>CM041781.1:107271976-107871976 GCA_023374045.1 Limonium bicolor | reverse complement strand
TAAAATAGATGAAATAACGTAATGATAAATACATGAAATAATGAAATAGTACTAATACGCTGGTGATAAAAAAATACAAGTGAATGTAACAAAAACGGAAACTGAGTTAGATATGTACGAATAGCGAAAAATAAGATAGAATAAACAAGTAATAGAATAAAATAAGATAAGAGGAAGCCTAATCAAAGAAGCAACAAAATGGAATAAACTACTATGAATAATAACAGTAAAAGACACACAAAAAATGATAGAAACTAATAATGATGAAAACCGAATAAAGGCAAATACTAAAAATAAAATACACGTAAAAAAACAATGAAATAAGATAAGCTAAGTAAGTAACAAAATGACATAAGGTAAGGACAATGTAAAACAACTAGACGAATAAATAAGCGAATACGAAATTGAATAAAATAACATAGCAAAATATGTAAGTAAACAAAGAGGGACGGGTTTGAAATCGGATTGTCGTTGGAAATTCATTTTCACAAAATCATGTTTTTATGCAATGCTTTGAAAAGGATTATAAAACGATGGTTTCGTTTTAGCACGCACGCTAATATGTTTTTGAAAAAGAAAGGCGACGACCCCTCTCATTTTACTTAATATTTTAGAATTTGCTTTATGGGGTGAGAATTTTTGGTGTCTACAGATGGCTCCCCTGATTCAATTTGCAAACCCTTGCAGATTGGATCAAGGTTGACGGCGCCAAAAATTCTCACTGTAGTTTAGTGGTGCAAAGGTATGCGACCGTGAGTGTATGAATACGATTGAAAGTACGAGGACTTATGACGAGCCTAGGATACTAACAATCCGAATGGTTTAGGGTGCACGAGGGCGCTATAGAGCGGGGCGGATCCAAAGGGGGCCGGGGGGCACCCCCCCCCCCCCCCCCCCCCGAAACTTTTGAAAATTTGTCAATGCTCTTATAAATTTTTGAAAAAGTACAAAATGACATAATGTTTTCAAGAGTGACAGTGTCAAAAAAAATTTTGCCCCCCCCCCCCCCCCGAAACAAAGTTTCTGGATCCGCCACTGCTTAGGAGTGCCTCAACTGGACCTCTTGATATCCAGTCCTAGGGCTTATGACGGACCTAGAGTGCGATTGAGAGTACGAGGACTTAGGAGTGCCTTAACTAGACCTCTTGATATCTAGCTATAGGACTTATGACGAGCCTATAATACTAACAACCCAATTTGGTTTAAGGTGCACGAGGGCTTAGGAGTGCGTCAACTGGACCTCTTGATATCCAGTCCTAGGGCTTATGACGGGCCTAGGATGCGATTGAGAGTACGAGGACTTAGGAGTGCCTCAACTAGACCTCTTAATATCTAGCTATAAGACTTATGACGAGCCTATAATACTAACAACCCGATTTGGTTTAAGGTGCACGAGGGCTTAGGAGTGCCTCAACTGGACCTCTTGATATCCAGTCCTAGGGCTTATGACGGGCCTAGAATGCGATTGAAAATACGAGGACTTAGGAGTGCCTCAACTAGACCTCTTGACATCCAGCTATAGGACTTATGACGAGCCTATAATACTTTAATGGAGTACCGTACTAGTAGTGTAATAGCTGCCTAATAGGTGGATGTGAAACGATCTTGCGCTAGTAGCGCAATAGCTGCCTAGTGAAGGGAAAACGACGGGACCGCACTAGTAGCGTAATAGCTGTCTAGTGGAGAAAAGATGGCGGGACCGCACTAGTAGCGTAATAGCTACCTAGTGGGTTATGAAATGAACGATCTCGCACTAGTAGCATAATAGCTGCCTAGTGGAGGAAAAACGGCGGGACCGCACTAGTAGCGTAATAGCTACCTAGCGGGTGTAAAATGAAAGGCGACCGTACTAGTAGCGCAATAGCTGTCTAGCAGGTGTAAAACGAAAGACGACCGTACTAGTAGCGCAATAGCTGTCTAGCAGGTGTAAAACAAAAAATTCGACCGCACTAGTAGCACAATAGCTGTCTAGTGGGTGTAAAATGAAAAATTCGACCGCACTAGTAGCGCAATAGCTGCCTAACGGGTGTGAATATGCGTTAGATAGTGAGAAAATTTTGTGGGTATATGCAGATGATATGTGATGTGAGGTGATTAACCAATGTATTAATTGAATTAAACTCCCTGTTTGTGGATGTAGGTTTTTGTGTGAGCAGACGGCTCCAGAGTTGTTTCAAATTTTGAGATGACTTTGGCATGTGGTGATGGCTTCGGTGCGGTCAGGGTGGCTCCGGTGTGGTCGGAGGGCTCCGCCATGATTCATGACCCCATTATGAGCAACGGCTCTAGGGTGGTTGGTAGGTTTTGATTTGGATTAAGATGTTGAGTCGAATGATGGGTTGATGTGATTGGTGGACTGTGTTGTGTTTGATGTATTTTGATGTGGTAGATAAATTCTTGGTCATGGATGGATGGCTTCGGCCTGGTTATGACTTCAGGGTTCTCTCATAATGGCCCCAGGATAGCTCGGGATGGCTCCGGGAAGGGCTACGAGATGGCTCTATTTGGTGATAGCGAGGAAGAAAGGGGCATTTTTCCTTTGAGGTGGTCGTACCCTGGGCGGGCTGCCTACGTACTCAATTTCGTATTGAGATCAGGCCATACGCAGTTCGAATCTTTGTGGGCGAGGCTTTGGTGAGGAAATGGCTCCTGTGTAGCCCTAGGGATGGTCTCAATGTTTGAGGATGGCTCCCGCATGGCTCCGACTTGGCTTTGGGAGTGGCGCCGACGAGGCTCGAGTATGACAGTGAATAACTTTGGGATTTCCTTTATGTGGCTTCGGATGGCTCCCGTTTGGTCTGATATAGCTCGAAGATAGCCCAGGATGACTCCAAGATGGTTCGATTTAGCTTGATGATGGCCCGGGATGGATCTAGTTGACATCTTTTGATCAAAAGTTACGCTTCAACAACTGTAACTAAAGTCGACTTTCAGCGAGACTAGGCAGATTTCTTACTAGTCGGATGTTGATGATGAAATGATTATGTTAGATGTAGACATTAAGTGCTAAACGAGATGCAAAATGCATATGCAGTTTTTTTTAGAGAGGGTACGGTCCTATCTCTATTAGTATAAGGTTTACGAATATAAGACATCTTCAGATCGATCTTGAGTGATTGTTAAACTTGAATGCGTGAATCACTTTCCTCTTACGGAGGGACGCGGGTCAATCTCTCGTGAGTTTGGTTGTGTGTGCAAAGCGGTGTGATGATACTCTCGATGCTCAGAGCAGTATTTTCCCGAGAATTTCCTTTCGAGGTTCTGGACTTTCCGATCCTCACAAATTCCTCACTTGCTATGGGATTAGCTGTTTATGATTTGGTGCTTCGATCAAAGAATCACTCGCACTCGAAAGACCTTGTAGGGTAAGGTCACACTCTTCCTCTCATGGTCCCTTTGGGATTGTGGGACATGTTGATAACGAGTATGAAGCTTATGATTCATGTTTCAGATCCGGTACTTTCAGTTAACGCTCATTAACTTATGAGTCAGAGGTCTTTATTGGGTTGTAACGGGGCTGAGGGGTATGATGCATGTCACACGAGACTGTGGGATTTATTTAGGATTTGTGGAGCTTTTGTGCAATAAAGGACATGTTTCACCTTTGCCATGGGTGGAATGATTAGACGGGTTTTGATAACCCCTTATCGGTTTCTTCGGGACATCATTGGTCATTTTACTCATTTTCTCTTTCTTCTTTGGTGTGTGATTTTCGCTTTCTTGCTTCCTACTTTTGGAATCGCATGGGCTCATCGACCTTCTTGGGCATTTTCTGCTTACTTTTCAGGCTTTCAGCTTTGGAGTTTTCATTGACTCGCTGGTCTTCTTAAACATTTTGGTGTTCTTTTTTGGTGTCTGACTTTGGAGTCGCATTGACTCACTGATTCCTTTGGACATTTTCATTTGTTGTTCTTGTGAAAGATGGTGGGGGAGAGACCATGGCTCCGGCTCTTTCGAGATCCTCTATTGCAAGGGCAAGTAAGTATATGTACGTTGGGTTAGCATGTTGTGGAGTTTCTAAAGAAATAGTTTTTCATGAAAGGCTCAGTGGGGCTCACTAAGGGGTTATGCACAGGACAGTCAAAGCTTTTTGGTTTTGTGGGGATTTTTATTCCTAAGTGCCTCTTCATCCTCATTAGTCAACGATTGTCTTCTTACTATTCTCAGATCTTTGCATGAAGCACAGTTCTTATCTTGTTATCGACATTGATCTCACCATTTATTGTGCCTCTCCCTGTGCTGAAGGAATGCACATGTCGCTCATGGTTTTACCTCGATCGACTCTCTCTACCTTCCCTCGTCGCTCAGTAGATCGTCCAATACACTCAATTGAAATTCCAGGGAAAACACCGCTCTTTGCATGCTACTCATTCGGTTTGTGGTGCTAGAATTGATTAGACCCTTGTGTTCATTGATGGGTCGAGAGTTAAGTGGTTCACGCACTCTGTTCAATTAATCTCTCATGATTTTACCGAAGATGTCGTTTCTTTAAGGGAGTATGCAAATGCAATTATCTACGAGGCGATAAATTGTGGTAATATGGAATCACTATGTATAGGATGTATGAAATACTGAAAGTGCGGAATGGAGATGGTTGACTGAATGTTTTTTTGTTTGTTTGTTTTTTGATGCAATGCATGAGTGGTAAGGTTATGACTAGTCTTGCTTGAGCCGAATTCAGCCCGCGGTTCATGAAGCTCATCCCATCATCGTTGGCCTTGAAGGTCGCATAGCTGTTGGGAGTGGTGTGATGTGAGAGAAGTTGTTTTGGAACGATGTTCAGCTGGTTATTGGCTCCAGAGTTTTGAACTTTTAGGGAGTGACAACTCCCGCATGGTGGCCCTATGATATGACGCATTTTTTCCTTTTTGGTCACTGGCGTGCATGGTGATTCTGATTGGGAGGGGTTTGAACTTCCTGGTTTTCTTTTCTATCCCTCTGAGGATTGGGCTTTGGAGGTTGAGATATTGGGAAGAAAGCTAGTGTGTGCCAAGGTTAGAATGGAACACATGATTGTGCAAGTTTTAAGGTGGACAGGACTTGCATATGTTTGACGAATTTGGGCTGACCGAGAATGCATGGGACTTTTGTAATGAATGCAATGCATGCTGTTTGCTTTGTGCTCGTTGTATTTATTGGTGTGTCTGTTCAGGGGACACCTTCCGTAGATACCATGAATTTTCACCCCATAAAGCGATTTATGAATATGTAACTGTGAGGGGTCGTCCCTTATTCGTTCTTTTTATTATACGTGCATGCCAAAAGAAACCAAGTTTTAGAAAACAATTTTGAAAACGCGTGTTTTCAAGTGGTGGATTTTCTCAATATAAACTTTGACGCTCGGTCATTCGCAAATAAAATAGGGAGTAAGGGAACTCTATACACATTAATTTAAATAAATTCAAAGGGAATGTATAAACCTATACACCTAATTTATTTAGAAATGGCCGAGAGAGAAAAGAAACATCGGGGGAAATCCTATACATCATCAATCCTAAAAATTCATTAAAAGGGGAAATTTTGAGCTAAACTTCTTATGAACTTTTCTGGTCCATCTTCGGGCTTCTGATTGACTGCTCACGCTCAGACTCCTGGTTGGCTGCTCGCTCGTTTTCAGGCTTTTGCAGCGACTACTCGCTCGAGTTCAGGCTATTGCAATGAAGCAGTACCGTGATTAAATAGAACTGGTTGGTGTTCTTTTGACTTTCAACAGTTTGGACACGAACCGCTGTTGTTAGTCTTCATGTCGCTTGACTCGGGTTGGTATGTTATGCCCCAGATTTTTTTTATTTTATCATATTCCTTTCTGATTCGCAAAGGGAGTTTGTGCTATTTTGTAATCTTATATTAGATTGTCTATGACATTCTCCTAATGTTAATATGTTAGCTTGAGGAAGGAGGGTTACATTGGTCTTCTTCCTTTTTGGATAATTATTATTTTCTTAAGAGAGAGAGATTTCCTAAACTATTTTATTTCCTCATTCTCTCTTATTCTAATTCACGTTTAATTAGTCCCTCTCCTTCATCTCTCTCATTGACGGTTCTCTCGACGTTCTCATCACTCTCAACTTCTCCTCCCTTTGCCCATCTTCTTCTTCAATTCCTTTTGATTGATAATCGCTGGAGGTCTGTAGATGGAATTGTGTTCGTCTGTCAGTCGTCAGTCAGGTTTTGGTTGTAGATCTGATTCTCTTCTTCGTTGAGTCTCCTTTCTCTCTTTTCTAATTTCGAATTTGTATTTTGGGAATGGTTCGATTCGATGGATGGTCGTTCGAGTGGTGATTCGAGGAGTCTGATGTGTAGAGTCCTCTGAGATTGCATTGCTACGGATGTCAGGTAGGTGGTAGATGGATTCAGTTGTGTATGTTCACCCACGGGGGTTCCGTTTCGGTTTCTGTATGTGAATTCTTTGACTCTCTGATTGGTGATGTTTCTTGGCTGATTTTGATGTGCATTTGATGCGTTAAAACCCCGTGGATGTATGTTTTCGAATGGCTATTTTGATACAATAAGTTATGTATGTTTTGTGGGGGATTTATGGCTTGGTTCTGGCTGTTTTCCGTAATCGATTTTGCAGTTTTCGCAGTGTCCGAACATCGGTCCGAACATTGAAGTTCGGACATCATACGCCGGCAGATTTTCAGACTCTCGGTTTATGTCCGAACATGCAAGGTCGGACGCATGTTCGGACAGCCTTTGTTTTTGGCATAACTTCTTCATCTGAGCTCCGTTTTGAGTGCCGTTTGCGGCGTTGGATTCCTCTTTTCGAGTACTATCTGTTTAAATATGTTTTAGCACATGTATATGTGTAATTTGATTTTGAAATCTTCGATAAGCCTTTGAACTCTAATTTGCTCTGAAAGTGAGTTTCAGCTTCTGACTTTGGTTTTGACTTTCGTATTTATTGGTCTTGGCTTAAGACTTATGTTTCATCTTATGAATTCTGTTTTTGATTGTACTAAACCTTGGGATTGGGTGTTAGCACTCAGCAACGCCTCTATTTTTTGATTAAGCTTATGCTTTCTGCTCTGGTTTGATAAAGAATTCCGTTCTATTCTGTATAAGGCTTTGATATGCTCTAAAAGCTTCTGTTTTGGGACCTAGTATCTCTGTATCTGAACCTTTGGATGGCTGGTTTAGCTATCTCGTAGCGCGCTATGTAGGATATCCTTCTACTTCACGGGTGATGTTCCCCGTTCTGTTCACAGGTGTTCCACCTGTTCTGTTTACGAGTGAGGTTTCTCTCTGTTCACGGGTTGTTTACCCGTTCTGTCTGTATGCTTTGAATGCTAGTGTCCCACTTCTGTTTGGATTCCGTTCTGCTGTTTTGACAGACTGTTGTGTGCTTTCTGTCCTTTGGATACCTCTGATTGTTTGTACTGCTTCCGCCTGCTCTGTCTGATTGCAAACTCAGATAGGCTGCTGTGTGCTTCCTGTCTGTTGAGGATTTATGATTTTGTAAGTGCTCTACTTCGTCTGCTCTTTCTGTATTTGATTTGAGACGGTCTGCTGTGTGCTTACTGTCTTCTGCTAAGTTCTGGATTTTGCTAAGCTTCTGATTGTGTTTAAGCTTTTTGAGTTTGTTAAGCTTCTGATTTCGTCAAGCTTTCAGCTTCAGTTTACCTTATGCTATTAAGTGTATGTTTTGACCACCGCTTAGCTTTTTGTGTTTTAGACTTCTGTCTATTTGAAAGACTTCTGTTTTGTCTCTGCTTTCGCTCTGGCTAAGCGCTTTCGTATATGTATATATATGTATGTTCAGTATCTGTTTTGAGCATGCTCAGCTGATGAAGTTTATCACCTGCTGAGCAATAGTTTTGCTCACCCCTATCTCCGTCTGATTTGCAGGTTTTAGTTCGTGCTTGGAGATTCAGTTTCAACTTTTTGTCTTGGCATTTGAGTTTTGTATTCAGCTTGTTTGGCCATGGTGCCCAGTTGTATTCAGATTATGCTTTGTATTCCAGTTTGGCTTCTGCCTATGTATTGTAAAGACATGTTGTAATCTTTTATTTGGTAATATATGAGCATTAGTTCTATTTTGGGGTTTCGATAGTGTAGCCTTGCGTGTCTTAGGTAATAAGCGCGCGGCGTGTAACGGTCTCTCAACCAGGGTGGTTTTGGGGTCGTTACATGGTACACCTTTGATTTTGTATTTGAACGGTTGGTGTTGGTTTTCACGTCACTCGGCTAGCTCCATGGGCTGGTGCGCCTCTGATTTTCAGCTCGATTCGCTCCGACGAGGGAATAAGGGATATATTCTGGAGAAAGGAAAAGGTGAATGATCAAGCACAAAATCTTATGTGAAAATCCACCACTTTTGTGAAAACACGAAATGACTAGTACGCTCCACAGTAATGACCGCTGCTCTTGAAGGTGGGTAGAACTTCAAGAATAGCGGGTCACGACATGGGGACTAAATCATTTATTTTGAAATACGTTTGTGAAAATCAACTTTGAAAACTGTTTTCGAAAACTATTTTGAAATAATGTTGGTGAAAAATGTTGTTCGAAATTCGTTTGTAGAAAGTAGGTTTTTCAAAATCTATTTTTGAAAATTGTTTTGGAAATAACATTTTAAAGATGAAGAGGCAGGTTTTAAACCGCAAATGTTTATGAGTAAGATTGAGTTTTTTTTATTAAACGGGCTCGTAAGAAAGCTTTAAGAGACATTCAAAAGAGAATTCCGAACATTTTGAAACAGATCGGTTTGAAAAAACAGTTTGCACACATGCATAGCTAGAAGTAAATCGTGGCTGTATTTAATGTGGAGTTGTAAGTGTTAATGTTGGGATAATCACTTTCCAGGTCAATTATGATTCCGTCTCACCGGGGGAACCATCGTCCCTTCACTGTTATCTCTCGGGGTTTTTCTCTGCTATACCCCTTGCGGGGCACGTTATGAAGAAGGCCCCTCATCGAGTGAGTAAGTTCGAAAGGTCAGGACACCTGAAGTGATAAGGAGACATACGCCACGGCCAGTGATGATCTGACAACACCCCACTCTTCGGGAAACTCGGGGAAGTACTGCATAGGAACAGGTCTCTCGTCATCTGCACGGTCAGGTGTGTCTAAAGTCCAAAGTATTCACTGACTACGTTGTGTCATGTATGGGTATCCGGTAAATACGGGATCCTCTATGGACGTGTAGCGTGACATTCGATTTTAAAGACACCCGTGGTGCCGAGGAACATGGAGAACTGAGCCCATGCAATCTTCAGGGTAAGGTAGAATGGTGGTCAGACAGGCGGCATACAAGGGGGTGACTACCCATAAAACCCGTCATAGACACCGGATTAGGCAGCTGGACACTGAAGGCTCATGGTTCACTATATGCTGGCTTAGACTCGGATAATAGAGGGTATTTTTGGATCATGAGCCTGCAGGGCGTAGGTCGATGACCATCTTGCCCCGTGGGTTTTAGCCATTCGTATAAATGACCCAGCTCATGGGGAATCAACCGTGGACCGGTTGAGGATCCCGTGACTCGTGGATAAATCAGGTGACACAGAGGAATGCATGTCCTAAGCTACCCTCCCATGCACCCCACAATCACAACATAAATATAAAAGCGATGAAGTCAGTACCACCCTATTTGTTAAAAGTTTTATCTTGAAAGTGATTCCAAATTGTGTTGTTTATTAACCTAAAGGGAAGTTAGCTTCATTCAATCCTAAGTGTCTCTTTCTAAGTGTGAGCTAATCATTAACTCAATTGTTGTAATGTTTGTTGAGGATCTATCAAGTCCTAGTTGTCCTCATCAGATACACACCCAAAGTGTGGAGTAGAATAATCCTAGAGGCTTTGGAATGAATCTCTTAAAGGTTTTGGAAGAAGTGAGGAAATCTCAACAATTTTGGATGGAGTTCAGTTTTCCTTGACCAAGTCTATGAGAAAAACTTACTCAAGTTGTCTCCAGCGGAGGCGCCATTATGTGAAGGGTGATTTTTAAATATGAGGGGGGCTATCTAAATATGGTTCTGACTGAGAAGCCTAGATCCTAGAAATTTCCATTCTGTGGAGGGTGAAACCTGTTAATCTGGCAACCCTCAAATACCTACTAAATCATCCATCTTTCCCAGAAAGCATAAGGGGAGTGCAAGTGAACACTACACCCGCTCTCAATGGGCCCCACGCGGACTTATGCCTCTATAAGGCGAAATTGACTAGAGTCCCCACCTAGTTTGACCTAAATAAACTAGGAAGGAAGATCGGGTTCTAAGAACCATTAATTGACTCTGAGATTGTTGCCTATGGATAGGCCTTATCTGGTCACGTCAGAGATTCTATGTGGGCTCGTACTGGGTTACACCCCTTAGAAGTGGCAACAACCACGACTTCGGATTGGTGCCCAAGGAAACCTCGGTCTCCAATTGTCGGGATTGCCTTCTTTCAAAACCTTATTAGAGAGATTCATTTAAAAGCCAAGGATAGGATAGGATAGGATAGGATAGGAAGAGAGAATGAGAGTGGATGAGACGAGCTTTTCTGCCAAGCTAGCGCCATGAAGAGGAATTGCTGAATTCGGATGAGTATAGAATGAAGATTTAGGAAAAGTCTGAGGTTGAGTGAATAGATAAGACTTGAAGACTGATGGTTTGAAGTATATAGGAGCCGAAGAAGGTTTGAGTGTTTTGAGAGATATGAGAGCGGAGAAAAGGGTTTTTTATTTGGAATGGGGTCGCACCCTTGGTGGGCTACCTACATACTCAACTTCCTGTTGAGATCAGACCTTTCGTAGTTCATGTAGTGGGAGGAATGAGATATCAAGGTCTATGAGACGCTCGGGTCTGTGAGACGATTGAATCTTAAAATGGTGGAAAGATTGAGATGTTCAAGTCTGTGGGGCACTCGGGCCCATGAGACTATAGAAGTTTGGAAGAAGTTGGGATTCAGGAGATGTTTTGAGTTTGGAATGATTTGAGTTTGGATAATGATTTGAGTGTGTGAGACAATTGAAGTTTGAGCAGAGATCCCGGGTTTTTAAGATTTTGAAAGGGTTGATGTTTTGGGATATTTCGAATTTAGAGTGAGATGATGGTGGACTAGATTGTTTGGAGGAATGATTGTCAAAATCGTCCTTCTTAAAGACTATTTACTTTAAGACTTTTACGACCACTTACTAAATTATCTGACAAGTTTCTTGACTCTTACGACCATTACATTATTGGTGCTAATAATACAAGTCCTACAACTACTACTTTAATAATGCCTCAACTTTTCATAGTGTTGATTTTTCTGCCTTTTTCTATTACATGTTCCAATCACCTGGCTGGCAGGTGTTATGTCCTAGTGCTTGGCACAGCTTTTGGTGTGTGCCTTTGTGTTGTAAATCCTATGCTGTCGAGCATTTTCTGCCATCTCATACATGAACTCCTTCTCTATTCCTCCTTTGATCAGAATTATCCATTTGTCGGTGCCTTTAAGACCAAATCCTTTTTCTGCTTCATTCTCGAGGATTCCTGCTACCGTCTTGAATCCTAATGCTCTTCTGGCTTGAATCCATGCCAGAAATTAATGATGACTGGATCCAAGCCAGAAGAGCATTAGGATATAAGACGGTAGCAGGAATCCTCGAGAATGAAGCAGAAAAAGGATTTGGTCTATTAAAAGGCACCAACAGATGGATAATTTTGATCAAAGGAGGAATATAGAAGTTCATGTATGAGATGACAGAAAATGCTCGACAGCATAGGATTTACAGCACAAAGGCAACACACCAAAAGTTGTGTCAAGCACTAGGACATGACACCTGCCAGCCAGGCAATTGGAACATGTAACAGAAAAAGGCAGAAAATTCAATAGCACTATGAAAAGTTGAGGCAATATTAAAGTAGTAGTCGTAGCACTTGTATTATTAACACCAATAATGTAATGGTCGTAAAAGTCAAGGAAGTTGTCAGATAATTTAGTAAGTGGTCGTAAAAGTCTTAAAATAAATAGTCATGGCAATAATGTGCCAAAGTTATGAATTATACGAGGAAATGTGGCTATAAAAGGAGAAAGGGAATGAAGCAGAAGGACAGAACGCTCCAGAGGAAGAAACGGAGGAAAGAAAAAGAGAGGAGTAAGAAAATCCCTAGGAAGTTCATAGAAATATCATAGTCTTTCGAGTCTTTGTAATATAAGAGTTCTTTGTCTTTTGTTTATGTAAAATTATGAGTGGCTAAATAAAAAACCCTTCGGGGTATCCTTTCTTATAATTCCTTATTCAAAATTCGCAAAGAATCAGAGAGAAAAAAAGAGATCATACAGTGAGAGGAGACTCGCAGTGAGTGAGTTAAAATAATTAAGAAAAAGCCAAACCTTTGAAGGTTGAAGGTTCGAAGAAGCCACTTTAAGCCAGGAGGGCGTCACAGGCAAAGATGAACCCAGAACAAGCTTTAAGCTCGGGTAAGCTTTCAGACGAATTATTTTGTAAAATCCTCGAAGATTACTGATCTTTATGTTCGTGTCTTTAATTCTTAAGGAAGGTGTGGTGGAACCTAAACCCACTGGGAATTTAAGTTAGGAACCTTGAAACAAAAATCAAGAAAGACAATCTGCTAATAGAGAAATTGTTAGGATAAACTATATACAAAATGAATAAAATAATAACCTAATCCTACAACTCTACTACGGGTAGCAAAATAAAACCCGGTCGGAGTATAGTGTAAATATATTACGACCGAGAGTATCGAACCCAAGGGACTTATAGAAAATTAGTCCTAATCCGGGCAAAAGCCTATTCTATAATAATAAGGGGGGAAATGTAAATGACACAATAATTAACTAAAACCTATCTAAATGCGAGGTTTAGGACTAAACCACCCTAAGTAACAACATGATCACGCAATGCAACTTCAAGACACGAACTTAACCAACCAACATAATTGCGCCGGATGTCCCGCCGGACATCAGATGCACGGCATATTCAAAGTCTTGAATGTGCCGGACGGGAAGCACCCGGCAGTGCATCCGGCACGTTTATGTGGTGAAAACCATTCTCTTGCTTCGAACAAGAAACTCAAAACCCATTAACAAATCGAGCATATATCATGCCACGAAATGAACAAGGAGATGGGGGAAGATGGATTAACTCGCAATCTTTAATGCTAACCCTAAATTATAGATGAAAACATCAAAGACCACTAAGATTTGTCTAACATATCCTACTCTTGGGAAATCCCCCTTAAGTAGAATTTGCATAAAGAGAACGAGTGATCAACTAATTCACTTGCACTAAGAACCAGAATCTTAATGAACGCTTGAATTTGTATTGAAATAATCATATTGTTTACATAGAAGGAATTCATCCCTAGCCAAAGCCTAACAAGGATTTCTACTTCACCATCCACACAAATCAAGAGAGAGAATACATAGGAGATAAGAAGATTGGATGTAGCCTTAACCCGCCATGGATTCTTCTCTTCGCGTGGAAAGTTGCATAGAACTTCCTTGGACACCAACACCTTGGAGGAGTGCGGAAATGGAGTAATGAATGGAGTGTAATATGATGTTGAAGTGTGTTCAATTGTAGCCTTCCTCGGCCTATTTATAGGCATTAATTGTGTCGATGCCGGGCTTCGTGCCGGGTCCCAAATAGCCGGCACACGTGTTAAATGCGCCCAACTGTTAACGGTCGAAACCGTCGATGTCCGTGCGAAACAGTGCTTATGCCGGGTAGGAATTACCCGGCATCACACCCGGCAGCGGTTGGAAAACACGTGGATCACATGTGCTGTCGTATGGTCAATCGAGGCGATTTTACACTCATGCCGGATAGCATGTACCCGGCATCACATCCGGCAAGGCTTCTTTCTGTTCTGTACTGCCGTGCAGAAACTACCCGGCATGGAGTCCGGCTTCAACTGAACTTTTGCCTAGAAAATCATTCCTTGCACATAAAACTCATAAAAACATAAATCTATACAAATAATATATTTTAACACATAATAAGCATAAATAACATAAATATAACTTTATTTAGATAAATATAATACTAAATCTAGTGCATAAAATATGATAAGTCTGCGGCTTATCACAATCATAAATATAAACTTGCCCGTTAAATTTAAGCCTTGTTGTTAAGCTCGCTTTTACTATCCGTGTTATTTCCTTTAGCTTAAGCTTTATATAGTTACCAGCTAACTACTCTTGTTAGTTCTATCTCCCTTGTGGTATCAGAGCCAGACGAGATATTAAAAAGATAATATACTAGAATTAAGTACATGTTAGCATCAGTAAACACCAGATATCAAGGAAAAATGCCAATAAAAAAAACGTGTAGTATATTATGCTAGTGATACCAATTACCAAATAGCACCCGAGTTTAGGAAAGGTAATATTGCATAAGCGCAAAAAATATTATAAAATATAACTAAAAGACAGCAAGAATTAACGGTAGAATTAGCATATCAATTCAGATATAGATCTCAACATCCTGATGACGATATCTTTGAATCATGGAAAAAATCTCAAGAATATAAGAATATAACAAACAAAATATATTATTTACAAAAAATTAAGGAAGAATACTTTGGATCTCGATTATATTACCCAAAATATAGTCATATAATTACTATGGAAGAATATGAAAGGTGTGTTAATTATACAGTGTCAAGAGATAAAGAACAAAATATAAGGTATACAATTAAGACTTTAGAAAAAATGAGAGATGATGAAACGAATAATAAAATAAAGTTAGAATTAAGGAAAAAGATAACCGAATTGAAAGAAGAGATAAGAAAAATAAGAGAACATCTAACAGAGACAGATGAATACTATATTCGTAAGACAGAGTTTGTTAAAGATACAAAAGTTATATATATCGATGATAAAATTAAAATATCAAAAGATATATGGGATGATACTATAGTAGTTTATTTTGATATAAAGGACGATTTAGAAGAACAACGAGAATATGTTTATGACAACGATTTTGACAATAACAAAGAAGTTATGTATATTTCAGATTAAAATGAAAGGTGAGTTAAACTCAGTTTCTACCAGGATGAAATTAGTTTAAAAAGCTTATAAAGAAGGTAAGTATCTAGCAGAAATATTAAAAGATAATATAGCAAATACAAAAATCTCTCTAGAAAAGGATAATCTTGGTGAGGAGAGAAGAATAACATTACAAGCATTAAAAGAAATATATGAAGAAATGTTACTAGATACGGAGGTATTAATCAAAATGGATATAAGAAAATTACAAAAATTAGAAAAATTAATATACTAAATGTGAAGCGAAAGGGAAAGGATAAAGAAAACTTTGAAATACGGAATAAAAGAGAAGAACTAATAGTAAAAAAGATTGAAATAGAAAATCGTTATAATAATTGTATTTAACTAATTAATCATACGCAAGATATTAATACTCTTAATCAAATTTCGAATAGTTTAATAGTAATCAGAGAAGAAAAAAGACAAATAAATAGAAAATTAGAATTACTAGAAGCCCATAAAAAATAGAGAAAATGGAAAATATAGAAATCTTTAAAAGATTAGAAGAAATGCAAGAAAGACCGGAAGTTATGGAAAAAATGTTAAGAATAGTAAAGACAATAAATCAATTAATTCATGAGAGAATATGAAAGTTTGATATTAAAAAACCAAAAATTAAAGAATCAGAACTTAGTTTTGCACCATCTTATACAAAAGATATATTTGGAGAAGAAAATGAATCATCAAAACCCAATAGTAGACAACCTAAATATTTAGAAAATAGCTTAAAATTTCTAGATAAAATAAGACAAAAGCAACAGGAACGATCAGAACACAAGAAAAAATTAAAAGTTGATGAAAAGGATAAACAGTTAAGAATAGAAGACGGTGAGACAAAATAATTATGGAAAGAATAAATGATGAACTAGATATAGATATAGAAAGGCTCGCGGAAAGGTTTGAAGAGATAAATATGAATGATATGGAAGAAGGAACTAGTGGAATAAAAGCTCCTCTTATAAAATACGAAACTGATAATAATAAAAGATACTATTTTAGAAATAAATATAATTATTGAAGAAAGGAAAAAACAGAAGATACTAGTCCATATAAACCGAAATACTTTTCAGAAACACAAATAAATAATGAAGGAATTAAACTCAATTTAGACTGTATAATTGACACAGAAAAGACAATTAAAGGATGGAGTCAAAATATGAAAAATGCATTATTAAATAAGTTAAGCGAAGGATAGACAGTAGATAGAATGTTCAACTATATAACATACTCATTTTCCGGAAATTTTGAAAATTGGTGGGCAAGAGTGTCACCAACTACAAAAGCAACAATACAACAAAGCTTTGTCACAATGGAAAATATCGATTTAGCAGTACAACTTATAGAAAATCTATTATATACAGAATTCTATGGAGAAGATTGGAATACAAAATCAGATCAATTAATAGATTTAGAAAGAAAAGAAGCAAATTATAAAATTGAACACCTGACTATATGTGATATGATATATATATATATATAGAAGGGAGCAGGATCGGTGAAGATATTGAAGAGAATCGAAAATAACAATTGCAGAAAGTAAATGACAGATATTGAAGAACAAATATTGAATAACTTAAATTGAAAGTGCAGATATGGAAATAAATAACTTGAAATTAAATGAACATAAACAAATAATTGAACATAAGATATTGAATCTTGAAACTCACTTAAGAGTTTTTCTTGTATTGATATTGTAGGATAGAAGATGGATACAAGGACAGAGAATTTGCTATTGGAAGAGAGAAGTCGGAGTCTATCTCTCTAGTTCTCTTAATTGAACCCTTGTAAAAACTTGTGTGAAACTTGTTGCCCGAACGTCCCTTTATATAGGTGTGGACAGGGTCTTGATCATACACTTATTGAAGCACTATTTGCTTTTTGGAAAGTAGAATTATTATGTTGGCAATAATGCTGCCTTTTGAAAAGAAAACCTAATAATTTAACTAAAGTGCTTTTACAAAAGCAAAAGCCTTCATGATTGAGATTCCTTGCATGATTGTTACTCCTTTTGAATTATTGATCCGATTTTCTACAGCGCCTGGTCATCATCACTGCTGTCGTACGGATTCTGGTTGAAGTTCAGATCTTCTGGAAATTCTGGGCTGTCGAAATGCTCGAACAGGTCCGTTGTTGAGATACTGAGTCCGTAATGCATATTGTAGACTAATTCTTCCACCCCGAGCTCGACTTCGAGTTTGCGATGGTGCCACTCGTAGTCTGTTGTACAGGGTAGTTCCGAGAATGGATCTACTCTTGTGATATAGTATGTGGAAGTGCGATATTCCACAAATTTTTGAATTTCTTGATTGCGAATGGTGAAATCTGGTGGTTCCTTGCCGGCGGCGACAAGGAGACTATCTTGTAGGTGCCTTAGAGGAACCCACATATGGAGCTTCTGATATATTGGACGATCTATGGAGTAGAAACGATGGTCATAGGGTTGAACGCAAAGGAGCGTTTGACCTTGACGACCGTCATATGGAGGATGTTGATATGTCATCTGGACTGGTTGTTGTTGTTGGTCGCGTAGTTGCCACTGCGAGCCATTTCTGGGAACATCTGGTAAGAATTGAAATTCTATGGGAACTTGTGTGAGTTTTGTGGAGATATGGTATTTCAGAATCTTGTGGAGCAACGTGTTGTTGGGGTTGCTCTTTTGAATCTTGAATTTGAGCTTGCAAAAGCTCGTTGCCATTTTGGTGGCTTTTGTTGAGAGGGTGCCATTGTTTTCTTTTGAGGAAGACGATGGTGTTGATCTTGGTTTTATACTTGTTTTTATACTCCTTTTTTTTAATCTTGTTTTAGATAAAATCTTCGTAATCCGCGTGTGGATCCTGGGCCAAAGGTCCACCAAACGGATCATAAGAGACTGATCCCGCAGAGGATGAATCCTCTTTGTCATCAGCCCATACCTTAACATCAGGTATTTGATTGATCTTGAACTGGGTGTATTGAAGGGACAGTTCTGGGTTAGAGTCCAAGAACTTCTGGAACATTTCATCTTGCTGTGGAGATTTGGGCTTTTGTGGTGCTGGGCAAATGGCCAATGGTTTTGGTGAGGAGGTCTTTGGGCTTTGGCTTGGGCCGGTGATGGCTTGTGTTTTTGTGGGGCTAGGCAGGACCTTTTGTGAGTCTTGATAGTCTTTGTAGGTAATGGCTTTCTTGCCAGTGGTTGTATAGGCCTTGACGTTCTCGTAAGAACAGAACTTTGACCAATACTTGGGCCACCATTTGATTCGGAAATCTCGAACCAAACAGTATGGATATGGTGCTGGCAAATATTGATCAATCTTGTACGTCCAACAGAAAATCCATGGGACGCAGAATATGGCAAAAAAGTGGAGCTCTTTTGTGTATTGTGGGCTGTTGTAGTGTTGGAGCCAATAGGCATAATTGGGTTGAACTGGCTTTGGTAAAATGTCTGAAGATCCTCCAAAATAGCGCCACCAATCGTAGAACCATATTGGAAAATCTTTGTCACACTGCTCATGGAAATTAATGAACCATGATGTGTTTCTGGTCGAAGTAAAAGGAATCGATACCATGCTTCTTGGTAATCGACATAATTGTAGGTATTGGGATAAAGGTTACAGAGAAAGCACGGGGCTGATGGATTGGTCCCCATTCTTTGGCTGACACTACCTTCTTGATGAAACATCTGGAATAGTCGGTTTGTGAGGAATTTGGGTTGGATCTATGGTCAATTCTATGGATCTGGTTTCTATGAGGATAAGCTCATAGTATTTGAGGGTTTTTTGTTGCATGCTGGTCTGCCAGTGTATTTCTGGAGGAAATATCCTTTTGGCAATACTGTTGGCTATCTCTTGTGGTTGGGTTTGGGTATATCTGGTGATGGTAATTTTTTCTTGAATTGGTTTAATGTGGTAGCCATTGGGGTATTTTGTGTGGATCTGGAAGATTGAAGTTTTGTGGGTGTTTTGGCTGCTTGTAAAAATGTTGGTGCTGGGAAGTCTTGTGATAATGGTGCATATGGATTTTGTGTGGTGATCGCCGGTGAGGGCGCAATTGGTATATTCTTGTATGATGGGTGCTGCTGAGGCACCATCTGGTAATCTTGAGAAGTTTGTGGTTTTTCCCTCTTGGGCTGTTTTCCCTTGCTTTTGTCACTCATTTTCTGTGGAAAGAAAATATGGTTTATGGTGAGAATCTGGTAATATATGATCTGGTGATATATTATTCTGTCTTGAAATCTTTCCTTGTAAAAATTCGCGTGAAAGAAAATCTGGTAAGGAGTTATCCTCCCCCTTGATGAATTCGATTTGAAAATCGAAAACAGAAAGAATAGCTTGCCAACGGGCAAAAATTTGTTTTGATACTAGATTTTTAACATCCTTTTGTAAAACGTCTTTTGCAGATTTGCAATCAATACGTAGTAGAAAGGATTTGTTGTATAAATCATCTTGAAATTTTGAAATACATAGTACAATTGAAAGAATTTCTTTTTTGATTGTGGAATAATTGAGCTGTGGTCCTATCCATATACCAGAGTGGAATCGTACCAACTGCTCTTGTGTAAGACCTTTTGGTCTTTGTTTTAGAATTCCGCCATAGCCAAAGTTGGATGCGTCTGTTTCGACGATCAGAAAGGCTTTTGGGGATGTGGAATGGTAGGCATGGTAAGGAATAGGTATATTGTTTTAGGGATTGCACTACTTTGGTGTGCTCTGGAGTCCATGGTGAAGGATTCTTTTGTAATCTGGAATAAAGAAGCTTGCAATGTTGACGAAGTCTGGGAAAGAAATCTGAAAGATAATTAAGACATCCTAAGAATCTTTGCAATTGATTCTTTTCTTTGATTTCGTCTGGAAATTTGGAAACAAATTCCAAGCTTCTTTGGATGGGAGTAATGGTGTTTTGAAAGATGTTGTGTCCAAGGAACCGTATATTGACCTGGAACAACTTCATCTTGGGTTTGGAAACAACTAGACCATTAGTCTTGATGACCGAATGAATGTCTTGAGATGCTTGAAGTGTTGTTCTATGGAATCTGAAAAGACTAAGACATCATCAATATAGACAATGATAAAAGTCGAATATGGTGTGAGAATGTCATTCATGACATTTTGAAATTCTGATGGAGCATTTTTGAGACCAAATGGCATTACGTTCCATTCGTAATGACCAAACGGGACTACAAATGCAGTCTTATAACGATCTGATTCTGAAATCTGAATTTGCCAGAATCCAGACTTCATGTCGAATTTGGAGAAGATCTTGGCCTTGTAAAGGCGGCCTAGAAGATCTCTTTTGTTAGGGATTGGATATCGAATCCATTGAAGAACCTTATTCAATGGTTTGTAGTTTATAACGAGTCGTGGAACTCCACGTTCTTTCTCTGCAGCATTCATTACGTAGAATGCACTGCAACTCCATGGTGATTTTGATGGTCGAATCAACCCTTTATCCAAAAGAGTCTGAATCTCTTTCTTGCAGATCTCTAAATGCTCGCTATTCATTTGAATAGGTCGAGCCTTGGTTGGAATATTGCGTTCATCGAAATCCTTTTCATAAGGAAGATGAACAATATGGCGCTTTCTACTCCAAAATGCATTGGGTAGATCTGCGCAAACATCTTCAAAGGTTTTCTCCATTTGAGAAATATCCTTTTGAATTCTGGGATCTTGGAGTCGCTCAGCTGATCGAATATGAGCGAGTTGGTCTTTAGAGAACTGAAGCTGGCTTTCTTTTCTGGTAATGGAATTGATTTGTTGATAAAGAGTATTGGATTGAAGAACATTAAGCTCTTTTTGGATTATGGGTTCAGTAAAGAGAAAAGAATACTTTTCTCTATTGATCTTGACATGTAATCCCTTATGATCAACAAAGAAGGGATACAATTGGATAATAAAAGGAGAGCCAAGGATAATGTCTTGGCTAATGTTCTTGATAACTACAAATTGTAGTTTAACAAGGAGATTCTTGTTTTGGACAGAAAGTTTGGAGGTTTTGGCAATGATTTTGAGTGGATCGTTCCCTGCACCTACTAATCGTTCTCGTGTAGGAGAACAATACTGGTGAGGAACTAATCCTTCTCGGATACAGTTTCGGTCTGCTCCTGAATCAATAAGAGCAACCATAGATATCCTGAAGTCGGTACCTTCGACTACAAGCGTGATGTTGGAATACCATTTTTGAAAGCGAAATCTTTCAATGATATTTATGGTCTTGGTTTCTGGATGATGGACTTGGGATGGTAAGGAAATTACACCCAAGTTGGTGGCAATTCATGCTCTGGAGAAGGATCCTCAAGTGTATCTTTTGACGTAGAAGCTTTTGCTGCTTCTAAGATAGAAATTCGGGCTTGCACACCTAATCCATCGAATTTTATCTGATGGAGTTCGGCTTTAAGTGCCTGAATTTCTTGCTTGAGAATCTTAATATCCTTTTGCAATTCCTGAGTTGGAACCCTGCCAAACAAATTGCTGCTTGATGCTATTGGGTATTTGTCAAGGGTTTTGGAAATACTAAATGGTTCAGGTGGCGTCCTTTTGGAATCCTGAGAGGCAAGCAACTTGGCTAATTGTTGTAGATATTGCCTTTTTTCTTCTGGATTGGAAATCTTGTTTATGAGTTCATACAGAAGTTCTGCTGAATCTATGTCATTGGTTATGACATTAATAGATCCGGAAGAATCATCTGTAGATTCATAACTGGAACTTGAATAATCTTGATCTAGCTGGTGAATGTATTCTCATCTTCTGGAGAACTGGGATTGTCTTGTAGCAAAAGCTTAGAGAGCTTTTCTTGGAGATCTTGTCGTCTGCAAAGATTTCATTGATCTTCTGTTAACACGACTGATCAGCTTTGTGACCCTTGCGACCACATTTCCAACATGTGATCTGAGTCATTTTTGGAGGCAAACTTTGTAGGTTTATGGTTTGACCTGTACTTTTGACGATAAGGTTTATAGGGCTTACGATATTGTGGTTTGGAGCGATAAGGTTGTTTGGATCTGAGGAAATCGTTTGTGGACTATTTGTTTTTGGATGGAGGAGTAATTTTCTCGATTCCAAACATCTTGCAGAAAGAACCCATTCTCTTCGTGCTTGGGCCTTTTCATTGCCATATTTGGACTGGATTTTGAGATCCTGACATAAGCTCAGGGCCTCTTTTTGACAAAGGCGAAAAGTTGACCATAGGCTATGCTTCCCAAGGTATGGTCTCTTGACCAACTTCTTCTTGAAGTTTGGTGATAATCCGTTGTGCGAACAATGTAGGCAATCCTGAAATGAAGCGTTCCTTCCAGAATTTAGCCATACAATCTTCACGTTGTAGGACTTGTGTGAGGTACATGTCCTTGTACCACCGATAATCAGATAATGTTGGACATCGAAGATTGGTGAGAAGAATCTTATTGGAATTCAATTCTTCTCTTGGATTTCCAACGAAATGGAGACTTATTGTGATAATCAGGAAGTCACATGCGTCGTCTTGCATGGAAGATCTGTCTTCTCCATCGAAGACTTCAACTTGATGGTTTAGGATTTCTTGTTTATTTTCAAGGGTAAGGGCGTGATCCCACCATTGCCGTAATTGGCCTGTAAATCCTGAAACAATGGTAACGGCAGCATGCTTTTCTGATACCTTTCGCATCTTGTAAGCATTCTTTGCCATTCCCATTTCTTGTAGGGTGTTCAGAATTTCGTATTCTGATTTTCCATCTATGTTCCATTCATAGACAGAAGCACCGTCATATTGAGCTGAAGCAAACTTTGAGCGTTCTTCATATTGGATATTTGGAGGGGTAGGACGAGGATAATAATTTTTGGTGGTATGGAAGTAAGAATCCACGGGTTTGTTCCGTTTGAAAGAACGTCTTGGATTTCTTGTAGTGATCCTGGAGATTGCATTGGGTTCTGGATCAGTAAACTGATTTTCAATATGGGATAACTGTAAAGATGATGCGGAAGAATCATCATCACTTGACTGGCACTGACAAGTGTCAAGGGTATGGACAGTTATTGTTGGTTGGAGGTGGTTGATTATTGGTTGTGTAGAAGAAGAAGAAGGTAATAATTGCAAGGTTTCTGATATGCGTGAAAGCAAATCAGTTTCTGGATGTATGAAATTGGTAATGGATGGTTGAAAATGAGGTCGAGATATGTCAGAAGGAAATCTGACCTATTTCTCCGTTGAGTGGAGGCTAATGTAGATGTGATCTAATTGAGAAGCTATTGTGGCCAAGGTTTGATTGGTCCAGTTTTGTTGCTGATGGACCTTTTGGAGATCACTAGCTACCACCGGAGAGTATCAGTGTTGCTCCCTTTCTTGAGAGGCGTAGCTATAACATCTCTGGCTAATTTGATGGTGTTGAAGGGAGGATGAATTGAGCTTATTGGCTCGTTGTTAGCTTCCAATGTCCACTTCTTGTACAGACTTGTTTGGACATTAATTGAAGGGATTTCAAAAGGATCTGGTTGAGAAAGTTGAACGGAAGTGTATGAAGGCAACCAATCATAAATTGTCATGTTACAGCGTAACCTGTGACAATCTTTACGCCAATATTGCCTAAGATTTTTTGACAGTCTGGAGATAGATCTGCGAACCATTTCCTTTGTGGTCATTGCTATTTTCGATTCTCTTCAATATCTTCACGATCCTGCTCCCTTCTGGGATATTGAAGAGAATCGAAAATAACAATTGCAGAAAGTAAATGACAGATATTGAAGAACAAATATTGAATAACTTAAATTGAAAGTGCAGATATGGAAATAAATAACTTGAAATTAAATGAACAAAACAAATAATTGAACATAAGATATTGAATCTTGAAACTCACTTAAGAGTTTTTCTTGTATTGATATTGTAGGATAGAAGATGGATACAAGGACAGAGAATGTGCTATTGGAAGAGAGAAGTCAGAGTCTATCTCTCTAGTTCTCTTAATTGAACCCTTGTAAAAACTTGTGAGAAACTTGTTGCCCGAACGTCCCTTTATATAGGTGTGGACAGGGTCTTGATCACACACTTATTGAAGCACTATTTGCTTTTTGGAAAGTAGAATTATTATGTTGGCAATAATGCTGCATTTTGAAAAGAAAACCTAATAATTTAACTAAAGTGCTTTTACAAAAGCAAAAGCCTTCATGATTGAGATTCCTTGCATGATTGTTACTCCTTTTGAATTATTGATCCGATTTTCTACAGCGCCTGGTCATCATCACTGCTGTCATACGGATTCTGGTTGAAGTTCATATCTTCTGGAAACTCTGGGTTGTCGAAATGCTCGAACAGGTCCGTTGTTGAGATACTGAGTCTGTAATGCATATTGTAGACTAATTCTTCCACCCCGAGCTCGACTTCGAGTTTGCGATGGTGGCACTCGTAGTCTGTTGTACAGGGTAGTTCTGAGAATGGATTTACTCTTGTGATATAGTATGTGGAAGTGCGATATTCCACAAATTTTTGAATTTCTTGATTGCGAATGGTAAAATCTGGTGGTTCCTTGCCGGCAGCGACAAGGAGACTATCTTGTAGGTGCCTTAGAGGAACCCACATATGGAGCTTCTGATATATTGGACGATCTATGGAGTAGAAACGATGGTCATAGGGTTGAACGCAAAGGAGCGTTTGACCTTGACGACCGTCATATGGAGGATGTTGATATGTCATCTGGACTGGTTGTTGTTGTTGGTCGCGTAGTTGCCACTGCGAGCCATTTCTGGGAACATCTGGTAAGAATTGAAATTCTATGGGAACTTGTGTGAGTTTTGTGGAGATATGGTATTTCAGAATCTTGTGGAGCAACGTGTTGTTGGGGTTGCTCTTTTGAATCTTGAATTTGAGCTTGCCAAATGCTCGTTGCCATTTTGGTGGCTTTTGTTGAGAGGGTGCCATTGTTTTCTTTTGAGGAAGACGATGGTGTTGATCTTGGTTTTAATACTTGTTTTTATACTCCTTTTTTTTTAATCTTGTTTTAGATAAAATCTTCGTAATCCGCGTGTGGATCCTGGGCCAAAGGTCCACCAAACGGATCATAAGAGACTGATCCCGCAGAGGATGAATCCTCTTTGTCATCAGCCCATACCTTAACATCAGGTATTTGATTGATCTTGAACTGGGTGTATAGAAGGGACAGTTCTGGGTTAGAGTCCAAGAACATCTGGAACATTTCATTTTGCTGTGGAGATTTGGGCTTTTGTGGTGCTGGGCAAATGGCCAATGGTTTTGGTGAGGAGGTCTTTGGGCTTTGGCTTGGCCTTTTCATTGCCATATTTGGACTGGATTTTGAGATCCTGACATAAGCTCAGGGCCTCTTTTTTGACAAAGGCGAAAAGTTGACCATAGGCTATGGCTTCCCAATGTATGGTCTCTTGACCAACTTCTTCTTGAAGTTTGGTGATAATCCGTTGTGCGAACAATGTAGGCAATCCTGAAATGAAGTGTTCCTTCCAGAATTTAGCCATACAATCTTCACGTTGTAGGACTTGTGTGAGGTACATGTCCTTGTACCACCGATAATCAGATAATGTTGGACATCGAAGATTGGTGAGAAGAATCTTATTGGAATTCAATTCTTCTCTTGGATTTCCAACGAAATGGAGACTTATTGTGATAATCAGGAAGTCACATGCGTCGTCTTGCATGGAAGATCTGTCTTCTCCATCGAAGACTTCAACTTGATGGTTTAGGATTTCTTGTTTATTTTCAAGGGTAAGGGCGTGATCCCACCATTGCCGTAATTGGCCTGTAAATCCTGAAACAATGGTAACGGCAGCATGCTTTTCTGAGACCTTTCGCATCTTGTAAGCATTCTTTGCCATTCCCATTTCTTGTAGGGTGTTCAGAATTTCGTATTCTGATTTTCCATCTATGTTCCATTCATAGACAGAAGCACCGTCATATTGAGCTGAAGCAAACTTTGAGCGTTCTTCATATTGGATATTTGGAGGGGTAGGACGAGGATAATAATTTTTGGTGGTATGGAACGTCTTGGATTTCTTGTAGTGATCCTGGAGATTGCATTGGGTTCTGGATCAGTAAACTGATTTTCAATATGGGATAACTGTAAAGATGATGCGGAAGAATCATCATCACTTGACTGGCACTGACAAGTGTCAAGGGTATGGACATTGTTATTGTTGGTTGGAGGTGGTTGATTTTTATTGTGTAGAAGAAGAAGAAGGTAATAATTGCAAGGTTTCTGATATGCGTGAAAGCAAATCAGTTTCTGGATGTATGAAATTGGTAATGGATGGTTGAAAATGGGGCCGAGAAATGTCAGAAGGAAATCTGACATGTTTCTCCGTCGAGTGGAGGCTAATGTAGACACGATCTAATTGAGAAGCTATTGTGGCCAAGGTTTGATTGGTCCAGTTTTGTTGCTGATGGACCTTTTGGAGATCACTAGCTACCACAGGAGTATCAGTGTTGCTCCCTTTCTTGAGAGGCGTAGCTATAACATCTCTGGCTAATTTGATGGTGTTGAAGGGAGGATGAATTGAGCTTATTGGCTCGTTGTTAGCTTCCAATGTCCACTTCTTGTACAGACTTGTTTGGACATTAATTGTAGGGATTTCAAAAGGATCTGAATGAGAAAGTTGAAACGGAAGTGTATGAAGGCAACCAATCATAATTGTCATGTTACAGCGTAACCTGTGACAATCTTTACGCCAATATTGCCTAAGATTTTGTTGACAGTCTGGAGATAGATCTACGAACCATTTCCTTTGTGGTTCGTATTCTGGTTCTGATTCTCGTCCAGAGATATATTCTTCTCTGAGCTCAAAGTCCGTGTTATGGATAACGTTAATATTACCCATAAGATCTTCGGTGTTAATTGATTCGTTGTCCTCAGGGACATATGTTGGTATGGGAGCTTGAAAACCCACTGTAATTTCTGGTTGTGATGGTGGTTGGCTTCTAGGTGTAGAAGGTACTCCGGAAAAGGAAGACCTTGCATCCATGAAGCTCCTGTTGGAAGAAGAACTTGGTCGTTCTCTAAGAGAACTGAAGCGAAGGAGGATAGTTCCATCGTTTTGTTCGATTATATCATCTACCGTAGTACGGGAGATGTTTTTGGAACTTGTGGAATAGCTATTTGAAAATGATCTGGTATGGTAATTTCATCCCATCTCAAACGTCGAGGGACAAAAACGTTGGCCTTTCGGCATCGATTTGGTAAAAGGAGGGTCTCATCTCGAAGAGGGATTAGAGACCTATTAAGTCTTGGATTTAATTGAGAAGACATGAGTCTATAATAGACTCGAAAGATAATGGCAAAAATTTCGGAAAGTTCTTCAAATTCATCTCCTTGAAGATGAACATCAAGAACCAAGGAATCTTGAATCAGAGGATCTGAGAGATCCACCGAGAAATTGGGACAACAATTGAAGAATATTGGGTCATTACAGACGTTAGTCTGAATCATGGCTAAAAGAGAAGATTTGTAGCGTTTGAGACGTTTGTCTCTAAGCGCCATGAATATTGGAGCATCGATACCTTGTCTGAATAATGGTTTGACAGCTACTTGAATCATTCCATAGTGGGCATATCTATACCCTTGCTGCAAATATCGAAATATTGAAGATCCTGAAAGAAGAGGTATTGTTTGATATTGTTGTTGAATACTTAATGTTTCCTCATGAGTCTTGACAGACATGGCTGTCTTGAAATCAAGAGGACCCATCTGGTATATATGTTGAACATCTTGAGAGGGTATTGTCCAGTTTGAATAATCAACTGGTTGAATACTTTCTTGTGATGTTACTATGGATTCTCTCCTAGATCTTGATCGATCTAGCCAACTTCAAAGTCTCGAAGCCATTATTGGTGCATAACAGGGTAGACTATGCTAATCCAGGATAGAGATTAATTAAACGGGACCAACCCAAACGGGACCACGGTCTTACGCTCCTTCCGCCGCTGACCAACGTTACCAGGGTATGACCAACGCTTAATTAATTTTCACCCTAATTTTGATAGCTTTCACCCGGTGCGAACCGTATTTGGCTCTGATACCAGAAGGGAGCAGGATCGGTGAAGAAATTGAAGAGAATCGAAATAACAATGCAGAAAGTAAATGACAGATATTGAAGAACAAATATTGAATAACTTAAATTGAAAGTGCAGATATGGAAATAAATAACTTGAAATTAAATGAACGTAAACAAATAATTGAACATAAGATATTGAATCTTGAAACTCACTTAAGAGTTTTTCTTGTATTGATATATAGGATAGAAGATGCATACAAGGACAGAGAATTTGCTATTCGAAGAGAGAAAGTCAGAGTCTATCTCTCTAGTTCTCTTAATTGAACCCTTGTAAAAACTTGTGAGAAACTTGTTGCCCGAACGTCCCTTTATATAGGTGTGGACAGGTCTTGATCATAACTTATTGAAGCACTATTTGCTTTTTGGAAAGTAGAATTATTATGTTGGCATAATGCTGCCTTTTGAAAAGAAAACCTAATAATTTAACTAAAGTGCTTTACAAAAGCAAAAGCCTTCATGATTGAGATTCCTTGATGATTGTTACTCCTTTTGAATTATTGATCCGATTTTCTACAGCGCATGGTCATCATCACTGCTGTCGTACGGATTCTGGTTGAAGTTCAGATCTTCTGGAAATTCTGGGCTGTCGAATGCTCGAACAGGTCCGTTGTTGAGATACTGAGTCCGTAATGCATATTGTAGACTAATTCTTCCACCCCGAGCTCGACTTCGAGTTTACGATGGTGCCACTCGTAGTCTGTTGTACAGGGTAGTTCCGAGAATGGATCTACTCTAGTGATATAGTATGTGGAAGTGCGATATTCCACAAATTTTTGAATTTCTTGATTGCGAATGGTAAAATCTGGTGGTTCCTTGCCGGCGGCGACAAGGAGACTATCTTGTAGGTGCCTTAGAGGAACCCACATATGGAGCTTCTGTATATTGGACGATCTATGGAGTAGAAACAATGGTCATAGGGTTGAACGCAAATGAGCGTTTGACCTTGACGACCGTCATATGGAGGATGTTGATATGTCATCTAGACTGGTTATTGTGTTGGTCGCGTAGTTGCCACTGCGAGCCATTTCTGGGAACATCTGGTAAGAATTGAAATTCTATGGGAACTTGTGTGAGTTTTGTGGAGATATGGTATTTCAGAATCTTGTGGAGCAACGTGTTGTTGGGGAAGTCTGGGAAAGAAATCTGAAAGATAATTAAGACATCCTAAGAATCTTTGCAATTGATTCTTTTCTTTGATTTCGTCTGGAAATTTGGAAACAAATTCCAAGCTTCTTTGGATGGGAGTAATGGTGTTTTGAAAGATGTTGTGTCCAAGGAACCGTATATTGACCTGGAACAACTTCATCTTGGGTTTGGAAACAACTAGACCATTAGTCTTGATGACCGAATGAAATGTCTTGAGATGCTGAAGTGTTGTTCTATGGAATCTGAAAAGACTAAGACATCATCAATATAGACAATGATAAAAGTCGAATATGGTGTGAGAATGTCATTCATGACATTTTGAAATTCTGATGGAGCATTTTTGAGACCAATTGGCATTACGTTCCATTCGTAATGACCAAACGGGACTACAAATGCAGTCTTATAACGATCTGATTCTGAAATCTGAATTTGCCAGAATCCAGACTTCATGTCGAATTTGGAGAAGATCTTGGCCTTGTAAAGGCGGCCTAGAAAATCTTTTGTTAGGGATTGGATATCGAATCCATTGAAGAACCTTATTCAATGGTTTGTAGTTTAGTAACGAGTCGTGGAACTCCACGTTCTTTCTCTGCAGCATTCATTACGTAGAATGCACTGCAACTCCATGGTAATATCAATACAAGAAAAACTCTTAAGTGAGTTTCAAGATTCAATTCTTATGTTGAGTTATTTGTTTATGTTCATTTAATTTCAAGTTATTTATTTCCATATCTGCACTTTCAATTTAAGTTATTCAATATTTGTTCTTCAAATCTGTCATTTACTTTCTGCAATTGTTATTTTCGATTCTCTTCAATTTCTTCACCGATCCTGCTCCCTTCTGGTATCAGAGCCAAATACGGTTCGTACCAGGTGAAAGCTATCAAAATTAGGGTGAAAATTAATTAAGCGTTGGTCAGACCCTGGTAACGTTGGTCAGCGGCGGAAGGAGCGTAAGACCGTGGTCCCGTTTAATTAATCTATTCTTGATTAGCATAGTCTAACCTGTTATGCACCAATAATGGCTTCGAGACTTCGAAGTTGGCTAGATCGATCAAGATCTAGGAGAGAATCCATAGTAACATCACAAGAAAGTATTCAACCAGTTGATTATTCAAACTGGACAATACCCTCTCAAGATGTTCAACATATATACCAGATGGGTCCTCTTGATTTCAAGACAGCCATGTCTGTCAAGACTCATGAGGAAACATTAAGTATTCAACAACAATATCAAACAATACCTCTTCTTTCAAGATCTTCAATATTTCGATATTTGCAGCAAGGGTATAGATATGCCCACTATGGAATGATTCAAGTAGCTGTCAAACCATTATTCAGACAAGGTATCGATGCTCCAATATTCATGGCGCTTAGAGACAAACGTCTCAAACGCTACAAATCTTCTCTTTTAGCCATGATTCAGACTAACGTCTGTAATGGCCCAATATTCTTCAATTGTTGTCCCAATTTCTCGGTGGATCTCTCAGATCCTCTGATTCAAGATTCCTTGGTTCTTGATGTTCATCTTCAAGGAGATGAATTTGAAGAACTTTCCAAAAATTTTGCCATTATCTTTCGAGTCTATTATTGACTCATGTCTTCTCAATTAAATCCAAGACTCAATAGGTCTCTAATCCCTCTTCGAGATGAGACCCTCCTTTTACAAATCGATGCCGAAAGGCCAACAGTTTTTGTCCCTCGACGTTTGAGATGGGATGAAATTACCATACCAGATCATTTTCAAATAGCTATTCCACAAGTTCCAAGAAACATCTCCCGTACTACGGTAGATGATATAATCGAACAAAACGATGGAACTATCCTCCTTCGCTTCAGTTCTCTTAGAGAACGACCAAGTTCTTCTTCCAACAGGAGCTTCATGGATGCAAGGTCTTCCTTTTCCGGAGTACCTTCTACACCTAGAAGCCAACCACCATCACAACCAGAAATTACAGTGGGTTTTCAAACTCCCATACCAACATATGTCCCTGAGGACAACGAATCAATTAACACCGAAGATATTATGGGTTATTAACGTTATCCATAACGCGGACTTTGAGCTCAGAGAAGAATATATCTCTGGACGAGAATCAGAACCAGAATACGAACCACAAAGGAAATGGTTCGCAGATCTATCTCCAGACTGTCAACAAAATCTTAGGCAATATTGGCGTAAAGATTGTCACAGGTTACGCTGTAACATGACAATTTATGATTGGTTGCCTTCATACACTTCCGTTCAACTTTCTGATTCCTTTTACTTTTGAAATCCCTTCAATTAATGTCCAAACAGTCTGTACAAGAAGTGGACATTGGAAGCTAACAACGAGCCAATAAGCTCAATTCATCCTCCCTTCAACACCATCAAATTAGCCAGAGATGTTATAGCTACGCCTCTCAAGAAAGGGAGCAACACTGATACTCCGGTGGTAGCTAGTGATCTCCAAAAGGTCCATCAGCAACAAAACTGGACCAATCAAACCTTGGCCACAATAGCTTCTCAATTAGATCGTGTCTACATTAGCCACTCGACGGAGAAACAGGTCAGATTTCCTTCTGACATTTCTCGGCCCCATTTTCAACCATCCATTACCAATTTCATACATCCAAAAACTGATTTGCTTTCACGCATATCAGAAACCTTGCAATTATAACCTTCTTCTTCTTCTACACCCAATAATCAACCACCTCCAACCAACAATAACAGTGTCCATACCCTTGACACTTGTCAGTGCCAGTCAAGTGATGATGATTCTTCCGCATTGAAATACCCAAGAATGAGAAAAACCCTAAGTCCTGAAATGTTAGAATTCTTAAGAGTCAGGAGAGCACTGGAAGCCCCGAAAGTGTCGGGAATGGTTCTGGAAAGCCATAGAAAGTATTGTTAAGAATGGAAACCTAGCTTAAGATATTATAATCTGTGAGAATTGGTAGAAAACCCTAGAGAACCTTAGAGAACCCAAAATATGCTTTAAGGTATTTTAGGTGATTTCCTCCTTAGGGTGTATAGTTTGCAACTTGTAAATTATAGAAATGGTTATTTAGTAAGAGTTACACAAGCCTAACACTTTAGTACATAATTTACATTAACTTTAGGCAGTTATATGCAGTTAAACTTTGGAATTATAAATAGGTATTATATGTACAAGTATAAGGCAATTTTGGTACCTTTACATAAAGAAAAATTACCTTATGATCATGGATAGGGGTGGCGAAAATCAAGGGATTAAAATACTTCATTTTAGCCCTAAGTTACACTTTGGAGTCAAATTATTGAGTAACCAAACAAGGCCTTAGTTGGTGGGACCCACAAAATCCTTAAAAGTTACTTTTTCTCTCAAGAATTAACCAGCCCATTCTAGGACCTTCTTGGCCGGTTTTTAAGTGCCACATAACCCCCTTAGTTGTCTTAATATGATTGCCTTAGAAGCTAGACCAATTAGAAGTAGACAAATGGTGTAAAGTAATAATTAAGTTAAGTTAGAAAAGTAACTTTAAGAGATAAGAGGGAACCGACTTTGGCTGGGTATATAGCATCATTTTAACCCTCTAACACGTGGGTAATGAGAGCCAAAGGGTGAGAACACTTAATTAGCCAAAAGAGAGCAAAGGGAGAAGAGAAAATTTAAAGGAAAGTAAAGGAAAGTGAAAGAAAGTGACCAAGGTGGTGGGTTCTACTGAAGGAGCTCGTGGTCCCTAGTTGCCAAGGTGTTAGTGAAGTAAAGTTAAGGGAAAATGGCTAGAGTAAACCAGGTAAATCCTATGTTCAACACTTGTTTGTTGTAAGTGCTGAACTTTGCTCAAAAAGGTGTTTTAAGGCCTTAGTGTTCAAACGGTTTGGATTTTTTCCATTATTTTGATAGTTTATAACTAAGATCTTTTAAGACGTTTTGGTGAAGGAATCAATGGAAAAGCATTTATAGAACTCCTTAAACAGAAAAAATGGCTAAAGATGATTTCAGGGTTTTGCTGGTGATATTTCTTGGAAGAAGTTGCTATGAAAGTTATTCTTGAGTGGGGGAACGTGCCCTTGTGCTTAAAATGGTGAGTAAACATTATTAGAAGCTCTTCAAGTTCGTGGGTTAGCCTTTAGTGCAATAATTGACAAGTTATAAGTGAAAAAGGGTGATTTAAGGCTTATTTGTGTCTACTGAGACTTTGTGTGTGAAATGAGTGTATGAACCCATTATTTCGTGGTAAAATACCCTAAGATAATATTGTTGAACTTATATGAAGGTGGGGTTCGAAGTCAACTTGGTTTGACTTAAGGTTTGATTGTTTCAAGCATGAAATATAAGTATGTTAAGTATGAAAATGAGCTTGTTTATTGCTCTTGTGGTGGTGAACGAATGCTACTGATGTTTTGGTGTGTAATTTGATGTTTTATTATCATTGTAAAGGTGACTAATTTACTTGGAAACTTGTGGTGATTATGGAACATGTGATCATGGATACTGTTATACCCAAAATTTTGACCCCCCTGGTTAGGGTCTGCAAGGTTTTGGTGTCGTGAGGGATATTTGATCGGGTAATGAGGGATTCCGGCTCGATCGGTGTGTTCCAGGGCCTGAGGAGCAGTTTCGTCATTGTCAGGGGCGTTTTCGTAATTTTTAAGGCTTCTGAGTTCTCCTATAGGCTTCTCTCTCCTCCAGGGTGCCCAAATCAGCTCGGAATGCTTTGATATTTTAACCCATGATAGAGGATGACATTTTAAGCATAATGGCGTTGGAATTTTGATTTTTCGAATTTCCAATAATTTTCTAGCAATTTCTGACTGAATCTGACGAGAAATTCAATTTAAAAATGCTCCAGCATTTAAAAAATTCGTTTCCACCTCAGAAAATTCATAATATCCATTCTTGACATGTGGTTAAAATTTCATAGCAAAATTCCTTTGGGAAGTTGCTTAGTTAAAATATCGAAAAATCTTACTTTTACTAGATTCTCTTTATCTTTAAGGAAGTCTATATAAGGGGATAGGTTTTTGGATAAAATCAGAACCTCACATGCTGAAGAACCCTAGAGAGAGAAAACACGGCCTCCTCTCTCTCTCACGTTTTCCAACACCCGGCCACCCAAATCATACTGAAAATCCCCCGAAATCACCATCTAAACACGTTTTCCAATCCCCAAAGCACCAATAATCATCAAAACCTCACAAAAACACCTCTAAAACGTGAAGAACAGCAAGAACAACCAACAACCAGAAGCTTGGGTCGAAATCCTCTCGGGTCTGCCATCAACGGAGCACTCGACGAGTCCCGGTGTGAAGAAACGTTGTGAATCCGAAGGTAAAACAGGTAGAAACTCCACTTCCCTGATTCACCACGGTATTATCTGTCTTGCCTCAAAATTTGGGCTCAAACTAACCTTCGTAGGCTTCTGTATTGCTGTTTATTTAAGCCTCTGTCAGATAACTTGTTTGCTAAGTTTCGTGCTTAATTCGAATTCAAATTGAAAACTTTCAATCACTAACGTCTTGTACATCTTTCAGGCTACACACCCATAAAATTTGAGCTCAAAACACCCTCGGGAACCTTCTGAAAACCCCTGTCCGTGGGTGGTCCGTGACCTCGGACCTATGGTCCGGGACCTCGGACGCGTTGTCCGAGACCACGGACACCCACGGACGGCGGCGGGATTTTAAAAATTCAAAATTTAGGTTTTTCTAATAATGTCCGGGCCCACGGACATCCTGTCCGTGGCCCCGGACTTGCAAATTTTTGTTTTCCTTTAATTTCGACTTTTCTGTGTATTTAGGTTAACTGGGGTCCGTGGTTCGGACATTAGGTCCGTGGCTACGGACGAAATGAAATTTGACCTAATTCTGCCTCCGAAACCCTAGTTTAGGTAGCTTTCAATTTCACTTTTTTTCTGTCAAAAAATGATAAAAACACAAAAAAAACAGAAGCGCGCACTTAGGTTAAAACGACTGTATAAGCCGTAAATAAACTGAGTAGAGGAAAAACGACCTAGGAAGGGTAATGAAAGTAATTGAACCCTAATAAGTCGAATATCAAGCCCCCGAACCCGAACTCTCCTTTCCTAATTTGATCTAGGTAAAATTAGGTGGCGACTCATAATAGGTTCCAGTGAGCTAGCTTAGGTTTTAATAATTATTGTTATATGACATAGTTATTAATCTTAGGTTATAAGTGGACCTAAAACCCGATTAGATCCAATCAATATTAACAACATAGGATAGGGTTTAAAATCGAGGCTCACAGACTGGCGACTCTGCTGGGGACAAACTTCTTAATTTTAACTTGTTTGATTTTAAGAGAGAGGGCTTAACTTGAAAATGTTTATTTATGGCTTCTACTATGTTTGTTTACTTTTGTGCGCACTTTAATTTTTGCACCCTTGCATCATATGAGAGCGAGGGTCCATGCAAGCCAATTTCACCCCGGGACCCGTTTGAGGGTCCCCTGTCAGGGACTCACACCTTTTAGGTGATGTGAATAAGCGAGGGAAAAGAGGAGGGTGTCGTCTAACCACACCCCCTTAATACCTGGGCCTTAGCCCCAAGCGTTTTCCTGGCAGTACCCTTACCAAGCCCAATGTTTGGTCATTCAAAGACCCGACCGTAGACGCACACTTAACAGTGATGTGAAAAAGTGGGGAAGCCCAAAGAGAATAGCGTGCAAGCCCTATTCCTTTGTGGTAACCTGGGCCCAAGCCCCAAGCACCTCTCCGGATCGATCCATTCCCAAGTTGATTTAACCGTCAAGTGAGGACATGTTGAATTTGTGTGGGCCTTGTTTGCTTGTATGATCGGCCCACTACCCCGCCTAGAGATTGATAGGAACTTCTCCTACATCAACCTAGCCCAACACGAATTGGCAACTCTATTTGTTTGCGGCCCAGAGGCCCTGTTTGGTTTAACATGTGAGTCGTTCGGGCTTCGGCCCAAAAGCCTAGACTTAGGTGATTTCTCTTCTGGCCCAATTTGAATTATCCAATTAGTTCTAGGCCCATAAAAAGAAATCCACCTGAACTTGAAATAGCTCACAAATCCTGCAAGTAAAATCTTTGTCAGCTTAGCAACCATCTTCTCTGACCCAAAGAAAGTTAGGCCCATTTGTGATCTAGGGATCATTCCAGCTCATATGCTTTTCTTGCGGCCCAAACAAGTTTTTACCTAGAACTTCTTCACGGCCCAGAATTTTAGCTCAGTCCACTGTTATTTTCCAACAGATAAACCCGAATCCAAAGTATGGCAGAAGGAGGAAACCCAGTCAGCATGGAGGCCCAGTTTGCAGCCTTAGATCAAAGGTACATGGCTGCCTTGGACGCCATGGAACAGAAACATAGGTCCGCCACTAATGACATGGAGGCTAAGTATGTCACCATCATCGAAGAGTTGAAAAGCAAAATCAATTCCCTTGAGATTGGTCATCAGGAAAACATTTCAGGAAAGATAGCCGACTCTGGGAACGGGCGCGACTACATCGAAGTTAACTCCGTTGAGGCCCAGGATGCACAAGGATTTGTAGGGCAAGTCGTCCCGGACTACCAACTAGCCGCAGAATTCAAGAAGGCTCTGAAAAGGATCGAGCGCATGGAAAAGGCTAGCAAGCCGGTTGGCCTCGATTACCTTTCCATGACATCGTATCCCGAGGTTGATCTTCCGCCAAAGCTGAAGATGCCCACACTCGCTTTGTACAAGGGTTCCTCAGATCCACAGATTCATTTGGCTATGTTCGACCGGGAAATGTCCATCTTGGGGCTCAACGACATGCAAAAAGCCAAAGTTTTTGCTCGCTATCTAGACGAGACTCCTCAGCGTTGGTATCTCACTCAGAAGATGAATACCAAGACCTACGAGGAGGTTTGCGAGGCTTTCCTAAATCATTTCGAGTATGCTAAGAACCTCGAGGTCACCAGAATGATCTTGCAGGAACCGACAGAAAGACGGCGAGTCCATGTCTGACTTCATCAAGCGTTGGAGGAGAAAGGCCGCGGCCATGCCTACCAAAATGGACGAGCAAGAGCAAATCCGCATGATAATTGAGAACATGCAAAACAACACAACCATGAGCTAAAATTTATGTACTTTCCAAGTTTTGACATGTTGATGGGACAAGTCGGTGTTCTAGAGGAAAGGATTCATAAGGAAGGGTTGGAGCTCGAGCGCTCAAGAGACTCCGGCAGTAGCTCCAAATTATCTAAGCCAGGACCAGAAAAGGCTTGCTTCAGCCAGTAGCTTGCGCTCAAAGCAGTTTCCCAGAAGTGAATATGGTTCAACCTAGAGCCCCGCATCAAAACTTTAGGACGGTACCCTTACCACGCCGACACTCATCGCAAAGGGAATTCACCAACATTGGCCGAGCACCAAGTCAGGCGTTTGAAGAGCTTCAGAAGAGAAACTTGCTACAGCCCTTGGCCCCTCGACCGGGAACCACTCATTTGGGAAGGCATCTTAATCAATTCTGCCACTACCATCAGTTGCCTGGCCATTATGCTGACAATTGCCGAGCATTGAAGCACAAGATTCAAGACCTCCTCGAGCAAGGAGTCCAATTCTTCTAAGTATGCAATCGTTTTGTTGCCTTCTGGTTGCTATCTTCTTAGGTAGTTTTCAGTCACCACCGATTGTAATCTTTACGTTTCTCATGATTCTTAAATAAAATCATAGTTCCATTTTCACAATTCTGTATGAGCCATTTTCGTTCATCGAAAAAGAAAAAGCAAAATTGTTTTTAAGGAAAAGAATCACGAGTAATCATTCCTCGGCTATGGAACATAACGACTTGTCTTTTATTTCTAAAAGGGTGAGCATGCGTTGCTAAGCACCACAACCTATCCCAAAGCATCAAAATAACCCACGAAGCGGTTCAAAATCCATATCTCTCAAATTATTGTCATAAACCCCATATCAATACTGGGGGCAATCTGAGTTTGACCAATAATGATTATTTCTTTCGTTTAATTGTGTGAACAAGTCTCTGAGTGACCATTTCACGAGAGTGCCTCGAGTGGAAAAACCATGAGTGAACGAGCGTGTCGTTTTTGCACGGCTCGGTGAGACCACATTCAAAGGTAGGGTAAACGGCATAACTCCGACCGAAGGAGATAATTTGTAAATTTACGCTTAGACCTGTGAAAAGTAACAAAGAATGGATACACAACTATCAGGAATGACGAAGCACCTAGGTACAACACCACATAGCCAAAAGCTTGTGAACCCTGACGTTAAACCCTAGGCACCCCCGCTGAGCCTTTCATATATCCCCTTTTGATATTATGAACTCCACAAAATAACCCGGCCAATGATGAATGTTCGACCCGGTGACCAAAGGAAGCGAGGAGCCCGACTCTCAGATAACATTCTCATCAGTCCAGAGAAGCAATGCCGCTATCAGCATGGCGAAGCGATCCGCAAATGGTCCCAGAGGGACACAGGATCAAATGAGCTAACATCAAAAACAGCTCTCAAAGTTCAAAACCGGGAAACACAAGAACCCCGAAGGAAAAGTCAAGAAAGGATAAAACAAAAAGGCAATCCCGAAGTGCCTCGAAGAAATCCAAATGACAAAAAGAGAAATGGTGTAAAGGACAACTTCAAAAGTCCAAGTCCAGAAGCTCGAAAACAACATCGACATGAAGCAGCTAGACGACTTCAAGACAAGGAAGATGAATCTGAGAGAAGACACAAGTTGCAGCTTTGGTCACCCATTTAAGCTCCACATACCTCAAATATCCCTCCATGATCCTGTTGTCATTCATCACACCCTATGGCCATGTTATAAGCTTTAAAGACTTCCGACTTGATAGTTGTGTGTCTAATCACGTGAAAGTAACAGATCGAATGCGTAAATTCATCAAATATCGAATTCAATGGTCTAGAAGTTGTGACCGTGGGTGAGGAACGAGTGCAAACACCAAACACGCCGAGTGTAGGTTAGGAAGCACCACGTAAAAACATAAGCCTTGACCCTGTGAGGACGAGACTCGTTCGCACGTTTAATAAAAGGAAATACTGGGGGCAATCGATCGTTCCGATCGATTGCCATGAACTCTAGCTCAGATTGTCTTAAGGGAAAATACTGGGGGCAATTGTTGGTTCCAACAATTGCTATGACAACGCCAATTGGAACCCAAAGCTCAAACATCACCACCACCATTCCACCACAGGCCCACATAAGCCCTTACCTCCACAACACCACTACACAGGCCCACAAAGCCCTTACCTCCACAACAACTACACAGGCCCACAAAGCCCTTACCTGCACATCAAACTACACAGGCCCACATAAGCCTTACCTTTACATCATACACCATACCCCACCGATGGCATGTTCATCTCCTAGGAGATAAATTGCAAGTCCGAAATCTATGGTCAGGAAATGATAATTTCACTTTCCTTTTCAGTAAACAAAATTTTCTTCAAACACTGCCACGTTTGGCACCTTTTCCAACAAATTCCTGTTCTGAACGAGTATCTTTCATATATTTTGATTGCATACATCTTATCATCATTGCCATGTTTGGCACTCCAGTGATCAGTTTTACCATTTGCACGAGACCATTATCCTCCTAACTTATTTTTAGTTCGAGACCCAAAATCGGTGAAAGGCCCTGCAGATTCCTCATTCAGTACGAGACCTAGCATCTTCATTCAGTACGAGACCTAGAATCAGTGTGAGATCCAGCCATTCAGTACGAGACTTCAGTGTGAGACCACCATCTTCATCAGTGCGAGGCCCATCATTTTCTTCAGTGCGAGACCATGCATCTTCATCAGTGCGAGACCATCATATTCGTTAGTGCGAGACCCATCATCTTCAGTGCGAGACCCATCATCTTCTTCTGTGCGAGACCGAGCGTCATCATCCAGTGCGAGACCAGTACGAGACCTAGTATCATCTTCAGTGCGAGACCCATCATCTTCTTCTGTGCGAGACCGAGCGTCATCATCCAGTGCGAGACCAGTACGAGACCTAGTATCATCTTCAGTGCGAGACCCATCATCTTCTTCAGTGTGAGACCGAGCGTCATCATCCAGTGCGAGACCAGTACGGGACCTAGTATCATCTTCAGTGCGAGATAGAGCGTGATCTAAGTTGGCGGGGCAGAGGCAATAAGTCCCCATCTTCATGTCAACTTCTTGGGAGAAACAACTAGTGGGCAGTGGCAATAAGTCCCCTTGGTAATCTAGAAGTTATCCCAGCACCCCAGTTGGTGGGCAGAGGCAATAAGTCCCCATAGTATACCAACCAGGAGCATCGGCACGGGTTTCGGTCCCCAGAAGCATCCGAGCATCATCAGCATCATCAGCATCATCAGCATCATCAGCATCATCAGCATCATCAACATCACCGGCATTATCATCTGCATCAGCATCATTTGCATCATTAGCATTTCAGCATTCTTGCATTTGCATGCCATCCAGTCTTCGCATCCTAGGTAGTCAACGCCTTAGAATAGCTTGACATCATTTTCATCACTTTAGGTAGTCAGCGCCTTAGAATAGCTCGACAGCATATCATCATCCTAGGTAGTCAACGCCTTAGAATAGCTTGACATCATTTTCATCACTTTAGGTAGTCAGCGCCTTAGAATAGCTCGACAGCATATCATCATTTTAGGTAGTCAACGCCTTAGAATAGCTTGACATCGTATCATCCTTATAGGTAGTCAGCGCCTTAGAACAGCTCGACAATGCCTTGTAGCTTAGGTAGTCAGCGCCTTAGAACAGCTCGACAATGCCTTGTAGCTTAGGTAGTCAGCGCCTTAGAATAGCTCGACAATGCTTTGTAACTTAGGTAGTCAGCGCCTTAGAATAGCTCGACAATGCCTTGTAGCTTAGGTAGTTAGCGCCTCCGAGTAGCTGGGCATCGTTAACCCGGTTTCATACAACGTGGAGGATTCTTGAGTCCAAAATTTTGGGGCACCACTCAAGCATCAACCAGACTTTTCACATTGTTACAAAGTCCAGTTGACGGGGGGCAATCTGTTATACCCAAAATTTTGACCCCCCTGGTTAGGGTCTGCAAGGTTTTGGTGTCGTGAAGGATATTTGATCGGGTAATGAGGGATTCCGGCTCGATCGGCGTGTGTTCCAGGGCCTGAGGAACAGTTTCGTCATTGTCAGGGGCGTTTTCGTAATTTTTAAGGCTTCTGAGTTCTCCTATAGGCTTTCTTCTCCTCCAAAGGGTGCCCAAATCAGCTCGAAATGCTTTGATATTTTAACCCATGATAGAGGATGACATTTTAAGCATAATGGCGTTGAATTTTGATTTTTCGAATTTCCAATAATTTTCTAGCAATTTCTGACTGAATCTGACGAGAAATTCAATTTAAAAATGCTCCAGCATTTAAAAAATTCGTTTCTACCTCAGAAATTCATAATATCCATTCTTGACATGTGGTTAAAATTTCATAGCAAAATTCCTTTGGGAAGTTGCTTAGTTAAAATATCGAAAAATCTTACTTTTACTAGATTCTCTTTATCTTTAAGGAAGTCTATATAAGGGGATGGGTTTTTGGATAAAATCAGAACCTCACATGCTGAAGAACCCTAGAGAGTCAGAAAACACGGCCTCCTCTCTCTCTCTCACGTTTCCAACACCCGGCACCCAAATCATACTGAAAATCCCCCGAAATCACCATCTAAACACGTTTTCCAATCCCCAAAGCACCAATAACCATCAAAACCTCACAAAAACCCTCTAAAACGTGAAGAACAGCAAGAACAACCAACCACCAGAAGTTTGGGTCGAAATCCTCTCGGGTCTGTCATCAACGGAGCACTCGACGAGTCCCGGTGTGAAGAAACGTTGTGAATCCGAAGGTAAAACAGGTAGAAACTCCACTTCCCTGATTCACCACGGTATTATCTGTCTTGCCTCAAAATTTGGGCTCAAACTAACCTTCGTAGGCTTCTGTATTGCTGTTTATTTAAGCCTCTGTCAGATAACTTGTTTGCTAAGTTTCGTGCTTAATTCGAATTCAAATTGAAAACTTTCAATCACTAACGTCTTGTACATCTTTCAGGCTACACACCCATAAAATTTGAGCTCAAAACACCCTCGGGAACCTTCTGAAAACCCCTGTCCGTGGGTGGTCCGTGACCTCGGACCTATGGTCCGGGACCCTCGACGCGTTGTCCGAGACCACGGACACCCACGGACGGCGGCGGGATTTTAAAAAATTCAAAATTTAGGTTTTTCTAATATGTCCGGGCCCACGGACATCCTGTCCGTGGCCCCGGACCTTGCGAATTTTTGTTTTCCTTTAATTTCGACTTTTCTTGGTATTTAGGTTAGCTGGGGTCCGTGGTTTCGGACATTAGGTCCGTGGCTACGGACGGAAATGAAATTTGACCTAATTCTGCCTCCAAAACCCTAGTTTTAGGTAACCTTCAATTTCACTTTGTTTTTCTGTCAAAAATGATAAAAACACAAAAAAACAGAAGCGCGCACTTAGGTTAAAAACGACTTTGTAGTAAGCCGTAAATAAACTGAGTAGAGGAAAAACGACCTAGGAAGGGTAATGAAAGTAATTGAACCCTAAATAAGTCGAATATCAAGCCCCCGAACCCGAACTCTCCTTTCCTAATTTGATCTAGGTTAAAATTAGGTGGCGACTCATAATAGGTTCCAGTGAGCTAGCTTAGGTTTTAATAATTATTGTTATATGACATAGTTATTAATCTTAGGCTATAAGTGGACCTAAAACCCGATTAGATCCCAATCATATTAATCCACATAGGATAGGGTTTAAAATCGAGGCTCACAGATACTGGTGAGCCAATTTGGCCGATTACTGATTATTTTCCCACTACCAATGAATTGTGGGCTAAGCTTTATGATCTACTCTAGGAGTTCTCTACCCTAGGGGGTGTGCACACTTAAGGACATAAGGTGAGGTGGTATTGTCCAAGGGGCCGAGAGTTTGGAACTCTTTGTCGAAAGACCGGTACCCGAGGATTGGTGGAACTATTTTGGTGGAAACTATTATGTATATAATCCATGACACAAGGTGGAACTAATGAAACTATGAATCTGGTGGAACAGGTGGAATTATATCTTTGGTGGAATTACTGTGATTATGATTATATCATTGTTCTTGTAACAGGTGAATGGCGAAAAGGTAAATTGTGGTTGTACTGATGAGCTAGTTGTGGTGATTCTGATGAATCAATTATGGTGGTTCTGGAAGAAATATTGTGTGTATGAATTATTGTGTGTTTTTTATTATATCAAAGGTTTTATTCACTAAAGTGAATTTTACAAGTTGAAGTGGGATTTACTCAGTTTCTCTGACTTTGGTTGCAACCCCTTTCTGTGTTGTATGGTTTCTGGTTGCAGAGTAATGACAAATGGATGGCACCTCTGGAGAGGGACGATTACAATACTTGTCACTTTCTAGCTACTTACTTAGTAAACTCACTAAAACTGAAAGAAGGAGTAGAAGTAGTTGTTGTAACTAAACCTCCGGTGAAAGCCCTTGAATATAAAAAGCTGAGTAGGCAACCAAGGATAAGGGTTCTGCCGGTGGAGTATGTTAGGAAGTTCTTTAAACCTCCTCCACGTGATGTTTAATATGTTAACTCTAAGAACTTTTGAGTTTGGCTTTTGGAAGGTGGAACCGGTGTAAGATATTTTGGGGAAGATAGAGTAAGTGTGTAAGATAGATGGAAAAGGGTAATGTAGTAGTGGAGGAACTTTTGTAAAAGATGGTATGTCATCTTTGGAAGGACTTTATGTAATATATTGTAAATTATGACTTCCTTAAGTTACTTAGTCTTGTAAGTGGTGTGGTGATCAATGAGTAGCCTTAGCATCCACTTTAGGTGTGGATGTGGCGGTAACATCCCTGAGATGAGTAGTCTTCCGCTGTGACAGATAGGTGTAATCTAGGCAATTAAAATGGTGGAAAATTGGGGGTGTTACACGCATCATCTTTACAGTTATCCCATATTGAAAATCAGTTTACTGATCCAGAACCCAATGCAATCTCCAGGATCACTACAAGAAATCCAAGACGTTCTTTCAAACGGAACAAACCCGTGGATTCTTACTTCCATACCACCAAAAATTATTATCCTCGTCCTACCCCTCCAAATATCCAATATGAAGAACGCTCAAAGTTTGCTTCAGCTCAATATGACGGTGCTTCTATCTATGAATGGAACATAGATGGAAAATCAGAATACGAAATTCTGAACACCCTACAAGAAATGGGAATGGCAAAGAATGCTTACAAGATGCGAAAGGTATCAGAAAAGCATGCTGCCGTTACCATTTTCAGGATTTACAGGCCAATTACGGCAATGGTGGGATCACGCCCTTACCCTTGAAAATAAACAAGAAATCCTAAACCATCAAGTTGAAGTCTTCGATGGAGAAGACAGATCTTCCATGCAAGACGACGCATGTGACTTCCTGATTATCACAATAAGTCCATTTCGTTGGAAATCCAAGAGAAGAATTGAATTCCAATAAGATTCTTCTCACCAATCTTCGATGTCCAACATTATCTGATTATCGGTGGTACAAGGACATGTACCTCACACAAGTCCTACAACGTGAAGATTGTATGGCTAAATTCTGGAAGGAACGCTTCATTTCAGGATTGCCTACATTGTTCGCACAACGGATTATCACCAAACTTCAAGAAGAAGTTGGTCAAGAGACCATACCTTGGGAAGCCATAGCCTATGGTCAACTTTTCACCTTTGTCAAAAAGAGGCCCTGAGCTTATGTCAGGATCTCAAAATCCAGTCCAAATATGGCAATGAAAAGGCCCAAGCACGAAGAGAAATGGGTTCTTTCTGCAAGATGTTTGGAATCGAGAAAATTACTCCTCCATCCAAAAACAAATAGTCCACAAACGATTTCTTCAGATCCAAACAACCTTATCGCTCCAAACCACAATATCGTAAGCCCTATAAACCTTATCGTCAAAAGTACAGGTCAAACCATAAACCTACAAAGTTTGCCTCCAAAATATGACTCAGATCACATGTTGGAAATGTGGTCGCAAGGGTCACAAAGCTGATCAGTGTCGTGTTAAACAGAAGATCAATGAAATCTTTGCAGACGACAAGGATCTCCAAGAAAAGCTTCTAAGCTTTTGCTACAAGACAATCCCAGTTCTCCAGAAGATGAGAACTACATTCACCAGCTAGATCAAGATTATTCAAGTTCCAGTTATGAATCTACAGATGATTCTTCCGGATCTATTAATGTCATAACCAATGACATAGATTCAGCAGAACTTCTGTATGAACTCATAAACAAGATTTCCAATCCAGAAGAAAAAGGCAATATCTACAACAATTAGCCAAGTTGCTTGCCTCTCAGGATTCCAAAAGGACGCCACCTGAACCATTTAGTATTTCCAAAACCCTTGACAAATACCCAATAGCATCAAGCAGCAATTTGTTTGGCAGGTTCCAACTCAGGAATTGCAAAAGGATATTAAGATTCTCAAGCAAGAAATTCAGGCACTTAAAGCCGAACTCCATCAGATAAAATTCGATGGATTAGGTGTGCAAGCCCGAATTTCTATCTTAGAAGCAGCAAAAGCTTCTACGTCAAAAGATACACTTGAGGATCCTTCTCCAGAGCATGAATTGCCACCAAACTTGGGTGTAATTTCCTTACCATCCCAAGTCCATCATCCAGAAACCAAGACCATAAATATCATTGAAAGATTTCGCTTTCAAAAATGGTATTCCAACATCACGCTTGTAGTCGAAGGTACCGACTTCAGGATATCTATAGTTGCTCTTATTGATTCAGGAGCAGACCAAAACTGTATCCGAGAAGGATTAGTTCCTCACCAGTATTGTTCTCCTACACGAGAACGATTAGTAGGTGCAGGGAACGATCCACTCAAAATCATTGCCAAAACCTCCAAACTTTCTGTCCAAAACAAGAATCTCCTTGTTAAACTACAATTTGTAGTTATCAAGAACATTAGCCAAGACATTATCCTTGGCTCTCCTTTTATTATCCAATTGTATCCCTTCTTTGTTGATCATAAGGGATTACATGTAAGATCAATAGAGAAAAGTATTCTTTTCTCTTTACTGAACCCATAATCCAAAAAGAGCTTAATGTTCTTCAATCCAATACTCTTTACCAGCAAATCAATTCAATTACCAGAAAAGAAAGCCAGTTCAGTTCTCTAAAGACCAACTGCTCATATTCGATCAGCTGAGCGACTCCAAGATCCCAGAATTCAAAAGGATATTTCTCAAATGGAGAAAACCTTTGAAGATGTTTGCGCAGATCTACCCAATGCATTTTGGAGTAGAAAGCGCCATATGTTCATCTTCCTTATGAAAAGGATTTGATGAACGCAATATTCCAACCAAGGCTCGACCTATTCAAATGAATAGCGAGCATTAGAGATCTGCAAGAAAGAGATTCAGACTCTTTTGGATAAAGGGTTGATTCGACCATCAAAATCACCATGGAGTTGCAGTGCATTCTACGTAATGCATGGCAGAGAAAGAACGTGGAGTTCCACGACTCGTATAAACTATAAACCATTGAATAAGGTTCTTCAATGGATTCGATATCCAATCCCTAACAAAAGAGATCTTCTAGGCCGCCTTTACAAGGCCAAGATCTTCTCCAAATTCGACATGAAGTCTGGATTCTGGCAAATTCAGATTTCAGAATCAGATCGTTATAAGACTGCATTTGTAGTCCCGTTTGGTCATTACGAATGGAACGTAATGCCATTTGGTCTCAAAAATGCTCCATCAGAATTTCAAAATGTCATGAATGACATTCTCACACCATATTCGACTTTTATCATTGTCTATATTGATGATGTCTTAGTCTTTTCAGATTCCATAGAACAACACTTCAAGCATCTCAAGACATTTCATTCGGTCATCAAGACTAATGGTCTAGTTGTTTCCAAACCCAAGATGAAGTTGTTCCAGGTCAATATACGGTTCCTTGGACACAACATCTTTCAAAACACCATTACTCCCATCCAAAGAAGCTTGGAATTTGTTTCCAAATTTCCAGACGAAATCAAAGAAAAGAATCAATTGCAAAGATTCTTAGGATGTCTTAATTATCTTTCAGATTTCTTTCCCAGACTTCGTCAACATTGCAAGCTTCTTTATTCCAGATTACAAAAGAATCCTTCACCATGGACTCCAGAGCACACCAAAGTAGTGCAATCCCTAAAACAATATACCTATTCCTTACCATGCCTAACCATTCCACATCCCCAAGCCTTTCTGATCGTCGAAACAGACGCATCCAACTTTGGTATGGGAGTTCTAAAACAAAGACCAAAAGGTCTTACACAAGAGCAGTTGGTACGATTCCACTCTGGTATATGGATAGGACCACAGCTCAATTATTCCACAATCAAAAAAGAAATTCTTTCAATTGTACTATGCATTTCAAAATTTCAAGATGATTTATACAACAAATCCTTTCTACTACGTATTGATTGCAAATCTGCAAAAGACGTTTTACAAAAGGATGTTAAAAATCTAGTATCAAAACAAATTTTTGCCCGTTGGCAAGCTATTCTTTCTGTTTTCGATTTTCAAATCGAATTCATCAAGGGGGAGGATAACTCCTTACCAGATTTTCTTTCACGCGAATTTTTACAAGGAAAGATTTTAAGACAGAATAATATATCACCAGATCATATATTACCAGATTCTCACATAAACCATATTTCTTTCCACAGAAAATGAGTGACATAAGTAAGGGAAAACAGCCCAAGAGGGAAAAACCACAAACTTCTCAAGATTACCAGATGGTGCCTCAGCAGCACCCATCATACAAGAATATACCAATTGCGCCCTCACCGGCGGTCACCACACAAAATCCATATGCACCATTATCACAAGACTTCCCAGCGCCAACATTTTTACAAGCAGCCAAAACACCCACAAAACTTCAATCTTCCAGATCCACACAAAATACACCCAATGGCTACCACATTAAACCAATTCAAGAAAAAATTACCATCACCAGATATACCCAAACCCAACCACAAGAGATAGCCAACAGTATTGCCAAAAGGATATTTCCTCCAGAAATACACTGGCAGACCAGCATGCAACAAAAACCCTCAAATACTATGAGCTTATCCTCATAGAAACCAGATCCATAGAATTGACTCATAGATCCAACCCAAATTCCTCACAAACCGACTATTCCAGATGTTTCATCAAGAAGGTAGTGTCAGCCAAAGAATGGGGACCAATCCATCAGCCCCGTGCTTTCTCTGTAACCTTTATCCCAATACCTACAATTATGTCGATTACCAAGAAGCATGGTATCGATTCCTTTTACTTGACCAGAAACACATTCATGGTTCATTAATTTCCATGAGCAGTGTGTCAAAGATTTTCCAATATGGTTCTACGATTGGTGGCGCTATTTTGGAGGATCTTCAGACATTTTACCAAAGCCAGTTCAACCCAATTATGCCTATTGGCTCCAACACTACAACAGCCCACAATACACAAAAGAGCTCCACTTTTTTGCCATATTCTGCGTCCCATGGATTTTCTGTTGGACGTACAAGATTGATCAATATTTGCCAGCACCATATCCATACTGTTTGGTTGAGATTTCCGAATCAAATGGTGGCCCAAGTATTGGTCAAAGTTCTGTTCTTACGAGAACGTCAAGGCCTATACAACCACTGGCAAGAAAGTCATTACCTACAAAGTCTATCAAGACTCACAAAAGGTCCTGCCTAGCCCCACAAAAACACAAGCCATCACCGGCCCAAGCCAAAGCCCAAAGACCTCCTCACCAAAACCATTGGCCATTTGCCCAGCACCACAAAAGCCCAAATCTCCACAGCAAGATGAAATGTTCCAGAAGTTCTTGGACTCTAACCCAGAATTGTCCCTTCAATACACCCAGTTCAAGATCAATCAAATACCTGATGTTAAGGTATGGGCTGATGACAGAGAGGATTCATCCTCTGCGGGATCAGTCTCTTATGATCCGTTTGGTGGACCTTTGGCCCAGGATCCACACGCGGATTACGAAGATTTTATCTAAAACAAGATTCAAAAAAAAGGAGTATTAAAACCAAGATCAACACCATCGTCTTCCTCAAAAGAAAACAATGGCACCCTCTCAACAAAAGCCACCAAAATGGCAACGAGCATTTGGCAAGCTCAAATTCAAGATTCAAAAGAGCAACCCCAACAACACGTTGCTCCACAAGATTCTGAAATACCATATCTCCACAAAACTCACACAAGTTCCCATGGAATTTCAATTCTTACCAGATGTTCCCAGAAATGGCTCGCAGTGGCAACTACGCGACCAACAACAACAACCAGTCCAGATGACATATCAAATCCTCCATATGACGGTCGTCAAGGTCAAACGCTCATTTGCGTTCAACCCTATGACCATCGTTTCTACTCCATAGATCGTCCAATATATCAGAAGCTCCATATGTGGGTTCCTCTAAGGCACCTACAAGATAGTCTCCTTGTCGCCGCCGGCAAGGAACCACCAGATTTACCATTCGCAATCAAGAAATTCAAAAATTTGTGGAATATCGCACTTCCACATACTATATCACAAGAGTAGATCCATTCTCGGAACTACCCTGTACAACAGACTACGAGTGGCACCATCGCAAACTCGAAGTCGAGCTCGGGGTGGAAGAATTAGTCTACAATATGCATTACGGACTCAGTATCTCAGCAACGGACCTGTTCGAGCATTTCGACAGCCCAGAATTTCCAGAAGATCTGAACTTCAACCAGAATCCGTACGACAGCAGTGATGATGACCAGGCGCTGTAGAAAATCGGATCAATAATTCAAAAGGAGTAACAATCATGCAAGGAATCTCAATCATGAAAGCTTTTGCTTTTGTAAAAGCACTTTAGTTAAATTATTAGGTTTTCTTTTCAAAAGCCAGCATTATTGCCAACATAATAATTCTACTTTCCAAAAAGCAAATAGTGCTTCAATAAGTGTATGATCAAGACCCTGTCCACACCTATATAAAGGGACGTTCGGGCAACAAGTTTCTCACAAGTTTTTACAAGGGTTCAATTAAGAGAACTAGAGAGATAGACTCTGACTTCTCTCTTCCAATAGCAAATTCTCTGTCCTTGTATCCATCCTATCCTACAATATCAATACAAGAAAAACTCTTAAGTGAGTTTCAAGATTCAATATCTTATGTTCAATTATTGTTTATGTTCATTTAATTTCAAGTATTTATTTCCATATCTGCACTTTCAATTTAAGTTATTCAATATTTGTTCTTCAATATCTGTATTTACTTTCTAATTGTTATTTTCGATTCTCTTCAATATCTTCACCGATCCTGCTCCCTTCTGGTATCAGAGCCAAATACGGTTCGTACCGGGTGAAAGCTATCAAAATTAGGGTGAAAATTAATTAAGCGTTGGTCAGACCCTGGTAACGTTGGTCAGCGGCGGAAGGAGCGTAAGACCGTGGTCCCGTTTGGGTTGTCCCGTTTAATTAATCTATCCTTGATTTTATAGTCTAACCTGTTATGCACCAATAATGGCTTCGAGACTTCGAAGTTGGCTAGATCGATCAAGATCTAGGAGAGAATCCATAGTAACATCACAAGAAAGTATTCAACCAGTTGATTATTCAAACTGGACAATACCTTCTCAAGATGTTCAACATATATACCAGATGGGTCCTCTTGATTTCAAGACAGCCATGTCTGTCAAGACTCATGAGGAAACTTTAAGTATTCAACAACAATATCAAACAATACCTCTTCTTTCAGGATCTTCAATATTTCGTATTTGCAGCAAGGGTATAGATATGCCCACTATGGAATGATTCAAGTAGCTGTCAAACCATTATTCAGACAAGGTATATGCTCCAATATTCATGGCGCTTAGAGACAAACGTCTCAAACGCTACAAATCTCTCTTTTAGCCATGATTCAGACTAACGTCTGTAATGGCCCAATATTCTTCAATTGTTGTCCCAATTTCTCGGTGGATCTCTCAGATCCTCTGATTCAAGATTCCTTGGTTCTTGATGTTCATCTTCAAGGAGATGAATTTGAAGAACTTTCCAAAAATTTTGCCATTATCTTTCGAGTCTATTATAGACTCATGTCTTCTCAATTAAATCCAAGACTCAATAGGTCTCTAATCCCTCTTCGAGATGAGACCCTCCTTTTACAAATCGATGCCGAAAGGCCAACAGTTTTTGTCCCTCGACGTTTGAGATGGGATGAAATCATACCAGATCATTTTCAAATAGCTATTCCACAAGTTCCAAGAAACATCTCCCGTACTACGGTAGATGATATAATCGAACAAAACGATGGAACTATCCTCCTTCGCTTCAGTTCTTAGAGAACGACCAAGTTCTTCTTCCAACAGGAGCTTCATGGATGCAAGGTCTTCCTTTTCCGGAGTACCTTCTACACCTAGAAGCCAACCACCATCACAACCAGAAATTACAGTGGTTTTCAAGCTCCCATACCAACATGTCCCTGAGGACAACGAATCAATAACACCGAAGATCTTATGGGTAATATTAACGTTATCCATAACGCGGATTTGAGCTCAGAGAAGAATATATCTCTGAACGAGAATCAGAACCAGAATACGAACCACAAAGGAAATGGTTCGCAGATCTATCTCCAGACTGTCAACAAAACCTCAGGCAATATTGGCGTAAAGATTGTCACAGGTTACGCTGTAACATGACAATTTACGATTGGTTGCCTTCATACACTTCCGTTCAACTTTCTCAACCAGATCCCTTTGAAATCCCTTCAATTAATGTCCAAACAAGTCTATACAAGAAATGGACATTGGAAGCACAACGAGCCAATAAGCTCAATTCATCCTCCCTTCAACACCATCAAATTAGCCAGAGATGTTATAGCTACACCTCTCAAGAAAGGAAGCAACAATGATCCGGTGGTAGCTAGTGATCTCCAAAAGGTCCATCAGCAACAAAACTGGACAATCAAACCTTAGCCACAATAGCTTCTCAATTAGATCGTGTACATTAGCCTCCACTCAACGGAGAAACAGGTCAGATTTCCTTCTGACATTTCTCGCCCATTTTCAACCATCCATTACCAATTTCATACATCCAGAAACTGATTTGCTTTCACGCATATCAGAAACCTTACAATTATTACCTTTCTTCTTCACACCAATAATCAACCACCTCCAACCAACAATAACGTGTATACCCTTGACACTTGTCAGTGCCAGTCAAGTGATGATGATTCTTCCGCATCATCTTACACTATCCCATATTGAAAAATTTACTGATCCAGAACCCAATGCAATCTCCAGGATCACTACAGAAATCCAAGACGTTCTTTCAAACGGAACAAACCCGTGGATTCTTACTTCCATACCACCAAAAATTATTATCCTCGTCCTACCCCTCCAAATATCCAATATGAAGAACGCTCAAAGTTTGCTTCAGCTCAATATGACGGTGCTTCTGTCTATGAATGGAACATAGATGGAAATCAGAATACGAAATTCTGAACACCCTACAAGAAATGGGAATGGCAAAGAATGCTTACAAGATGCGAAAGGTATCAGAAAAGCATGCTGCCGTTACCATTGTTTCAGGATTTACAGGCCAATTAGGCAATGGTGGGATCACCTTACCCTGAAAATAAACAAGAAATCCTAAACCATCAAGTTGAAGTCTTCGATGGAGAAGACAGATCTTCCATGCAAGATGACGCATGTGATTCCTGATTATCACAATAAGTCTCCATTTCGTTGGAAATCCAAGAGAAGAATTGAATTCCAATAAGATTCTTCTCACCAATCTTCGATGTCCAACATTATCTGATTATGGTGGTACAAGGACATGTACCTTACACAAGTCCTACAACGCGAAGATTGTATGGCTAAATTCTGGAAGGAACGATTCGTTTCAGGATTGCCTACATTGTTCGCACAACGGATTATCACCAAACTTCAAGAAGAAGTTGGTCAAGAGACCATCCCTTGGGAACAATAGCCTATGGTCAACTTTTGCCTTTGTCAAAAAGAGGCCCTGACTTATGTCAGGATCTCAAAATCCAGTCCAAATATGGCAATGAAAAGGCCCAAGCACGAAGAGAAATGGGTTCTTTCTGCAAGATGTTTGGAATCGAGAAAATTACTCCTCCATCCAAAAACAAATAGTCCACAAACGTTTCTCCTCCAGATCCAAACAACCTTATCGCTCCAAACCACAATATCGTAAGCCTATAAACCTTATCGTCAAAAGTACAGGTCAAATCCTAAACCTAAAGATTTGCCTCCAAAATATGACTCAGATCACATGTTGGAAATGTGGTCGCAAGGGTCACAAAGAGATCATGTCGTGTTAAGCAGAAGATCAATGAAATTTGCAGACGACAAGATCTCCAAGAAAAGCTCTCAAACTTTTGCTACAAGAAGTCCCAGTTCTCCAGAAGATGAGAATTACATTCACCAGCTAGATCAAGATGCTTCAAGTTCCAGTTATGAATCTACAGATGATTCTTCCGGATCTATTAATGTCATAACCAATGACATAGATTCAGCAGAACTTCTGTATGAACTCATAAACAAGATTTCCAATCCAGATGAAAAAGGCAATATCTAAACAATTAGCCAAGTTGCTTGCCTCTCAGGATTCCAAAAGGACGCCACCTGAACCATTTAGTATTTCCAAAACCCTTGACAAATACCCAATAGCATCAAGCAGCAATTGTTTGGCAAGGTTCCAACTCAGGAATTGCAAAAGGATATTAAGATCTCAAGCAAGAATTCAGGCACTAAAGCCGAACTCCATCAGATCAAATTCGATGGATTAGGTGTGCAAGCTCGAATTTCTATCTTAGAAGCAGCAAAAGCTTCTACATCAAAAGATACACTTGAGATCCTTCTCCAGAGCATGAATTGCCACCAACTGGGTGTAATTTCCTTACCATCCCAAGTCCATCATCCAGAAACCAGACCATAAATATCATTGAAAGATTTCGCTTTCAAAAATGGTATTCCAACATCACGCTTGTAGTCGAAGGTACCGACTTCAGATACAATGGTTGCTCTTATTGATTCAGGAGCAGACCGAAACTGTATCCGAGAAGGATAGTTCCTCACCAGTATTGTTCTCCTACTCGAGAACGATTAGTAGGTGCAGGGAACGATCCACTCAAAATCATTGCCAAAACCTCCAAACTTTCTGTCCAAAACAAGAATCTCCTTGTTAAACTACAATTTGTAGTTATCAAGAACATTAGCCAAGACATTATCCTTGGCTCTCCTTTTATTATTCAGTTGTATCCCTTCTTTGTTGATCATAAGGGATTACATGTCAAGATCAATAGAGAAAAGTACTGAACCCATAATCCAAAAGAACTTAATGTTCTTCAATCCAATACTCTTTACCAGCAGATCAATTCAATTACCAGAAAAGAAAGCCAGCTTCAGTTTTCTAAAGACCAACTCGCTCATATTCGAACAGCTCAGCGACTCCAAGATCCCAGAATTGAAAAGGATATTTCTCAAATGGAGAAAACCTTTGAAGATGTTTGCGCAGATCTACCCAATGCATTTTGGAGTAGAAAGCGTATTGTTCATCTTCCTTATGAAAAGGATTTCGATGAACGCAATATTCCAACCAAGGCTCGACCTATTCAAATGAATAGCGAGCATTAGAGATCTGCAAGAAAGAGATTCAACTCTTTTGGATAAAGGTTTGATTCGACCATCAAAATCACCATGGAGTTGCAGTGCATTCTACGTCATGAATGCTGCAGAGAAAGACGTGGAGTTCCACGACTCGTCAAACTACAAACCATTAAAAGGTTCTTCAATGGATTAGATATCCAATCCCTAACAAAAGAGATCTTCTAGGCCGCCTTTACAAGGCCAAGATCTTCTCCAAATTCGACATGTAGTCTGGATTCTGGCAAATTCAGATTTCAGAATCAGATCGTTATAAGACTGCATTTGTAGTCCCGTTTGGTCATTACGAATGGAACGTAATGCCATTTGGTCTCAAAAATGCTCCATCAGAATTTCAAAATGTCATGAATGACATTCTCACACCATATTCGACTTTTATCATTGTCTATATTGATGATGTCTTAGTCTTTTCAGATTCCATAGAACAACACTTCAAGCATCTCAAGACATTCATTCGGTCATCAAGACTAATGGTCTAGTTGTTTCCAAACCCAAGATGAAGTTGTTCCAGGTCAATATACGGTTCCTTGGACACAACATCTTTCAAAACACCATTACTCCCATCCAAAGAAGCTTGGAATTTGTTTCCAAATTTCCAGACGAAATCAAAGAAAAGAATCAATTGCAAAGATTCTTAGGATGTCTTAATTATCTTTCAGATTTCTTTCCCAGACTTCGTCAACATTGCAAGCTTCTTTATTCCAGATTACAAAAGAATCCTTCACCATGGACTCCAGAGCACACCAAAGTAGTGCAATCCCTAAAACAATATACCTATTCCTTACCATGCCTAACCATTCCACATCCCCAAGCCTTTCTGATCGTCGAAACAGACGCATCCAACTTTGGCTATGGCGGGTTCTAAAACAAAGACCAAAAGGTCTTACACAAGAGCAGTTGGTACGATTCCACTCTGGTATATGGATAGGACCACAGCTCAATTATTCCACAATCAAAAAAGAAATTCTTTCAATTGTACTATGCATTTCAAAATTTCAAGATGATTTATACAACAATCCTTTCTACTACGTATTGATTGCAAATCTGAAAAGACGTTTACAAAAGGATGTTAAAAATCTAGTATCAAAACAAATTTTTGCCCGTTGGCAAGCTATTCTTTCTGTTTTCGATTTTCAAATCGAATTCATCAAGGGGGAGGATAACTCCTTACCAGATTTTCTTTCACGCGAATTTTTACAAGGAAAGATTTCAAGACAGAATAATATATCACCAGATCATATATTACCAGATTCTCACCATAAACCATATTTTCTTTCCACAGAAAATGAGTGACAAAAGCAAGGGAAAACAGCCCAAGAGGGAAAAACCACAAACTTCTCAAGATTACCAGATGGTGCCTCAGCAGCACCCATCATACAAGAATATACCAATTGCGCCCTCACCGGCGGTCACCACACAAAATCCATATGCACCATTATCACAAGACTTCCCAGCACCAACATTTTTACAAGCAGCCAAAACACCCACAAAACTTCAATCTTCCAGATCCACACAAAATACCCAATGGCTACCACATTAAACCAATTCAAGAAAAAATTACCATCACCAGATATACCCAAACCCAACCACAAGAGATAGCCAACAGTATTGCCAAAAGGATATTTCCTCCAGAAATACACTGGCAGACCAGCATGCAACAAAAAACCCTCAAATACTATGAGCTTATCCTCATAGAAACCAGATCCATAGAATTGACTCATAGATCCAACCCAAATTCCTCACAAACCGACTATTCCAGATGTTTCATCAAGAAGGTAGTGTCAGCCAAAGAATGGGGACCAATCCATCAGCCCCGTGCTTTCTCTGTAACCTTTTATCCCAATACCTACAATTATGTCGATTACCAAGAAGCATGGTATCGATTCCTTTTACTTCGACCAGAAACACATTCATGGTTCATTAATTTCCATGAGCAGTGTGACAAAGATTTTCCAATATGGTTCTACGATTGGTGGCGCTATTTTGGAGGATCTTCAGACATTTTACCAAAGCCAGTTCAACCCAATTATGCCTATTGGCTCCAACACTACAACAGCCCACAATACACAAAAGAGCTCCACTTTTTGCCATATTCTGCGTCCCATGGATTTCTGTTGGACGTACAAGATTGATCAATATTTGCCAGCACCATATCCATACTGTTTGGTTCGAGATTTCCGAATCAAATGGTGGCCCAAGTATTGGTCAAAGTTCTGTTCTTACGAGAACGTCAAGGCCTATACAACCACTGGCAAGAAAGCCATTACCTACAAAGACTATCAAGACTCACAAAAGGTCCTGCCTAGCCCCACAAAAACACAAGCCATCACCGGCCCAAGCCAAAGCCCAAAGACCTCCTCACCAAAACCATTGGCCATTTGCCCAGCACCACAAAAGCCCAAATCTCCACAGCAAGATGAAATGTTCCAGAAGTTCTTGGACTCTAACCCAGAACTGTCCCTTCAATACACCCAGTTCAAGATCAATCAAATACCTGATGTTAAGGTATGGGCTGATGACAAAGAGGATTCATCCTCTGCGGAATCAGTCTCTTATGATCCGTTTGGTGGACCTTTGGCCCAGGATCCACACGCGGATTACGAAGATTTTATCTAAAACAAGATTCAAAAAAAAAGGAGTATAAAAACAAGTATTAAAACCAAGATCAACACCATCGTCTTCCTCAAAAGAAAACAATGGCACCCTCTCAACAAAAGCCACCAAAATGGCAACGAGCATTTGGCAAGCTCAAATTCAAGATTCAAAAGAGCAACCCCAACAACACGTTGCTCCACAAGATTCTGAAATTCCATATCTCCACAAAACTCACACAAGTTCCCATAGAATTTCAATTCTTACCAGATGTTCCCAGAAATGGCTCGCAGTGGCAACTACGCGACCAACAACAACCAGTCCAGATGACTATCAACATCCTCCATATGACGGTCGTCAAGGTCAAACACTCATTTGCGTTCAACCCTATGACCATTGTTTCTACTCCAATAGATCGTCCAATATATCAGAAGCTCCATATGTGGGTTCCTCTAAGGCACCTACAAGATAGTCTCCTTGTCGCCGCCGGCAAGGAACCACCAGATTTTACCATTCCAATCAAGAAATTCAAAAAATTTGTGGAATATCGCACTTCCACATACTATATCACAAGAGTAGATCCATTCTCGGAACTACCCTGTACAACAGACTACGAGTGGCACCATCGCAACTCGAAGAGTCGAGCTCGGGGTGGAAGAATTAGTCTACAATATGCATTACGGACTCATATCTCAACAACGGACCTGTTCGAGCATTTCGACGCCCAGAATTTCCAGAAGATTGAACTTCAACCAGAATCCGTACGACAGCAGTGATGATGACCAGGCGCTGTAGAAAATCGGATCATAATTCAAAAGGAGTAACAATCATGCAAGGAATCTCAATCATGAAGGCTTTTGCTTTGTAAAAGCACTTTAGTTAAATTATTAGGTTTTCTTTCAAAGGCAGCATTATTGCCAACATAATAATTCTACTTTCCAAAAAGCAAAAGTGCTTCAATAAGGTATGATCAGACCTGTCCACACCTATATAAAGGGACGTTCGTTGGGCAACAAGTTTCTTCACAAGTTTTTACAAGGGTTCAATTAAGAGAACTAGAGAGATAGACTAACTTCTCTCTTCGAATAGCAAATTCTCTATCCTTGTATGCATCTCTATCCTATAATATCAATACAAGAAAAAACTCTTAAGTGAGTTTCAAGATTCAATATCTTATGTTCAATTATTTGTTTATGTTCACTTAAGAGTTTTTCTTGTATTGATATTGTAGGATAGAAGATGGATACAAGGACAGAGAATTTGCTATTGGAAGAGAAGTCAGAGTCTATCTCTCTAGTTCTCTTAATGAACCCTTGTAAAAACTTGTGAGAAACTTGTTGCCCGAACGTCCCTTTATATAGGTGTGGACAGGGTCTTGATCATACACTTATTGAAGCACTATTTGCTTTTGGAAAGTAGAATTATTATGTTGGCAATAATGCTGCCTTTTGAAAAGAAAACCTAATAATTTAACTAAAGTGCTTTTACAAAAGAAAAGCCTTCATGATTGAGATTCCTTGCATGATTGTTACTCCTTTTGAATTATTGATCCGATTTTCTACAGCGCCTGGTCATCGTCACTGCTGTCGTACGGATTCTGGTTGAAGTTCAGATCTTCTGGAAATTCTGGGCTGTCGAAATGCTCGAACAGGTCCGTTGTTGATATTGAGTCCGTAATGTATATTGTAGACTAATTCTTCCACCCCGAGCTCGACTTCGAGTTTGCGATGGTGCCACTCGTAGTGTGTACAGGGTAGTTCTGAGAATGGATCTACTCTTGTGATATAGTATGTGGAAGTGCGATATTCCACAAATTTTTGAATTTCTTGATTACGAATGGTGAAATCTGGAGGTTCCTTGCCGGCGGCGACAAGGAGACTATCGTGTAGGTGCCTTAGAGGAACCCACATATGGAGCTTTGATATATTGGACGATCTATGGAGTAGAAACGATGGTCATAGGGTTGAACGCAAAGGAGCGTTTGACCTTGACGACCGTCATATGGAGGATGTTGATATGTCATCTGGACTGGTGTTGTTGTTGGTCGTAGTTGCCACTGCGAGCCATTTCTGGGAACATCTGGTAAGAATTGAAATTCTATGGGAATTTGTGTGAGTTTTGTGGAGATATGGTATTTCAGAATCTTGTGGAGCAACGTGTTGTTGGGGTTGCTCTTTTGAATCTTGAATTTGAGCTTTGCCAAAAGCTCGTTGCCATTTTGGTGGCTTTTGTTGAGAGGGTGCCATTGTTTTCTTTTGAGGAAGACGATGGTGTTGATCTTGGTTTTATACTTGTTTTTATACTCTTTTTTTTAATCTTGTTTTAGATAAAATCTTCGTAATCCGCGTGTGGATCCTGGGCCAAAGGTCCACCAAACGGATCATAAGAGACTGATCCCGCAGAGGATGAATCCTCTTTGTCATCAGCCCATACCTTAACATCAGGTATTTGATTGATCTTGAACTGGGTGTATTGAAGGGACAGTTCTGGGTTAGAGTCCAAGAACTTCTGGAACATTTCATCTTGTTGTGGAGATTTGGGCTTTTGTGGTGCTGGGCAAATGGCCAATGGTTTTGGTGAGGAGGTCTTTGGGCTTTGGCTTGGGCCGGTGATGGCTTGTGTTTTTGTGGGGCTAGGCAGGCCTTTTGTGAGTCTTGATAGTCTTTGTAGGTAATGGCTTTCTTGCCAGTGGTTGTATAGGCCTTGACGTTCTCGTAAGAACAGAACTTTGACCAATACTTGGGCCACCATTTGATTCGAAATCTCGAACCAAACAGTATGGATATGGTGCTGGCAAATATTGATCAATCTTGTACGTCCAACAGAAAATCCATGGGACGCAGAATATGGCAAAAAGTGGAGTTCTTTTGTATTGTGGGCTGTTGTAGTGTTGGAGCCAATAGGCATAATTGGGTTGAACTGGTTTTGGTAAAATGTGAAGATCCTCCAAAATAGCGCCACCAATCGTAGAACCAATTGGAAAATCTTGTCACACTGCTCATGGAATTAATGAACCATGAGTGTTTTCTGTCGAAGTAAAAGGAATCGATACCATGCTTCTTGGTAATCGACATAATTGTAGGTATTGGGATAGAAGGTTACAGAGAAAGCACGGGGCTGATGGATTGGTCCCCATTCTTTGGCTGACACTACCTTCTTGATGAAACATCTGGAATAGTCGGTTTGTGAGGAATTTGGGTTGGATCTATGGGTCATTCTATGGATCTGGTTTCTATGAGGATAAGCTCATAGTATTTGAGGGTTTTTTGTTGCATGCTGGTCTGCCAGTGTATTTCTGGAGGAAATATCCTTTTGGCAATACTGTTGGCTATCTCTTGTGGTTGGGTTTGGTATACTGGTGATGGTAATTTTTTCTTGAATTGGTTTAATGTGGTAGCCATTGGGGTATTTTGTGTGGATCTGGAAGATTGAAGTTTTGTGGGTGTTTTGGCTGCTTGTAAAAATGTTGGTGCTGGAAGTCTTGTGATAATGGTGCATATGGATTTTGTGTGGTGACCGCCGGTGAGGGCGCAATTGGTATATTCTTGTATGATGGGTGCTGCTGAGGCACCATCTGGTAATCTTGAGAAGTTTGTGGTTTTTCCCTCTTGGGCTGTTTTCCCTTGCTTTTGTCACTCATTTTCTGTGGAAAGAAATATGTTTATGGTGAGAATCTGGTAATATATGATCTGGTGATATATTATTCTGTTTGAAATCTTTCCTTGTAAAAATTCGCGTGAAAGAAAATCTGGTAAGGAGTTATCCTCCCCTTGATGAATTCGATTTGAAAATCGAAAACAGAAAGAATAGCTTGCCAACGGGCAAAAATTTGTTTTGAAACGAGGTTTTTAACATCCTTTTGTAAAACGTCTTTTGCAGATTTGCAATCTATACGTAGTAAAAAGGATTTGTTGTATAAATCATCTTGAAATTTTGAAATACATAGTACGATTGAAAGAATTTCTTTTTTGATTGTGGAATAATTGAGCTGTGGTCCGATCCATATACCAGAGTGGAATCGTACCAACTGCTCTTGGTAAGACCTTTGGTCTTTGTTTAGAATTCCGCCATAGCCAAGTTGGATGCGTCAGTTTCGACGATCAAAAAGGCTTGAGGATGTGGAATGGTTAGGCATGGTAAGGAATAGGTATATTGTTTTAGGGATTGCACAACTTTAGTGTGCTCTGGAGTCCATGGTGAAGGATTCTTTTGTAATCTGGAATAAAGAAGCTTGCAATGTTGACGAAGTCTGGGAAAGAAATCTGAAAGATAATTAAGACATCCTAAGAATCTTTGCAATTGATTCTTTTCTTTGATTTCGTCTGGAAATTTGGAAACAAATTCCAAGCTTCTTTGGATGGGAGTAATGGTGTTTTGAAAGATGTTGTGTCCAAGGAACCGTATATTGACCTGGAACAACTTCATCTTGGGTTTGGAAACAACTAGACCATTAGTCTTGATGACCGAATGGAATGTCTTGAGATGCTTGAAGTGTTGTTCTATGGAATCTGAAAAGACTAAGACATCATCAATATAAACAATGATAAAAGTCGAATATGGTGTGAGAATGTCATTCATGACATTCTGGAATTCTGATGGAGCATTTTTGAGACCAAATGGCATTACGTTCCATTCGTAATGACCAAACGGGACTACAAATGCAGTCTTGTAACGATCTGATTCTGAAATCTGAATTTGCCAGAATCCAGACTTCATGTCGAATTTGGAGAAGATCTTGGCCTTGTAAAGGCGGCCTAGAAGATCTCTTTTGTTAGGGATTGGATATCATCCATTGAAGAACCTTTTAATGGTTTGTAGTTGATGACGAGTCGTGGAACTCCACGCTCCTTTTCTGCAGCATTCATGACGTAGAATGCACTGCAACTCCATGGTGATTTTGATGGTCGAATCAACCTTTATCCAAAAGAGTTGAATCTCTTTCTTGCAGATCTCTAATGCTCGCTATTCATTTGAATAGGTCGAGCCTTGGTTGGAATATTGCGTTCATCGAAATCCTTTTCATAAGGAAGATGAACTATATGCGCTTTCTACTCCAAAATGCATTGGGTAGATCTGCGCAAACATCTTCAAAGGTTTTCTCCATTTGAGAAATATCCTTTTGAATTCTGGGATCTTGGAGTCGCTCAGCTGTTCGAATATGAGCGAGTTGGTTTTAGAAACTGAAGCTGGCTTTCTTTCTGGTAATTGAATTGATTGCTGGTAAAGAGTATTGGATTGAAGAACATTAAGCTTTTTGGATTATGGGTTCAGTAAAGAGAAAAGAATACTTTTCTCTATTGATCTTGACATGTAATCCCTTATGATCAACAAAGAAGGGATACAATTGGATAATAAAAGGAGACCAAGGATAATCTTGGCTAATGTTCTTGATAACTACAAATTGTAGTTTAACAAGGAGATTCTTGTTTTGGACAGAAAGTTTGGAGGTTTTGGCAATGATTTTGAGTGGATCGTTCCCTGCACCTACTAATCGTTCTCGAGTAGGAGAACAATACTGGTGAGGAACTATCCTTCTCGGATACAGTTTCGGTCTGCTCCTGAATCAATAAGAGCAACCATTGTTATCTGAAGTCGGTACCTTCGACTACAAGCGTGATGTTGGAATACCATTTTGAAAGCGAAATCTTTCAATGATATTTATGGTCTGGGTTTCTGGATGATGGACTTGGGATGGTAAGGAAATTACACCCAGTTGGTGGCAATTCATGCTCTGGAGAAGGATCTCAAGTGTATCTTTTGAGTAGAAGCTTTTGCTGCTTCTAAGATAGAAATTCGAGCTTGCACACCTAATCCATCGAATTTGATCTGATGGAGTTCGGCTTTAAGTGCCTGAATTCTTGCTTGAGGATCTTAATATCCTTTTGCAATTCCTGGGTTGGAACCTTGCCAAATAAATTGCTGCTTGATGCTATTGGGTATTTGTCAAGGGTTTTGGAAATACTAAATGGTTCAGGTGGCGTCCTTTTGGAATCCTGAGAGGCAAGCAACTTGGCTAATTGTTGTAGATATTGCCTTTTCTCATCTGGATTGGAAATCTTGTTTATGAGTTCATACAGAAGTTCTGCTGAATCTATGTCATTGGTTATGACATTGATAGATCCGGAAGAATCATCTGTAGATTCATAACTGGAACTTGAAATCTTGATCTAGCTGGTGAATGTAATTCTCATCTTCTGGAGAACTGGGACTATCTTGTAGCAAAAGTTTGGAGAGCTTTTCTTGGAGATCTTGTCGTCTGCGAAGATTTCATTGATCTTCTGCTTAACACGACATTGATCTGCTTTGTGACCCTTGCGACCACATTTCCAACATGTGATCTGAGTCATATTTTGGAGGCAAATCTTGTAGGTTTAGGATTTGACCTGTACTTTTGACGATAAGGTTTATAGGCTTACGATATTGTGGTTTGGAGCGATAAGGTTGTTTGGATCTGGAGGAGAAACGTTTGTGGACTATTGTTTTTGGATGGAGGAGTAATTTTCTCGATTCCAAACATCTTGCAGAAAGAACCCATTTCTCTTCGTGCTTGGGCCTTTTCATTGCCATATTTGGACTGGATTTTGAGATCCTGACATAAGTTCAGGGCCTCTTTTTGACAAAGGCAAAAAGTTGACCATAGGCTATTGTTTCCCAAGGATGGTCTCTTGACCAACTTCTTCTTGAAGTTTGGTGATAATCCGTTGTGCGAACAATGTAGGCAATCCTGAAATGAATCGTTCCTTCCAGAATTTAGCCATACAATCTTCGTCGTTGTAGGACTTGTGTAAGGTACATGTCCTTGTACCACCTATAATCAGATAATGTTGGACATCGAAGATTGGTGAGAAGAATCTTATTGGAATTCAATTCTTCTCTTGGATTTCCAACGAAGTGGAGACTTATTGTGATAATCAGTAATCACATGCGTCATCTTGCATGGAAGATCTGTCTTCTCCATCGAAGACTTCAACTTGATGGTTTAGGATTTCTTGTTTATTTTCAAGGGTAAGGGCATGATCCCACCATTGCCTTAATTGGCCTGTAAATCCTGAAACAATGGTAACGGCAGCATGCTTTTCTGATACCTTTCGCATCTTGTAAGCATTCTTTGCCATTCCCATTTCTTGTAGGGTGTTCAGAATTTCGTATTCTGATTTCCATCTATGTTCCATTCATAGACAGAAGCACCGTCATATTGAGCTGAAGCAAACTTTGAGCGTTCTTCATATTGGATATTTGGAGGGGTAGGACGAGGATAATAATTTTTGGTGGTATGGAAGTAAGAATCCACGGGTTTGTTCCGTTTGAAAGAACGTCTTGGATTTCTGTAGTGATCCTGGAGATTGCATTGGGTTCTGGATCAGTAAATTGATTTTCAATATGGGATAACTGTAAGATGATGCGGAAGAATCATCATCACTTGACTGGCACTGACAAGTGTCAAGGGTATTGACACGTTATTGTTGGTTGGAGGGGTTGATTATTGGTTTGTGAAGAAGAAGAAGGTAATAATTGTAAGGTTTCTGATATGCGTGAAAGCAAATCAGTTTCTGGATGTATGAAATTGGTAATGGATGTTGAAAATGAGGTCGAGAAATGTCAGAAGGAAATCTGACCTTTTCTCGTGAGTGGAGGCTAATGGAGACGCGATCTAATTGAGAAGCTATTGTGGCAAGGTTTGATTAGTCCAGTTTTGTTGCTGATGGACCTTTTGGAGATCACTAGCTACCACCGGAGTATCAGTGTTGCTTCCTTTCTTGAGAGGTGTAGCTATAACATCTCTGGCTAATTTGATGGTGTTGAATGGAGGATGAATTGAGCTTATTGCTCTGTAGCTTCTAATGTCCATTTCTTGTATAGACTTGTTTGGACATTAATTGAAGGGATTTCAAAGGGATCTGGTTGAGAAAGTTGAACGGAAGTATGAAGGCAACCAATCGTAAATTGTCATGTTACAGCGTAACCTGTGACAATCTTTACGCCAATATTGCCTAAGATTTTGTTGACAGTCTGGAGATAGATCTGCGAACCATTTCCTTTGTGGTTCGTATTCTGGTTCTGATTCTCGTTCAGAGATATATTCTTCTCTGAGCTCAAAATCCGCGTTATGGATAACGTTAATATTACCCATAAGATCTTCGGTGTTAATTGATTTGTTGTCCTCTGGGACGTATGTTGGTATGGGAGCTTGAAAACCACTGTAATTTCTGGTTGTGATGGTGGTTGGCTTCTAGGTGTAGATGGTACTCCGGAAAAGGAAGACCTTGCATCCATGAAGCTCCTGTTGGAAGAAGAACTTGGTCGTTCTCTAAAAGAACTGAAGCGAAGGAGGATAGTTCCATCGTTTTGTTCGATTATATCATCTACCGTAGTACGGGAGATGTTTCTTGGAACTTGCGGAATAGCTATTTGAAAATGATCTGGTATGGTAATTTCATCCCATCTCAAACGTCGACGGACAAAAACTGTTGGCCTTTCGGCATCGATTTGTAAAAGGAGGGTCTCATCTCGAAGAGGGATTAGAGACCTATTGAGTCTTGGATTTAATTGAGAAGACATGAGTCTATAATAGACTCGAAAGATAATGGCAAAATTTTTGGAAAGTTCTTCAAATTCATCTCCTTGAAGATGAACATCAAGAACCAAGGAATCTTGAATCAGAGGATCTGGGAAAGAAATGGGAATGTAGTTCTAGGAGAGAATCCATAGTAACATTAAGTATTCACCCGGCACCAAGGAATCTTGAATCAGAGTATCCTGCAATTAAATACAATGGTAACGATTAATCTATCCTTGATTAGCATAGTCTAACCTGTTATGCACCAATAATGGCTTCGAGACTTCGAAGTTGGCTAGATCGATCAAGATCTAGGAGAGAATCCATAGTAACATCACAAGAAAGTATTCAACCAGTTGATTATTCAAACTGGACAATACCCTCTCAAGATGTTCAACATATATACCAGATGGGTCCTCTTGATTTCAAGACAGCCATGTCTGTCAAGACTCATGAGGAAACATTAAGTATTCAACAACAATAACAAACAATACCTCTTCTTTCAGGATCTTCAATATTTCGATATTTGCAGCAAGGGTATAGATATGCCCACTATGGAATGATTCAAGTAGCTGTCAAACCATATTCAGACAAGGTATCGATGCTCCAATATTCATGGCGCTTAGAGACAAACGTCTCAAATGCTACAAATCTTCTCTTTTAGCCATGATTCAGACTAACGTCTGTAATGGCCCAATATTCTTCAATTGTTGTCCCAATTTCTCGGTGGATCTCTCAGATCCTCTGATTCAAGATTCCTTGGTTCTTGATGTTCATCTTCAAGGAGATGAATTTGAAGAACTTTCCAAAAATTTTGCCATTATCTTTCGAGTCTATTATAGACTCATGTCTTCTCAATTAAATCCAAGACTCAATAGGTCTCTAATCCCTCTTCGAGATGAGACCCTCCTTTTACAAATCGATGCCGAAAGGCCAACAATTTTTGTCCCTCGACGTTTGAGATGGGATGAAATTACTATACCAGATCATTTTCAAATAGCTATTCCACAAGTTCCAAGAAACATCTCCCGTACTACGGTAGATGATATAATCGAACAAAATGATGGAACTATCCTCCTTCGCTTCAGTTCTCTTAGAGAACGACCAAGTTCTTCTTCCAACAGGAGCTTCATGGATGCAAGGTCTTCCTTTTCCGGAGTACCTTATCACCTAGAAGCCAACCATCACAACCAGAAATTACAGTGGGTTTTCAAGCTCCCATACCAACATATGTCCCTGAGGACAACGAATCAATTAACACCGAAGATCTTATGGGTAATATTAACGTTATCCATAACGCGGACTTTGAGCTCAGAGAAGAATATATCTCTGGACGAGAATCAGAACCAGAATACGAACCACAAAGGAAATGGTTCGCAGATCTATCTCCAGACTGTCAACAAAATCTTAGGCAATATTGGCGTAAAGATTGTCACAGGTTACGCTGTAACATGACAATTTATGATTGGTTGCCTTCATACACTTCCGTTCAACTTTCTCATTCAGATCCTTTTGAAATCCCTTCAATTAATGTCCAAACAAGTCTGTACAAGAAGTGGACATTGGAAGCTAACAACGAGCCAATAAGCTCAATTCATCCTCCCTTCAACACCATCAAATTAGCCAGAGATGTTATAGCTACGCCTCTCAAGAAAGGGAGCAACACTGATACTCCGGTGGTAGCTAGTGATCTCCAAAAGGTCCATCAGCAACAAAACTGGACCAATCAAACCTTGGCCACAATAGCTTCTCAATTAGATCGTGTCTACATTAGCCTCCACTCGACGGAGAAACAGGTCAGATTTCCTTCTGACATTTCTCGGCCCCATTTTCAACCATCCATTACCAATTTCATACATCCAGAAACTGATTTGCTTTCACGCATATCAGAAACCTTGCAATTATTACCTTCTTCTTCTTTACACCCAATAATCAACCACCTCCAACCAACAATAACAGTGTCCATACCCTTGACACTTGTCAGTGCCAGTCAAGTGATGATGATTCTTCCGCATCATCTTTACAGTTATCCCATATTGAAAATCAGTTTACTGATCCAGAACCCAATGCAATCTCCAGGATCACTACAAGAAATCCAAGACGTTCTTTCAAACGGAACAAACCCGTGGATTCTTACTTCCATACCACCAAAAATTATTATCCTCGTCCTACCCCTCCAAATATCCAATATGAAGAACGCTCAAAGTTTGCTTCAGCTCAATATGACGGTGCTTCTGTCTATGAATGGAACATAGATGGAAAATCAGAATACGAAATTCTGAACACCCTACAAGAAATGGGAATGGCAAAGAATGCTTACAAGATGCGAAAGGTATCAGAAAAGCATGCTGCCGTTACCATTGTTTCAGGATTTACAGGCCAATTACGGCAATGGTGGGATCACGCCCTTACCCTTGAAAATAAACAAGAAATCCTAAACCATCAAGTTGAAGTCTTCGATGGAGAAGACAGATCTTCCATGCAAGACGACGCATGTGACTTCCTGATTATCACAATAAGTCTCCATTTCGTTGGAAATCCAAGAGAAGAATTGAATTCCAATAAGATTCTTCTCACCAATCTTCGATGTCCAACATTATCTGATTATCGGTGGTACAAGGACATGTACCTCACACAAGTCCTACAACGTGAAGATTGTATGGCTAAATTCTGGAAGGAACGCTTCATTTCAGGATTGCCTACATTGTTCGCACAACGGATTATCACCAAACTTCAAGAAGAAGTTGGTCAAGAGACCATACCTTGGGAAGCCATAGCCTATGGTCAACTTTTCGCCTTTGTAAAAAAGAGGCCTGAGCTTATGTCAGGATCTCAAAATCCAGTCCAAATATGGCAATGAAAAGGCCCAAGCACGAGAAATGGGTTCTTTCTACAAGATGTTTGGAATCGAGAAAATTACTCATCCATCCAAGAAACAGATAGTTCACAAACGTTTCTTCCAGATCCAAACAACCTTATCGCTCCAAACCTCAATATCGTAAGCCCTATAAACCTTATCGTCAAAAGTACAGGTCAAACCATAAAACTACAAAGTTTGCCTCAAAAATATGACTCAGATCACATGTTGGAAATGTGGTCGAAAGGGTCACAAAGCTGATCAGTGTCGGTTAAACAGAAGATCAATGAAATCTTTGCAGACGACAAGATCTCCAGAAAAGCTCTCTAGCTTTTGCTACAAGACAATCCCATTCTCCAGAAGATGAGAACTACATTCACCGATAGATCAAGATTATTCAAGTTCCAGTTATGAATCTAAGAGATTCTTCCGGATTTTAATGTCATAACCAATGACTAGATTCAGCAGAACTTCTGTATGAACTCATAAACAAAGATTTCCAATCCAGAAGAGAAAAGGCAATATCTACAACAATTAGCCAAGTGGCTTGCCTCTCAGGATTCCAAAAGGACGCCACCTGAACCATTTAGTATTCCAAAACCCTTGACAAATATCCAATAGCATCAAGCAGCAACTTGTTGGCAAGGTCCAACTCAGGACTTGCAAAAGGATATTAAGATTCTCAAACAAGAAATGTCAGGCACTTAAAGCCGAACTCCATCAGATAAAATTCGATGGATTAGGTGTGCAAGCCCGAATTTCTATTTAGAAGCAGCAAAGCTTCTACGTCAAAAGATACACTTGAGGATCCTTCTCCAGAGCATGAATTGCCACCCAACTTGGGTGTAATTTTCCTTACCATCCAAGTCCATCATCCAGAAACCAAGACCATAAATATCATTGAAAGATTTCGCTTTCAAAAATGGTATTCCAACATCACACTTGTAGTCTAAGGTACCGACTTCAGGATGACAATGGTTGCTCTTATTGACTCAGGAGCAGACCGAAACTGTATCCGCGAAGGATTAGTTCCTCACCAGTATTGTCTCCTACTCGAGAACGATTAGTAGGTGCAGGAAACGATCCACTCAAATCATTGCCAAAACCTCCAACTTCTGTCCAAAACAAGAATCTCCTTGTTAAACTACAATTTTTAGTTATCAAGAACATTAGCCAAGACTTATCCTTGGCTCTCCTTTATTATCCAATTGTATCCCTTCTTTGTTGATCATAAGGGATTACATGTCAAGATCAATAGAGAAAGTATTCTTTTCTCTTTACTGAACCCATAATCCAAAAAGAACTTAAGGTTCTTCAATCCATACTCTTTACCAGCAAATCAATTCATTACCAGAAAAGAAAGCCAGCTTCAGTTCTCTAAAGACCACTCGCTCATATTCGATCAGAGCGACTCCAAGATCCCAAAATTCAAAAGGATATTTCTCAAATGAGAAAAACCTTTGAAGATGTTGCGTAGATCTACCCAATGCTTTTGGAGTTAGAAAGCGCCATATAGTTCATCTTTCTTATGAAAAGGATTTCGATGAACGCAATATTCCACCCAATGCTCGACCTTCAATGATAGCGAGCATTTAGAGATCTGCAAGAAAGAGATTCAGACTCTTTTGGATAAAGGGTTGATTCGACCATCAAATCACCATGGAGTTGCAGTGCATTCTACGTAATGAATGCTGCATAGAAGAACGTGGAGTTCCACGACTCGTCATAAACTACAACCATTGAATAAGGTTCTTCAATGGATTCGATATCCAATCCCTAACAAAAGAGATCTTCTAGGCCGCCTTTACAAGGCCAAGATCTTCTCAATTCGACATGAAGTGGATTGTGCAAATTCAGATTTCAGAATCAGATCGTTATAAGACTGCATTTGTAGTCCCGTTTGGTCATTACGAATGGAACGTAATGCCATTTGGTCTCAAAAATGCTCCATCAGAATTTCAAAATGTCATGAATGACATTCTCACACCATATTCGACTTTTATCATTGTCTATATTGACGATGTCTTAGTCTTTTCAGATTCCATAGAACAACACTTCAAGCATCTCAAGACATTCCATTCGGTCATCAGACTAATGGTAGTTGTTTCCAAACCCAAGATGAAGTTGTTCCAGGTCAATATACGGTTCCTTGGACACAACATCTTCAAAACACCATTACTCCCATCCAAAGAAGCTTGGAATTTGTTTCCAAATTTCCAGATGAAATCAAAGAAAAGAATCAATTGCAAAGATTCTTAGGATGTCTTAATTTATCTTTCAGATTTCTTTCCCAGACTTCGTCAAATTGCAAGCTTCTTTATTCCAGATTACAAAAAGCTCTTCACCATGGACTCTAGAGCACACCAAGTCGTGCAATCCCTAAAACAATATACCTATTCCTTACCATGCCTAACCATTCCACATCCCCAAGCCTTTCTGATCGTCGAAAAGACGCATCCAACTTTGGCTATGGCGGAATTCTAAAACAAAGACCAAAAGGTCTTACACAAGAGCAGTTGGTACGATTCCACTCTGGTATATGGATAGGACCACAGCTCAATTATTCCACAATCAAAAAAAGAAATTCTTTCAATTGTACTATGCATTTCAAAATTTCAAGATGATTATACAACAAGTCCTTTCTACTACGTATTGATTGCAAATCTGCAAAAGACGTTTTACAAAAGGATGTTAAAATCTAGTATCAAACAAATTTTTGCCCGTTGGCAAGCTATTCTTTCTGTTTTCGATTTCAAATCGAATTCATCAAGGGGGAGGATAACTCCTTACCAGATTTTCTCTCACGCGATTTTTACAAGGAAAGATTTCAAGACAGAATAATATATCACCAGATCATATATTACCAGATTCTCACCATAAACCATATTTTCTTTCCACAGAAAATGAGTGACAAAAGCAAGGGAAAACAGCCCAAGAGGGAAAAACCACAAACTTCTCAAGATTACCAGATGGTGCCTCTGCAGCACCCATCATACAAGAATATACCAATTGCGCCCTCACCGGCGGTCACCACACAAAATCCATACGCACCATTATCGCAAGAATTCCCAGCACCAACATTTTTACAAGCAGCCAAAACACCCACAAAACTTCAATCTTCCAGATCCACACAAAATATCCCCAATGGCTACCACATTAAACCAATTCAAGAAAAAATTACCATCACCAGATATACCCAAACCCAACCACAAGAGATAGCCAACAGTATTGCCAAAAGGATATTTCCTCCAGAAATACACTGGCAGACCAGCATGCAACAAAAAACCCTCAAATACTATGAGCTTATCCTCATAGAAACCAGATCCATAGAATTGACCCATAGATCCAACCCAAATTCCTCACAAACCGACTATTCCAGATGTTTCATCAAGAAGGTAGTATCAGCCAAAGAATGGGGACCAATCCATCAGCCCCGTGCTTTCTCTGTAACCTTTTATCCCAATACCTACAATTATGTCGATTACCAAGAAGCATGGTATCGATTCCTTTTACTTCGACCAGAAACACATTCATGGTTCATTAATTTCCATGAGCAGTGTGACAAAGATTTTCCAATATGGTTCTACGATTGGTGGCACTATTTTGCAGGATCTTCAGACATTTTACCAAAGCCAGTTCAGCCCAATTATGCCTATGGCTCCAACACTACAACAGCCCACAATACACAAAAGAGCTCCACTTTTTCGCCATATTCTGCGTCCCATGGATTTTCTGTTGGACGTACAAGATTGATCAATATTTGCCAGCACCATATCCATACCGTTTGGTTCGAGATTTCCGAATCAATGGTGGCCTAAGTATTGGTCAAAGTTCTGTTCTTACGAGAACGTTAAGGCCTATACAACACTGGCAAGAAAACCATTACCTACAAAGACTATCAAGACTCACAAAAGGTCCTGCCTAGCCCCACAAAAACACAAGCCATCACCGGCCCAAGCCAAGCCCAAAGACCTCCTCACCAAAACCATTGGCCATTTGCCCAGCACCACAAAAGCCCAAATCTCCACAACAAGATGAAATGTTCCAGAAGTTATTGGACTCTAACCCAGAACTGTCCCTTCAATACACCCATTCAAGATCAATCAATACCTGATGTTAAGGTATGGGCTGATGACAAAGAGGATTCATCCTCTGCGGGATCAGTCTCTTATGATCCGTTTGGTGGACCTTTGGCCCAGGATCCACACGCGGATTACGAAGATTTTATCTAAAATAAGATTAAAAAAAAAGGAGTATAAAACAAGTATTAAAACCAAGATCAACACCATCGTCTTCCTCAAAAGAAACAATGGCACCCTCTCAACAAAAGCCACCAAAATGGCAACGAGCTTTTGGCAAGCTCAAATTCAAGATTCAAAAGAGCAACCCCAACAACACGTTGCTCCACAAGATTCTGAAATACCATATCTCCACAAAACTCACACAAATTCCCAAAGAATTTCAATTCTTACCAGATGTTCCCAGAAATGGCTCGCAGTGGCAACTACGCGACCAAAACAACAACCAGTCCAGATGACATATCAACATTGTAACACCCCATCCACAACAAACACATAACAACAATCTGCAGCGGAATACACACCTCATCACATAACTTAAATCGTTGGTGTTACACGCCGTTAACCACCCACGTGGCTAACAAGGCTATTACATAAACATTGTACCGGTCTGATGGACTAGATTCCCGAGCGACTACACATTACTGACCCTTTCCATTAACAACAACAACAACATACACATACCTTCCAACTGTACCGAGTATTTACAAATTGATGCCGATAACAGTTTCGGTCTTACTACACCTACTGTACATATACAACTTAAACGATTACCCATGTACAACGACTACCCGTCCTACTCTCGAACGGCTTCCAGCTCCTTGAACCTGAAATAGGAAAAAGAAGAGAAAGGGTGGCCCCCAAGGGGCTCAGCACCTTTGCTGGTATGGTAATCCCGCAGCCCACATGCTACCGGGCCACGCACAACTAATTGTCGTCTTAGCATGCGACTGATTATATTTAAATCATGCATGTAACTGTAAACACACAACACATAACATTTCGCCTCAATGGGCTCAACAAACGGATAATATATCCTTACTTAATAAGTCACTCATGGTATTCATTATCCCTAGAGTGTTCCTCCTCTAATGGAGCTACTTCCTTAATAGACGACACTTACCCTTAAATCGGGTTATCCCTAAACGCCTCTTTTCTCAAACTGGGATTCATATCCATGATCCACATACTCCACATTATATAACATATAACATACACTACATAACAACACATAACAACACTTTGCACGTTTTCACGTGCACAACATAACACCGCAATAGATATTGCATCACAACAAAATACATAACATAACGGGAATGGGTCTCTTAGGAACCGACCCAAACATTGTTTATACACTGGTGAGCCTAGAGAATGTTGCCAGTCTCATGATAAGCTCGTTATACAATAACAACAACACTCATTACCGTCCTAATAGTTGGACGAGTAACTTAAGTTAAGGCGGTTCGGGTTTGGAGGCCCGAACACACCACACAAACACATGTTCCCCCTAAACCGATCATAAGTCAGAATAGCTAAGCTTTGGAATAAGCTAATGGGAGATCATAACCCGTGAGGGAAACAACCATAACAAAGAGAAGGGTAAGGCTACAAAGGATACCCTCTCCCAAACAACGCGCGACCGGCCAAACCGGATTCCTCACCACTGTTAGTACATACTTACTTTAGATATTAGTTAGAACCCCACTATGGAGTCTATCATAACTACACACCATACAGAATTACAACTGGGTTAAACACACAAGGGAGATCCCTACATTCACAAACACATATCACACAATTAACACACGCATAGCCGTGGTTAGAACGTCCCATGGTTCGGGTCGTTTACTCCGAATACCGAACTCTCATGTGATCCTAGACTCAGATAACTAAGGTTAACACTTCCGAGGTTAAATGGTATCGGAGTTGTACACGCCACATAAATGAATTACTGTAAACTCATTACATGTTTAATCTTACAACGTGGAAACACACAGAAAAACACATTGGCATACAAGCCGGTGTAATCCGGTAGGACACAGGTTGCAAGAAAACCATACCTGTCGCCACGGTCCACTTTATCATGTCCTTTTAGGTTCCTCGAACAAATCCCGTACAACTGGTAACATCACAATTACTTTTATTAATATTGGGGTAACATGTTTGCTTAACGTTTAAAGCGCCCATAGTTTACCCCGTCATTCCCGTTACACTTAACTTACTCTTGTGATATTAAGTTTACAACTCTCACATCAAACCCAACACTTGTTTACACATTTTAAGGCCTTTATATGCCACCAAACAAGGCCTAAACATCACCTAAAACCATTACCATTCAATTCCCCATGATTAGAAGCCTTTAAAACAGATTTTGCAACACTTTTGACCTGGTCCGGGACTTGGTCCGGACCCAAGGTCCCGGACCACTTGTAGAATGTACTCTCGGCCTTATTTTACCCTTGGTCCGGGTCTTGGTCCTGGACTAAGGACCCGGACCACTTCTAAACTTCACTCTCGGCTCTTTTTAAGGGGTGGTCCGGGTACCTATACAAGGGCTAGGTCCCGGACCATGTTATTAACTTGTCAAAACATCATTTTTCAACCCCTAAACCAACCTTAAACCTTACCTAATCATTCCATAAACTTTCCACATGTTTCCTACATGTTTAAACACCTTAAAACAAACACTAAACTTTCCAAAATCATCACTAACTGGTTACTCAATTCCTTACAACAGTTCCTAGAACTTATAACATTTTTCTTAGATTTCTAAGTGGTATATCATGCCTACTACCTCAACTAACCAAAGTGTTGTCTCACAAACATTTCCACCACTCCAAAAGCATTATTTCTCATACACACCTCCTTTGCACAATTGCTTCTAATTTCCACAAGTTTTCACTTAGACCTTCACTAGGCATTTCTTTTCCTTTGTTTACCAAATCTTGAACAAGACTTAACACTTCACATAACAATTCCTTGGTGTGTTCAAAACACCCATTTGAGTTCTAAATCCTCCAAGACAATGCCCATGGCACCTTAACACCTAAGAACACCATGATTCACCTTCTTCCACCATCTTAACACTTAACAAGTTCCTAGTACCTTCTAGGTCTTAAAATCTCATTTCATCACATAAACTTTTGTTTATCAACTAAATTTCGCCATAGCTTCTCTTGTATATACTCACATCAAAACACATTGTTTTTCACCTTTAGACAATCAAGAACATTCAATCTCTTAATACACACTCTTATACACAAACATATGGTTTTTCATCCTTTAACCATCAAACACATTCACCTTCACAAGAGATGTTCTTTACACATAACTAAACCTTTAAACTACACTACATCACAATATAGTGCATAAACTTAAATTGCTTGGCACTTAGGCCCTTAAATAACATGGCTCTTAGGCCCTTAAATTGCATTAAACTTAAACACTGAATTTCCCACATAAGTAATGCCTTTGACCTGCAAATACACACAACAATGCTCCCATGTCTTTTTAGTCCACCTTGTGGATAGTTTTCTAGCTCATTTCCCATTGGCTCTTTAGGTTATTTATTAAGCAAATATAGCTCAATTCCCTAGTACATAAAACCACATTAAGAGAGGTCATTTACCTCTTTGTTTTCCAAGCTTTCTCACTTGTTTTCACTTGTTTTTCTTGATTGAAAATCGGCAAGGAGCTTTTATCACTTGTCAACCTTCTAACCAATACACATATAAGGGTAATGAGTATTAAGTTTAATACTCAAACTCATAATTAAACCCTAGGTTTACATAAGTGTCTTAAAACACTAAATTTGATGATTACCTTTGGAATTTGAAAGAGAGCTTGGTTAAGTGGCAAGATAGGACTCCTCCTAGTCCCTTGAAGATTGAATTAAGCTAAGAAAATAGCAAGACAAGGCACCATTGTAAGGTGAATTTTCGGTTATACAAGAAAATGATGGGAACTTGGATTTTCTTTGATTTTCCTTACCTTGAATGAGAGAAGAAGCAAAAGAGCTCTTCAAACAGAACTTTCCCCCTTCAATGGAGTTCTTCATGGCATCAAACATGAGCTTTTGAAATTTTGAAAAGAGAGGATGAAAGGCCTTGACTCAACTAAGACAAATATGTGCTTAGTTTTTGATTTGGAGCAATATTGAACATTTGATGAGCAATTGAAGTTGGAGAAGAGATGTGCTGTAGCATGAACGGTTTGGAGTTGGGAGAACCATGAGGAAGACGGTGGGAAAGAAAGGAAATGAAGAAAAGTGAGGTGAGAGGTAAAAGTGTGAGATATTTATGTTTATAAAGTAAATAGTCTTTTTACTTTATCCTTTCTTCTTTAATTGACTTTGCTGGCCAAGTGTGATGACTCACACTTCAAAAACCGTCCCCCCTTCTATATTAAAGATATATATGGCCTTGTTTGACCATTTAACATCTTATGTTGACTTATGACTTAAACTAGCACTATTTGAGCACTATTCACAAACTAAGGCACATAATTGTGAAATTTTTGATTTCCCATTGATTTAGACTTCCTAATGTGATACCAAGTAGTACACATGTTGATTAAAGAGTAATGATGGTCATTTAGCCACTCAAAACTCATTTACAAGACAATTTTTCAAAAATGTGCTTTAAGCCTCCTTAAAGCACATTTTGTGTTTTAACTTGTTTTGAAGCTTGGTTTTCTTTAGTAATTGATTTAATATGTTCATTAACATATAAATAAGGTCTTGGTAAGGTTATTAGGTCTTAACCAAACTTATCCCAAGCTTAGAGCACATTTTTGCTCTTATTGACCTTAAGGTATTTCCTTGTGTTTTATTTGGTTTAACTGATTACCAAGGTTTCCTAGGGACTTAATTAGCCCTATTAAATCATAATTGAATATTATTAAGTCTTGGTAGGCTCTTTGGGTCCTAACCAAGTTCACTCATAGCTTAGAGCATGTTTTTGCTCAAACTGTATCTTAGCGTTTTATTGCATTTACTGTGGTTTAAATTGTTCACTGATGTTTCTAAGGCACTTTTTAGCCTTTATATCACATAGTTTGATATTTAAACCATATATCAAGGTTTGGGGTATTTCAATCTACCCCCCTTAAAAGAACTTCGTCCTCGAAGTTTACACTTTCCACACATCTTTAGATTAGAACACAGGAATCACTTGGGAATAAACTCCCATAACCAAACACACTTTACATCACAACCTCGGACTTAATGGTCCGGGCAACACATTCACATCCACACATAACATAACATATCCACATGATAACCTCGGACTCTATGGTCCGGGTATCTTAACAACACTTACACATACATAACAACCCCTTTGACTCACTGGTCTTGGGTAACATAACAACATTTGGACACACAGGTCCCGATAACATAACAGTCTTTAGACACATAGGTCTATGTAACACAACACATTTAGACTCATAGGTCTTAATAGCATACACTTTTAGGAGCTCAAACTCAAAATAACATTTATTTCACATACCACACAACATGTCATAGCATGTATAGCAATCGAAAATATCTTTGATATACACTGTGATCCCGCAGAACCCGGTCGCGATGGACACCTTCCGTCCCCGTGCCTTTGGGAGATCAAAACAATCACTTAAATTTGAAATTTTTCCTTGTGGGGTTAAGTAAGAAAACTTAATTACGTAAAGTATCCATCAACATTTTATAAATACTAACTGAAAATCCTTTTGAAAACACACACAACTCCAAGTCCAACTTAAGCTCTTTGCTTCTTTTCTTAGCGTGGTTATTTGTGACCACTTATAGGGAGCTTCAAGAATCATCCAACCCTGATGTGATCAGCATCAGTGTAGAACTATCCTTCCACTCCAATTTGTGTTCGGCTTCCCTTGATCACATGCAAATCAAGTTCCACCTCCCACTTCATTTTCAAGCATCAAATAAATCACTCATTTCCAATTTTCTATCTTTTTAATCATTCTAATCATGATCATACATCTCCAAGGGATAGAACTTCATCTATCAGTTATTTCCATTCACTTTAATGTTGTTACCTAGGGAATCTTATTCTCACTAGGTTCTATGTCGGTATCATGCCCTTTCATGAATCACTATATAATATTATATACACATATATTTTATCAAAATACAACACACAGTTTCACATTTATGGGGTTTTGTTCCTCGGGAGTTTCTGTACTCCCCACACTTGAATTATCACACACCACTGTTGACAAATAAACACACTTATCACAATGGTATTCGCATCTTCTGTGCGCAATTACCACAATTAAACCCTGAATGAATGCGTATGTTTACGTAACACACACACCAATCATCAAAACAAATTATTTTGTGCTATGCACAACATAAATCACGTACACTTGTACGGTAATACACACTAAGTGGTTTTGCGCTCTACCCCCCTTAAAAGGGATTACGCCCACGTAATCAATCACTAAACATCGGTTTTAAGGTTCTACCGTCGTGAAGTGTTTTAACTTTCACGCGGTCGATTATACAATGGATTTTGATTAGTGGATCTTAACCATATTGGCGGTTTAGTCCCTAAACCATGAATTCTCATTGGAGTTTGTTTAAACTCTTAGTTGGTTTCGATTCTGGCCTGTTTGGCTTCTAGGCATTAATAATTAGCCATTCTCTCATGTTCACCATGTACATTCAACACTTGAATCACTGGCTCACTAGTTATGTTGTGAAACTCTAATAACTGTAGAGCTTAATTGCCCCATTTGTTATTCTTACTGTATTGTACATCCCCAATTGTCACCTTCATCTTGGTAACAATGGTTTCTCAACCGACGCGTGGTATCTCTTACCGTTAGCGAATTCGGTGAGTTATACACTTTCTATCCACTTCCATAACAATTTACTGTGTATACAGCTATGTATTTCACAATGATTGACTTGTTCCCTTCCGACTTACTGTCGGTTGAGATTGAGCTACTACCTAGAGTGTAGTGCTCTCTCAACTATTTACAACATTTGGGGTATATTCCATACCGATATTTGGCAGTTAGTGCTACTGTAGTCACTTACTGTTAATCATGTCTCCACATTTGGTTTTTATACATGTATTCTTTCATTGGTGCGGCCTTGCATTTCCTATGCATCGGCCATTACAACATTATTCCTCCACCATTAACATGTTTCCAATTCCTAGCTATCCCACTCGATCATTACTGCGCAAGTGCAATACCAAAACACTCAGTCATACAGAGTGCAGAGGCGTAAACTCTTCACAGTAAATCCCTTATGCGATTCGCCATGGAATTCACACTGAGTTCCTCATCACACAGTACCTACCACTGGCTTATTGCCCAGTCTGTTTAATATCGCTTATCTTGCATCTCCACTGAGTTTAACTCATAACTGGTCTTATCTGCTACATTATCGTTTAACAATACTTATACAACGGTCGCTTACTACGCACCGTGCTTATTGTATAACACTAACTTACATCGTATTTATTGTCACATTAACTTCCACGCATATACTTACATCACTCGTATTATGGTTTGTCATTCTTTTGGATGACTACTGAATACTCTTTGAGCGTTGATCACTTGAGTCACAAACCGGCGTTATTTAGCTCGGTGCTTCACTTTATACACATACTACTAAGCTAACTGCTCTCTTTCAATAATAACATCGTCCATCCTTAACATATTTCTTGAACTTGATTCACATAACTACCGCTCCTGCGGTCTCACAATATCGAGAGGTATCCCCACTCTTAATGCAGTGGTTCATTCTCCACTCTATTCACTTATATAACATAAACTTTTGCAGTCAATCTAATTTTCATAACACATTTTATTTGTGGCTTATAAGCCTTACTGCCTTGAGCTGCGCTCATTGTAGGCTGTCCACACACATGTACTTCTCTGTACAACATTATATGGTTTGGATAATATTGAGCTCCATGACAAGGTCGTTACATCACGTTTCCTTTCACGGAATGTCCCTTAGGTTTGTCAGTCCGTCTCCTGACAATTTATGTCTAAACTGGGTGTAAGTTTCAACCCTCGTGTTTCTGTCACGTCATTTCATGCAACAACTGTTGATGCGAACACCCTTCAAGGATTGCTCCTGGGTGTTGCTAAGTTATGCCTTTACATCTAGTTCACACTTATTGGTACATTTCGTTAGCCACGCCGTCTGCGTTCTTAACTGGCTTATTATTTCTTCTGTGAAGATCAACATTTCCTGGTAGTGTAGGTACTCATTCTGGGAGTTTCATCCCGTTCATTGCACATTAATGAGTCCACATTAGGCATCTGCCTTGCCATGCACAGGCTGGGTCTCCGTTCCAGCTATCATGTTTATCCTTGAGGATCCTTAAGATATATACGATGTCTTTACATAACAGTCAGTGCACTTCGCACTTCCTGACTCTTAAAACATTTCCTTGAAAATGAATTCACTGATTCCTTTAGTCTAGTTATCTTAACTGAGTTCCTTAACTTCAGCCATTCCTTGTAATCTTTAACTCTTGTTTGATTTATACTGCTGACCGTAGACGGAGTCGACTACTTCCCGTGTTTCGGACTCCACTCGTATACATATGTGGGGTACCATACTGATACATTACTACTTACCCAACTAACCCATAAGTAGGTCTGTCAGGCCCACAAGCTCCTATCGGAGTGCGGTCGTCCCACAATTCAGTTAGTACACTCGTAGTGTCTGTCACACGCCTAGGTGAAGTATTCTGTTGTCAACTCTCTTATATTGTCCCGTGACAATATTCATTCCTTACTTCCCGAACTTAATCGAGGGAAAGTTTATCCATTGTTGTATTCTCGTCAACTGTCCTTGATTTTACTGGTTTGGTTTAAAAGAAGGTTAGAAAGAAGTGTTGGTTTGAAAGAAAGTCTGGTTTTGAAAAGAAAAGGGTTTGAATAAATCTGGGTTTGAAAGAAAATTTTTCATGGTTTCACAACATCTTCCTACCTTAGCCAAGTCTAGCTTCTTGCTGACTGGTGTACTTACAATTACAGGGGTTAGGCTGTTAAGCCCTTCCATGGTTACAATGATCTCACTTAACTTCATGGTACTTCACCAAGTACTTCGTAGTGATTATAAATTTCCCGAACAGCCCTGTTATAGCAGCACTTGCTATGGCAAGTGCGCCATGCTAGCTGGCTATCGGTTTAACACATACCGGTTATGGTATTGTTTTTACCCATACTGTCATCAGTGGCCTTATTGGCCCTCACTGACCTTACTGTCTTGATAATAACTCCTCTAGGTGACTTCTCACTGTCTTCACATGATAATCATTAACTAGGGTGTTTCCCATTCTGGAAGACCCCTTTTTTTTATTGCTTCCTCTTCGTAGCCCGTTCCACGCATTGTCGTGGTTACTGAGACTTGTCTCTTGTTTGGGCACTACGTTGTAGTTCCTTTGTCGGTTGGTATACCGTTGGTGTATTATTTATCAACTGTGGTCCCGTAGACACTCGTCTCGGGTTTTATTAATCCACTTCTTGCCTGTTGCATGGTCGGTGCGTTGCAAGCTGGTTATTCTCGACTGCTCGGCATGTCGATCCAGGTTGCCGGAAATTCTATTCTCTTATACACAAAATTCTTCATTCTTCGCTATTAAATGTGGTTAACAATGTTCAGATGGAAACCGTCTCCGGGATTCCCAGTTTTCGGGATCTACCGTATGACAGGTCTTCCGTACCTTTAAAGGTATTTAATAACAGCCAGATCGGGTATTCCGAGTAAGAGAGGACTTCCATCTCTCTGGCGTTGTTTCCCAAGTTATAAAACAGGGATTGTGGAGGGCGGGAAGGATATAGTAGGTTTCCAGTAGTCACTGGTAGTTCCTAACTAGCGTATCTCTCACGCTATCACTCAACCCTTAACCCAAAGTACTAAAATCCTAACTCGGTACTTCCTAAGCTCGGTAATTCAGTCATCAGAGCGATACTTCGCTCTGATACCACTTTTTGTAACACCCCATCCAACAACAAACACATAACAACAATCTGCAGCGGAATACACACCTCATCACATAACTTAAATCGTTGGTGTTACACGCCGTTAACCACCCGTGGCTAACAAGGCTATTACATAAACATTGTACCGGTCTGATGGACTAGATTCCCGAGCGACTACACATTACTGACCCTTTCCATTAACAACAACAACAACACATACCTTCCAACTGTACCGAGTATTTACAAATTGATGCCGATAACAGTTTCGGTCTTACTACACCTACTGTACATATACAACTTAAACGATTACCCATGTACAACGACTACCCCGTCCTACTCTCGAACGGCTTCCAGCTCCTTGAACCTGAAATAGGAAAAAGAAGAGAAAGGGTGGCCCCCAAGGGGCTCAGCACCTTTGCTGGTATGGTAATCCCGCAGCCCACATGCTACCGGGCCACGCACAACTAATTGTCGTCTTAGCATGCGACTGATTATATTTAAATCATGCATGTAACTGTAAACACACAACACATAACATTTCGCCTCAATGGGCTCAACAAACGGATAATATCCTTACTTAATAAGTCACTCATGGTATTCATTATCCCTAGAGTGTTCCTCCTCTAATGGAGCTACTTCCTTAATAGACGACACTTACCCTTAAATCGGGTTATCCCTAAACGCCTCTTTTCTCAAACTGGGATTCATATCCATGATCCACATACTCCACATTATATAACATATAACATACACTACATAACAACACATAACAACACTTTGCACGTTTTCACGTGCACAACATAACACCGCAATAGATATTGCATCACAACAAAATACATAACATAACGGGAATGGGTCTCTTAGGAACCGACCCAAACATTGTTTATACACTGGTGAGCCTAGAGAATGTTGCCAGTCTCATGATAAGCTCGTTATACAATAACAACAACACTCATTACCGTCCTAATAGTTGGACGAGTAACTTAAGTTAAGGCGGTTCGGGTTTGGAGGCCCGAACACACCACACAAACACATGTTCCCCCTAAACCGATCATAAGTCAGAATAGCTAAGCTTTGGAATAAGCTAATGGGAGATCATAACCCGTGAGGGAAACAACCATAACAAAGAGAAGGGTAAGGCTACAAAGGATACCCTCTCCCAAACAACGCGCGACCGGCCAACCGGATTCCTCACCACTGTTAGTACATACTTACTTTAGATATTAGTTAGAACCCCACTATGGAGTCTATCATAACTACACACCATACAGAATTACAACTGGGTTAAACACACAAGGGAGATCCCTACATTCACAAACACATATCACACAATTAACACACGCATAGCCGTGGTTAGAACGTCCCATGGTTCGGGTCGTTTACTCCGAATACCGAACTCTCATGTGATCCTAGACTCAGATAACTAAGGTTAACACTTCCGAGGTTAAATGGTATCGGAGTTGTACACGCCACATAAATGAATTACTGTAAACTCATTACATGTTTAATCTTACAACGTGGGAAACACACAGAAAAACACATTGGCATACAAGCCGGTGTAATCCGTAGGACACAGGTTGCAAGAAAACCATACCTGTCGCCACGGTCCACTTTATCATGTCCTTTTAGGTTCCTCGAACAAATCCCGTACAACTGGTAACATCACAATTACTTTTATTAATATTGGGGTAACATGTTTGCTTAACGTTTAAAGCGCCCATAGTTTACCCCGTCATTCCCGTTACACTTAACTTACTCTTGTGATATTAAGTTTACAACTCTCACATCAAACCCAACACTTGTTTACACATTTTAAGGCCTTTAATGCCACCAAACAAGGCCTAAACATCACCTAAAACCATTACCATTCAATTCCCCATGATTAGAAGCCTTTAAAACAGATTTTGCAACACTTTTGACCTGGTCCGGGACTTGGTCCGGACCCAAGGTCCCGGACCACTTGTAGAATGTACTCTCGGCCTTATTTTACCCTTGGTCCGGGTCTTGGTCCTGGACTAAGGACCCGGACCACTTCTAAACTTCACTCTCGGCTCTTTTTAAGGGGTGGTCCGGGTACCTATACAAGGGCTAGGTCCCGGACCATGTTATTAACTTGTCAAAACATCATTTTTCAACCCCTAAACCAACCTTAAACCTTACCTAATCATTCCATAAACTTTCCACATGTTTCCTACATGTTTAAACACCTTAAAACAAACACTAAACTTTCCAAAATCATCACTAACTGGTTACTCAATTCCTTACAACAGTTCCTAGAACTTATAACATTTTTCTTAGATTTCTAAGTGGTATATCATGCCTACTACCTCAACTAACCAAAGTGTTGTCTCACAAACATTTCCACCACTCCAAAAGCATTATTTCTCATACACACCTCCTTTGCACAATTGCTTCTAATTTCCACAAGTTTTCACTTAGACCTTCACTAGGCATTTCTTTTCCTTTGTTTACCAAATCTTGAACAAGACTTAACACTTCACATAACAATTCCTTGGTGTGTTCAAAACACCCATTTGAGTTCTAAATCCTCCAAGACAATGCCCATGGCACCTTAACACCTAAGAACACCATGATTCACCTTCTTCCACCATCTTAACACTTAACAAGTTCCTAGTACCTTCTAGGTCTTAAAATCTCATTTCATCACATAAACTCTTTTGTTTATCAACTAAATTTCGCCATAGCTTCTCTTGTATATACTCACATCAAAACACATTGTTTTTCACCTTTAGACAATCAAGAACATTCAATCTCTTAATACACACTCTTATACACAAACATATGGTTTTTCATCCTTTAACCATCAAACACATTCACCTTCACAAGAGATGTTCTTTACACATAACTAAACCTTTAAACTACACTACATCACAATATAGTGCATAAACTTAAATTGCTTGGCACTTAGGCCCTTAAATAACATGGCTCTTAGGCCCTTAAATTGCATTAAACTTAAACACTGAATTTCCCACATAAGTAATGCCTTTGACCTGCAAATACACACAACAATGCTCCCATGTCTTTTTAGTCCACCTTGTGGATAGTTTTCTAGCTCATTTCCCATTGGCTCTTTAGGTTATTTATTAAGCAAATATAGCTCAATTCCCTAGTACATAAAACCACATTAAGAGAGGTCATTTACCTCTTTGTTTTCCAAGCTTTCTCACTTGTTTTCACTTGTTTTTCTTGATTGAAAATCGGCAAGGAGCTTTTATCACTTGTCAACCTTCTAACCAATACACATATAAGGGTAATGAGTATTAAGTTTAATACTCAAACTCATAATTAAACCCTAGGTTTACATAAGTGTCTTAAAACACTAAATTTGATGATTACCTTTGGAATTTGAAAGAGAGCTTGGTTAAGTGGCAAGATAGGACTCCTCCTAGTCCCTTGAAGATTGAATTAAGCTAAGAAAATAGCAAGACAAGGCACCATTGTAAGGTAATTTTCGGTTATACAAGAAAATGATGGGAACTTGGATTTTCTTTGATTTTCCTTACCTTGAATGAGAGAAGAAGCAAAAGAGCTCTTCAAACAGAACTTTCCCCCTTCAATGGAGTTTCTTCATGGCATCAAACATGAGCTTTTGAAATTTTGAAAAGAGAGGATGAAAGGCCTTGACTCAACTAAGACAAATATGTGCTTAGTTTTTGATTTGGAGCAATATTGAACATTTGATGAGCAATTGAAGTTGGAGAAGAGATGTGCTGTAGCATGAACGGTTTGGAGTTGGGAGAACCATGAGGAAGACGGTGGGAAAGAAAGGAAATGAAGAAAAGTGAGGTGAGAGGTAAAAGTGTGAGATATTTATGTTTATAAAGTAAATAGTCTTTTTACTTTATCCTTTCTTCTTTAATTGACTTTGCTGGCCAAGTGTGATGACTCAGACTTCAAAAACCGTCCCCCTTATATATTAAAGATATATATGGCCTTGTTTGACCATTTAACATCTTATGTTGACTTATGACTTAAACTAGCACTATTTGAGCACTATTCACAAACTAAGGCACATAATTGTGAAATTTTTGATTTCCCATTGATTTAGACTTCCTAATGTGATACCAAGTAGTACACATGTTGATTAAAGAGTAATGATGGTCATTTAGCCACTCAAAACTCATTTACAAGACAATTTTTCAAAAATGTGCTTTAAGCCTCCTTAAAGCACATTTTGTGTTTTAACTTGTTTTGAAGCTTGTTTTCTTTAGTAATTGATTTAATATGTTCATTAACATATAAATAAGGTCTTGGTAAGGTTATTAGGTCTTAACCAAACTTATCCCAAGCTTAGAGCACATTTTTGCTCTTATTGACCTTAAGGTATTTCCTTGTGTTTTATTTGGTTTAACTGATTACCAAGGTTTCCTAGGGACTTAATTAGCCCTATTAAATCATAATTGAATATTATTAAGTCTTGGTAGGCTCTTTGGGTCCTAACCAAGTTCACTCATAGCTTAGAGCATGTTTTTGCTCAAACTGTATCTTAGCGTTTTATTGCATTTACTGTGGTTTAAATTGTTCACTGATGTTTCTAAGGCACTTTTAGCCTTTATATCACATAGTTTGATATTTAAACCATATATCAAGGTTTGGGGTATTTCAATCATCCTCCATATGACGGTCGTCAAGGTCAAACGCTCCTTTGCGTTCAACCCTACGACCATCGTTTCTACTCCATAGATCGTCCAATATATCAGAAGCTCCATATGTGGGTTCCTCTAAGGCACCTACAAGATAGTCTCCTTGTCGCCGCCGGCAAGGAACCACCAGATTTCACCATTTGCAATCAAGAAATTCAAAAATTTGTGGAATATCGCACTTCCACATACTATATCACAAGAGTAGATCCATTCTCGGAACTACCCTGTACAACAGACTACGAGTGGTACCATCGCAAACTCGAAGTCGAGCTCGGGGTGGAAGAATTAGTTTACAATATGCATTACGGACTCAATATCTCAACAACGGACTTGTTCGAGCATTTCGACAGCCCAGAATTCCCAGAAGATCTGAACTTCAACCAGAATCCGTACGACAGCAGCAACGATGACCAGGCGCTGTAAAATCGGATCAATAATTAAAAAGACCAACAATCATGCAAGGAATCTCAATTATTGCATTTCTTTTTCAAAAGCAACATTATTAGTTTACTTTTCCAAAAGCAAATAGTGAAAGCAAATAGTGCTTCCATTATTAGAGCAAATAGTTCCTCAATAATTGTACGATACAAAGCCCATCCTTGCCTATATAAGGGGACTTAAGGGCAACGAGTTGGGCAGAGGTTTTTCAAGTCTTAGAAACTTGAAACTAGAAAGAGAAACTCTGACCTCTCTCTTCAAGGATTCAATTCTTTGTATCCATCTTCTATCCTCTCAATATCAATATCAAGATTAACTCTTAAGTGAGTTTCAAGATTCAATATCTTATGTTCAATTATTTGTTTATGTTTATTTTCAAGTTATTTATTTCCATATCTGCACTTTCAATTTAAGTTATTCAATATTTGTTCTTCAATATCTGTTATTTACTTTCTTTAATTGTTATTTTCGATTCTCTCCAATATCTTCACCGATCCTGCTCCCTTCTGGTATCAGAGCCAAATACGGTTCGTACCGGGTGAAAGCTATCAAAATTAAGGTGAAAATTAATTAAGCGTTGGTCAGACCCTGGTAACGTTGGTCAGCGGCGGAAGGAGCGTAAGACCGTGGTCCCGTTTGGGTTGGTCCCGTTTAATTAATCTATCCTTGATTTGCATAGTCTAACCTGTTATGCACCAATAATGGCTTCGAGACTTCGAAGTTGGCTAGATCGATCAAGATCTAGGAGAGAATCCATAGTATATATATATATATATAATGACTTAAGTTTATATAATTCACTAATAATATTTATTAATATATATTATATAATAATATTTATTAATATATATATATAATAATAATTATTTAAATTGTAATATATAAATAAATATTTAATAAATTATATATAGAATATAATAATATATTTATATTTTATGGTATTTAAATTTTGAATAATATTATTCAAAAATATTTAATTTAATTGTAAATAATTTGTATATTTTTTATACATTATATATATATAAATATTTATTTAAATTTATAAAATATATAAATATTTATTTAAATTTATAAAATATATATAAATATATTTTAAATTTTATAGTTTTTGAAGTATAAATAATATTTATTGATATTATATATATAATATTTATTCAAAATATAACTAATATGGATAAATGATTATATATATATATATGTATATTCAAATTCATTAATAATATATAATACTATTTCATAATTTTATAGTAGTTAAATTATAAATAATATTTATATTTATTATATATAGTATTTGTTAATTTTTTCAAATATTAATAATGCATATATATTTTTTATTATACTCAAGTGTACTTTAGGGTGAAGTGGGAATATATATTGGGAGTTTATTATACTCAATATTCTACGCTCGACCCCTGGTTTACCCGCCATGCCTCACTCCGCGCTTCTCGCCGTCGTGCGCCTGTCACCGTCTCGAGTGTAATTAGGAGTTTTAAGAGGGTATTGGTAATTACAAGACTAAAGGGTAAAGTTGGAGATTACTAAAAGATAAGGGTTATTGTGGAAAATAAAAATAGGGCCGAAAGTTTAAGTTTAAGGGGGTAAAAGTGAAATATATAAGTTTAGTAGGGTTTATTTGTAAAAAGTAAACCTTAGAATTTAGAAAAGTTGTGGGGCAAAACGTAATATTAGAAAAGTTATGTGGGGACAGAAGGAATACGGTCAAACCTAGGTGGACTAGGAGTTTTGACCAAAAGTAGAAAATAAATGTTGGAATTTGAATTTGGGAACAGTTAGTGGTAGATTTGAAAATTTAGGAAAATTTGAGGGGGAACCTGAAAATTTGAGAAAGATTATGGTGGAAATCGAAAATTTCAAATTGGGGTCTATTTAGAATTTTGGAGAATTGAATTTGAAACTTTGAGATGATTGGTGAAAAGTTAAAATTGGAAGATAGCTTGAATTGGTGGAAAATTGTAAAGTTAAGAAAATAATTGGTGGTTTTTTTTATATTTGATGAAATTTGTGGTAATTAAATTATAAGTGTGAATTATGAAAGTTAAGAGTAAAGGTTAGGATAAGTTTGATGATTAGATTATATTACATTAAGTATAAGGATCTTAATGTTAATGTTGATGTTTAAGCTTGATAGGAACTTAGGGATTTTATAATCCTTAGTGTTTAATGTGAATACTTAAAATTGTATGATCATTAAGGTGTTGGAATTTAATTGTGGGATAAGTATGCATAGGGGAGAAAATCTCAGTCATTAGTAGAATGGTTAAGGGTATACTTAAACCATTGCATAAATGGTTAAGGTTTTGTTTAAGGAGATTAAATAACTATGAGTATTCCTAAGGTCATCATAAACAAGTTGACTATGTCAACTTTGATCTAGTGAGTAAAGAAGCAAATACTTATCACGATAATTAAAACAATAGCCGTTGTGAAGAACCGAGATATCATACTACTTAAATACACATAACTAGGTCCAAAATCCGAATGTAAAAAGACGAGTGAGCAACTAATACGTCCCAAATATTTTCAACATAGTTCCACTCTATAATCCGAGTCTAAGAGTGCGATAACAAATTAAAGTCTCTACCTGAGGTCCCGCACTCCGGCTTCACGACTCGATCAAGTTCTTGTAATGTGTTGTCGTATAGGCTCGGCAAAAGCTGAATATGTTAAAGCATGATCCTAGATCCTTTAGGTCACTTAAGTCAATTGGTCATCTTGACATGAGATTAATTACATGTTGTTCCGGTTTACAATTGATATTCAAAGCTGTAAATAACATGAGTAAACACTAAGTTATTGGTGGTTAACGGCGTTGTAACACCAATTTGTTAGTTGTTGTTTAGTTGGTCATTTCCGCTGCGACTGTATTTATTGTTAGGCGCGTAGTAGGGGTGTTACACTCGGCCTTCAAGGCCCCGTTATTCATTGCCGTATCTAATTTTATCATCACTTGGGTGTCAAGTTAAGACAACCCGTATATATATTTTTTTGATGGACAGTCGTCCCTCATACACATAAAGGCGCTAATTTTGCCAAGGATCTGGAGATCCCGGGACTTCCAATTGCCTAATAAGGCGTACATGAAAGGTCGTAGCCATGTACCAACAGCATGTACCATCTGACCAACAATCTTATCGGGCTTGTTGGATTTTACTAGAGCGGACCCGATCCGGGTATCCTCTCAAGTGATCACTATGCGCAACCAGCCAGTCCGTAGACTGCACTGGGTTTCTCCCCTCATCACATACCAATTCTCTAATATGATTAAGTACCTTAATCAATTTCCTAAGATCTACTCTTAGGTTATGGAGAATACAATTCATATAGCCGCCATTGAGGTCTTACGCAATTCCCTAGAAGTCGTCTAGGTCATATTTATGTTCGAGAACAATGCTTTAGGGACCGGCATTACCGAGTCTCGTTCCTAAGTGCTTTACTTAGGTTGATTAGTATTGTAATGTTCGTCCTACTTTAATAAGTAACGACTATTTCCATTTCCACTCGTAAACACAGATTGGTCGATAGATAGTCGATATCACATAAGTCCGAAGGACATTCGCGCACAATTAAATATTGCGAGAAAACGAGTAAGCAAATCATACAATTGTATGTATATACAAAGCACACATATCGCTCTTAGACGATTAAAATAGATAATGTCTGAACCCAAGGAAGCCCTCAGGATGTTCAGACCACACATTCACATGTCGTACACCGTAATAATCCCTAGCGTGAAGATACACGCTCGCCGGTTGTAACAGCCTAGTCTTAACCCACATGTGTGATATTGTCCGCTTTGGGCCGCAGCCCGCACGGTTTTGTTCTCGGGGTACCATCCCCAAAAGGCCTCGCACAAGGGAAGAGTATCCCCACACCTATAAGGCATGGTTCGTGCTCTCTCCCGATCGATGTGGGAGGTGACCCCTACACTGGGTATCAGACAATATCACACATGTGGGTTAAGACTGGGCTATTACAGATGGTATCAGAGCCAGGCCCAGGTCGGTGTGCCAGCGGGGACGCTGGGCTCCCAAGGGGGGTAGAGTGTGATACCCAGTGTAGGGGTCACCTCCCACATCGATCGGGAGAGAGCACGAACCATGCCTTATAGGTGTGGGGATACTCTTCCCTTGTGTGAGGCCTTTTGGGGATGGTACCCCGAGAACAAAACCGTGCGGGCTGCGGCCCAAAGCGGACAATATCACACATGTGGGTTAAGACTGGGCTGTTACACCGGTACTCCATGTAGCTCTAAGATCTGGAACAGATATTTAACGCTACGTGTTGATCCCTAAGATTAACTTAATCCGGTATTTCTGAATAAACGCTATATCCTGACAGTTAACCCCCGTAAACCCGTTAGTTAAGTTTGTTCGGGTTTTCGTATTGTGTTTGGGATTAGTTTAATCCGTCAGTTTGTTATGTTACACGTAACTTGTAGTATTACTTTACCACGTAGGATTAAATCCTTATAACCCATATAATATATCCTTAGGTTATCATACTTGATTATATAAGTATTTGTATGTGTATATATAGTTTATTACTACATGTTATTATTGATCTTATAAAGTTGTCACTCTTCAAATTTTCATTTAATTCATGAGTTGGTCAACTTGACCTTCTTCGGTCAATGTGGTTGACTTGGTCAATTGTGTTGACTTGGTTAGTTTATCCAAGTACACAAGTTTATATAATTCATATTATATCACTTCAATTATATACTTCACTCACCATTTGGTACTTTACAATATAGCATTAGATCTTTATATCTAATGTTTTATAATTGTGTTTCTCCATCTTATAACATCTCATTCTTAGTGTATGGTTACCCAACCATATCATATAATCTAATTCACTTCATATATTCTTATATATATACATATATGAATTGTAAAACTCATTTAAGTGATATCTCTTATCATTTTATGTGAGATAGTTTAATCTCACTTATCTGTGATATCTTGCACAATCCAACATTAAGGCTTTAATCCTAATGTTGTTGTAATGTTATATAACATTTCACTAAACTTCTAAAGTTTATTAAATTCCCCACATTACTTTATGAATCTATTTCCCAAGGTATTCACATTATTTTATGAGAAGTATATAGTTCCTTCACTTATATTCACTCTCATCTTTTGTGGATATTAAGACTTATATATATGTAACACTCATATCATTCTATCATTAATCTTATATTATTATCCAATCATATCATATGATTTCAGCTCTCTTCATATAGTTATAAAAATCTATATGAATTATAAAACTCATCTAATAAATTGGTATTCCTTATAATATATTCATTTCCCCCTTAATGAATACTAATACCTTATAATTGTTATAACATTTTATAACATCATAGACCATAGTCTAAAATTCATTTTTAACTGCTGTTATTCACACAACAACCCCATATGTTTATAAATTACAATCTTACCACATCAATTTATATAATGTTACAATTATGTCCTTACAATATATAATATGACATTTCCACTCTTATAATATAATTACCTCACACTTTTTTAATCTTTATAACATTATAGACCATAGTCTAAATTTCATTTCACACTCTCCTAATTCTCACAACAGCCCTAATCTTTTCATTATTTACAATCTTACCCCACCAAATTATCTAATGTTATCATTATATCAATATACCATATAATATGACATTTATTCTCTTGTAGTATAGTTATCCTATGGTTTACACCATCTTTATTTATTATCCGAACAAACCCCACTGTCTAGCTTAATTATCTCAACTCCTCACACTATTCTTTAATTACCAAATGGCCCAATTTATTTATCAAACTTTACAATGTCATCTAAAACTATATATTATACATCTTTAGTTAATTTAACTCCAAAACCAAAATTACCCAAATAGACCCTAGTATGTTATAATCACTATTTTAACCCAGATTTTTTGGAAATTACTTTTCTACCCCATTTCTTTTGTAAATTTTACAACTAACTTATAAACTTTATTTAAAGTCATAAATAAATTATTTATGTCATCTAATGTGGTCAAAGCCACTAATATGATCAATGTTGATCTCCCAAATTATGTCTTGACCATTAATTCCCAATATTTAAGAAATTACCCCAATTTCCATAGAAATAACATTTTAGCCCCACACTTTGTAAAATTCTACAATTTTCATTTAAACTCATTTTTAATCCTAACTTTCGGCTATATTACTCCATAGCCCTCCAATTTTTGTTTAATCACGGTTTTTTCCCCAAACTGTATAATAATGACACAAGTAACTTTAAATGTAATTTAAAATGACGTAAGTACATGGCCTTATTACAAACTTTAACTTATAACATAAAATTACACATAATGTTCATAAGAACATTTTAATTCTCGGTTTTTACCCAAGTACCCCAATACTTTTGTACATTGCATTTTAACCCCATTTTCCAATTTTATGACATTATAATTCATTTTAATCCTAGGTAATTTAGCCAAATGTGTTAAATAACACTTTAGTACATAATTAAGTATAATACACTCATTTAACCTAAATACCCCACAACTTTATTTAATTATGTAACAATAATTAACTTAAAGCTTTAAAAACATAACATAATTATACTTACTTGATTTAAGCCACCAAAATAAGCCTTTAGACTTTATAACTCTCGAAATTAATTTAATTAAGAGCTTAAGTTGTTTAGCTCAAAACTTAGATATGAACTTGATTAAGAAGTCATTAAGGCCTAGTAAATTACTTACCCTTCAAAGATGATCTTTTTAAGCTTGATTTTCCACCATTTGTTCAAGAACACATATATGAATACCGAGAACATCTTCACACTTTGATTCTGGTATTCAATTATGTATTTGTAAACTTAAAGGCACTAATAACAACTGCAAACAAGATTTCATATCGTAGGCTAAATGCAGATTCTACTTAAAGTTAAAGGGCTTGTTTTTGAAATAGATAGTCGTGTATCTACCTACTTGTCAGACTTGTATTTAAATGATCTATATGGAGTATTTCCCGCTTGCTTGCTAGATTAAGTTATTGTATTAACATGAGACATTCTTACAATATTGGAGTTCGGAAAGGGATCATGACATTTAGAAATCAACAGATGGAATCCATCTTTTCCGTAACACAGTACTATAAGAAAATTGTTGATTTAATTCTGGCATGTTGGTGTTCGTTCCGAGCTCTGCAAGTGCTTAGCCATCATTTTCAGGGTAGTGATAATCTTTTCCTACTTGTTTTTTGTTTTCTGTCATTCGTTGAACAAGTATCTTTATGTAACTATTTCTTCTTCGAAGAGACGTTGAACCGATCTTGGCGTAAAGCCTCAATAATATAATTTTTATTAATTTAGGGAATGTTCGAAGGTTTATGATATTTTATTAACTATATATCCTTGGAGGAAGGAAGTTTCTCTTCCACTCCACTACTCACCCTTGAATCTGTTTTTGTTTATGGTTGTGATTCTCTCCAAAATCTCAGCGTCTTCACAATTCTGAAAGTTGTAGAGGACTGTGTAAAGATAGCATCAATTTTAATAGCGCCAACTGATTGCTTGCTTGCTGTGTTTAACATTGAAATCGTGGCTCATGGACAGTGATAATGTTGTAATTGGTGCAGCTTGTACAGATGAGGATGAAGATGAATGATTGGGATCACTGATCAAATGTATTATTTCAATTGATGTACATGTAGAGGAAGGTGAGAGATGTAGAAGCTAAATGGCTAGACAATATATTGGAACAAGTTTGAAAGAATCGTAGTCTATAATATGCACTGCAGTGGTGCTTTAATTATGACAGTTCATATGGTGATCAATAAAGTTTGGAGTATCGTTTAGTGTAGTCGTCGAAGTATATTGTTACAATTTGCAACAAAAACTTTTCAATAATAAGAGGGAAAGGTGTAAACTCGGACATCAATGGATTTTAAAATTAGAAGCCGTTAATGAAAATCAAAGTAATATGCCTGACCAATTCTAAGTTAATATCAAATAAAAGCTATGTTTTGATGATTAAAGGTTGAAGTTTGCTAATTAAATAATACTATCAATAAGTTATAAAAAAAGTTTGATATATAGGATAACTGCCATGTTCTTAACCTTTAGAAAAAAATCATATAAAAAAAGCATAAAAGCGAGTTAAATCTAAAGGACTAAATAATAAATATTAACACTTAAATAACTATTTAAAAACTAGTAATGTTACTTTTTTTCCTTTCTCCTGTTTAATAATATATTTAGCTTAATACAATTTATTGGGAAAAATATGTTTATAAAAAATATACGTTAGATAAATTTCAGTGTAAAAGATAGTTAAAATATTAGATATATACTTTTTAATTTTTATTAACAAATAAGTAAAATTTACTTCAACAAATCTAAAAATTTTTCGGATAAAATCAATCTATATTTGTTTTTATTTATTCTAATCAATTTTTGGAAAATAATGCTAAATTTCTGTTATTGATACTATTAGTTACGAGTGGAGAGATGGTAAATTTCAAAAAACAATAATTTAAATAGTATAATTAAGAGGATTTATTCTACTCAATCTATATTTGTTTTTATCATTTAATATCAGCCAGATTCATCATTCTCAAATATGTTTAAGTCATCGGTCGGTAATCCATCAAAAATGGATCACAACTTACAAATAAATAGTAAATTAAGAGGAAATAGACAAATTTTTGTATGTACTTAAGTACAATATTTATAATTATTATATTATTCAAAGCATTTTATTACATATATTAGTATTTAATATTTTGAAAATTAGATGAAATACCCCAAACATTAATCACCTTAATTGAGGAAGGATTAATCTAATTAAGATGTTTAAACCAATATTTAATCATTAAAAGAAAGGCTAGACCAAAAGATCGCAATGTTTGACTATAGTCACACACGGATAGGATTTGGTCAAACTGTTCGAGAGAAAAGAAGCTGGTAGCTATAGCACAAAAGTGCGGGTAACTCACCTTGGTGTCGCAGGTAGCTGAATCACCAGATGTGCAGGTAGCTCCCTTATATAGTGGCAGATAGCCCTGTACAGAACAACATATAAACCAAATAATTATGAGTAAATTGATAACGGTTTATATGTACTTAAATAAAACAATTAGAGTAAATTACTAAGAACCCCCTTGAGGATTTGAGATATTACAGTTAACCCCCTTGTGTTTATCATAATTATTGGTAACCACCTCAAGGTTAAGGTATCTTTGACTATGAGCCCCCAAACTATAACTCTGTTATTAGAATGTTAACTACGTGCTGATCTATCAACTTAATCACATTAATAATACAGGCTGGACAATAAAATTGCTTAATTAACATCGTCTAACTCTCTCTCTCTCTCATCCCACTTTAGATGTATTTTTAAGGCCCGGTTGACATTTTTAGGAAAATAACAATACAAATTAAGTAGTGCTTTTTGTCTAATCTGACATTATTAATGTGATTAAGCTGATAGGTCAACACATAGTTTACTTCCTACTAACAAAGATACAGTTTGGGGGCTCATAGTCAAATATACCTTAACCTCGAGATGGTTACCAGTAATTATGATAAACACGAGGGGGTTAACTGTAATATTCTAAATCCTCGAGGGGGTTCTGAGTAATTTACTCAAACAATTATAATGACTCTATTATTCAAAGCATTTTTATTATATATATTTTAAATATATTAATATTTTAGAAATAGCATTAGTTATATAAATAATAAATATTAGATTTTTATTAACAAATATACTTCTTTAATATTTATTAACAAATAAGTCAGGTTTTGAGATGGTCTGGTCAAAAAGCTTGGTCGGAGAGGATTCAAGTAGATGCATCACAGGACGGGCAGGTAGTTCAATGTTGCGCAGTCGGGTAGCCCTGCAGGGGTATACTATTGTATATGATGGCCAAAAGAAGTACCTGATGTCTACATATTTCGTGACTGGATCATACTTTTTTATGACCGCATGGTAGATTTTTATCACAAGATTATGGTAAAACTCGCCTATAAGTGAAGTATCGAGATAGTCTGGTAAAAAAAGTTTGGCCCGGGAGGATTCAGGTAGCTGTATCACAGGAGGTAGCTCAATGGTGTGCGGTCAGGTAGCCCTGTAGGGTATACTATATATGTTGTCTAAAAAAGGACCCGATGCCTACAAATTCCGTGACTGGATCATACTTTTTTATGACCACATGGTAGATTTTTATGATAAGATGAGAATAAAACTCGCCTGTAAGTCAGGTATCGAGAGGAGTAAAAAAGCTTGATCGAAGAGGATTCAACTAATTGCATCACGGGACTGACAGATAATTCAATGTTATGCGGTCGGGTAGCCTTGTAGGGGTATAAAATTCTATATGTTGACCAAAAATCAGACCTGATGTGTGCAAGGTGACTAGATCACACTTTGGATTGACCACATCGTTGATTTTCATGACAAAATGGTGGTAAACATATAGTATAAATCAGTTAAACCCAAAATTATAATACAAGTAAAGAAGCTACTCAAGCTTCAGATCACTCTTCTGAAAATCATGACACAAGTGTTAAGAGTGAAGGGCCGTATGCTACTATCATCGTCATCAAAAACAAACAAACTAAATGTCATAAAAATCTTGAGCCGTATGCTAGATGCCGTGCTGTATATTCATTCCAATAGATCAAATATTGATAGTGTGTATTATTCTAATTGTCAAAACAAACAAACTAAATGTCAAATGTAAAAAGTGAAGGGCCTCTATAAATCTAAGGAGCCATTCCCTCTGTTGTACAGGTCACCATTTTCGAGAGTTAACTATACACCAGCAGCATCACAAAGCTCACCACCCGTTGTCTATCTCACAAACATCAGCATTTGTGAGTGTCAATGTCCATAGACAGCAACTCCTCAACTCTTGGAGAATCACTTGATGATTCAGCTGCCAATAATTCAACCGCATCTGCACCTTCCTGTTTGACAGGAATTGTAGTATCGTGGATGAGCACTGAAACAATAGGTAAACAAAAGTTTGAAAATATGAACTAAGATACACGCCGCAAGGCAAGAGATAAAACAAGAAAATTCACAATATCCCCAGAAAAAAAAGAGAACATCACGACAATGAAACATTTAACATATTGGCCAACAAATTTGTAAGCACCTAATAACTTCATGAGAACCGACTCCTTCAGCACACTGTGGTTAGACTTGTCAGATTTCTATTCAAAAAATATATGTCACCAACAGGACCGCTACAATTAAACACATCATCTTTACAGTACTAATTCAAGCCAACAGAAACAGCCAACAGACGAGCACATTCCGCAAAAACCTGTAACATATATAAGATTCATATTACAACCATGCGCATGAGATACAAGTAAATCAATCAAGTGAACCGACATTGATTGAAGTACCATCAGGCGATTAGTTTTGCATATAAATAAACGCTGATGATGGATTGGAAAGGATGAAACAACTTACCCCGGTACTTATGGATAATGTTCATCTTGTCCATTACACGAATCTTAGAATCTTCACAAGTAACCATGACCTTTTGAGAGTCCTCTGGTAGAAACTGCAGAGAAAAAAAGGGGATCAAAGTTAATAAAAATGCTAGTTTTTATCATCACTCTCACATTCAGCAAGTCAGCAGGAGAAAAGAAAAACTATCAGAAAATATTATTATTCACCTGTATCCCAGTAATCCTGTTTCCAGATGACCTCTTGCTGGCACCAACTTGAATCTGAGAGATAAGCTGGATAGAACCAATTGACGACGATTCATAAAATCGGCAAACACCATTCAAGGATCCAACTGCCAGTTCTTGACCATCAGGCTGGTAAGATATGGTTGTTACTGAATCCCGAATCTGATCCCAGTCTTTAACTCTCCCTTCTGATATTCCCTATACTCGAATCTTTCCATCTACTGACCCACTGACAAAGTGACCATTGTCAACAGGATTGAACTGGACACAGGTTACTGAAATCAAAAAGACATGGACAAACATCAGACACGCACAATTCCTGAAAATTGTAAGGACATACATACATACATACATAATATTGAAGTGAAACACAACTTAAATGGTCTAACCAAGTTATGTTTCATTACATAAGTGTAATAAATAATCATTCTAGATCATAAACTTACCAAAATCAGGGTGTTGGAATACATTCACACAATCACTGGATCCAACTTCCCAAAGACAGACAGTGTTGTCTACTGATGAAGAAAGAAGACACTGCAAATTAACATGATAATAAATTGGGATAAGCTAACTAGAATCAAATCAATTAAAATCTGTAACATTAAATCAGTTATCAAGATTCAAAGAAGACAAAATAAATATGTGTACTCACATTAGAAATTGACCAATCTAAATCCAAGATGTCACCAGAATGTCCATGATATTCATGTACAGACACCTCCACAATATGAAACACTTTATAGTTAAACACAGCCCAACTGACCTCAAAATTTTGTCTGTCAGATCTATGTCATTACTAATCAACATCAAATTATAGATATAAGACAATGTAAATATACGGCAGAGGAGGAAAACTCTGAACGGACGAAGAACAAATACATGTAAGAACTCATACGATTGCATCATCTCTAGCAAGGAGCTGAATGGGTACTTCGGATCTTGGTGAAGGCAAGTGTTATAGGAATAACGTGTGATGCATTTGTATATTCTGTTATTGAACGCATCTGTTAGTTACGATTTGTTACACTTGGTTACAAGGCACTATAAATAGCTTCTCTTATCTGTAACTACAAAACACACAGTAATAATACTACTTCTTCATTCCTTTACTCTCGTTCTTCTGTCCGAGTCTAGCTGGCGGCATTCTTCTCCAGCTTACAAGGTCAGCGAAGCTGCTGTGTTACATTAGCTTCTGTCCCATTTCTATCTCCCTCTCGATCTCATCTTCTCTATATGCACACTGTTACATTGCTGTAACATAGGTATCAGAGACTCCAACGATCTTGTGACTCATGGCGGAGACTCGTAACAGCCAGTTGATTAGAGAGGCTGTCAAAGAATTGGAAGCCACGTTCCAGCCTCAAATCCAAGCCATGATAGCGGAACACACCGCCAAAATGGACAGGAGTATTGCTGAGTTGTTCGAAGCTTTGCGTATTCACACGTCCGCATCGGAGCGTAATCCATTGGAGTCTGATCGCACCTCCGGCGAAACTTCCAGCCGTCGGAGTTCTTACTCGGGCCTTACACGATTAGCTAAGCTGGACTTTCCTCGCTTCAACGGCGAGAAAGTTAAAGAGTGGCTATGCAAGGTGGAGCAATTCTTTGTCATTGACCACACTCCGGAGGAATCGAAGATCGGTCTGGCGTCGATCCATTTCGACTCTGTAGCAGCAACTTGGCATCAATCTGTGATGCAGTCATCTGCGGGGCAAGATTTGAGTCGTGATTGGTCAGCTTATAAAGAAGCACTTAAAGAGAGATTTGGCGAGATATTGGATGATCCGATTGCGGAATTAAAGGCTCTGCAAGAGACAGATGGTATTCTCGAGTATCATAACAAGTTCGAGCTTATACGCACTCGACTTACAATGCCGGAGGATTACCTTGTGAGTGCGTACCTTGCGGGGTTGCGCACGGACACGCAGATGCACGTCCGTATGTTTCAACCAAGTTCCATCCATCAATGTCTTTTATTAGGTCGATTGTACGAGAAAGCCCACCCGCGTCGCCCTTCTGCACCACTCTGGCAATCGGGTAGGAATTCTTTACCTAATCTTTCTACGAAGGGCATTTTACCTAATCCCCGAGAATCTGAAATTCGCAAGAATCAATTGGAAAAGGGAAAAGAAGTTTTCGCTCCGAAGAAGTTCTTGACTTCAGAAGAAATGAATAATCGGCGATCGCAGGGGTTGTGTTATTATTGTGACGAGAAATACACCTCTGGTCACCACTTGAAGCACAAGAAAACTCAACTTTATTTTCTTGAGTGCGAAGAAGATGATGATTGTACGTTGGAGGCATCTCAGGAATCTGATAAGGAGAAAGAGTTACAGATTTCTGCCAACGCTCTATCGGGTGCTTCTGCTTATCAAACAATGAGAGTGAAGGGAATTCATGTTAAACGACCTTTGTTTATCTTGGTCGACTCCGGTAGCACTCATAACTTCTTGGATATTTCAATAGCCCAGAAGCTGGGATGCTATATTCAACCGTGACTAATATTAAGGTGTCTGTGGCGGATGGAAGTACATTACAGGTGACTGGTAAAGTGGATAAATTTTGTTGGAAATTTCAGGATGTGGAGTTCCAAGCTGATTTCATGGTGATCCCACTGGGATGTTGTGACATGGTGTTGGGCATCCAATGGCTTGAACAATTGGGGCCGATAACTTGGGATTTCAAGAAGCTGTTGATGGAGTTTAAGATTGGAGCAAGGAAATTGGTTCTACGTGGTCTTCAGTCGGGTTCTGTACGGGAGATTAGAGCCAAAAAAATTTGTAATAGCATTGATCAAGGAATTCAGTTATCAATGTTATCCATCCGCGATGCCTTGCAAGACTCTCATGTGCAGTTCTTTTCTGTTTCTGCTGAGAGTACCTCAACCTATCCTGCAATTGAGCAACTTCTACAGGAGTATGCTGATATTTTCAAAGAGCCAACTCAGCTTCCTCCCTCCCGTTCAAGGCATGATCACACTATTCCATTATTGGCTGATGCAAATCCTGTCAATCAGCGACCGTATCGGTATTCTGTTCATCAGAAAAATGAAATAGACAAGATTGTAAAGGAAATGTTGCTTCAAGGAGTCATTAGACCTAGTTCAAGCCCGTATGCGTCACCGGTGGTCCTGGTGAAAAAGAAGGACGGTTCATGGCGTTTATGTGTTGATTACCGGAAACTTAACTCGGTGACAGTCAAAGATAGATTTCCTATCCCTCTAATAGGTGATCTCATGGATGAGTTAGGTGGTTCCACCATTTACTCTAAGATTGATCTTAGAGCAGGTTATCATCAGGTTAGAATGCATGAGGATGATGCATTCAAGACAGCATTCAAGACTCATTCTGGTCACTTCGAGTATATGGTTATGCCCTTTGGGCTAACCAATGCGCCAGCCACCTTTCAAGGTCTAATGAATGATGTTTTTAGAGATTACTGCGGCAGTTTGTGCTAATATTTTTTGATGACATTCTCATATATAGTGCTTCCCTGGAAGAGCACATATCTCACTTACAGCAGGTTTTCCAAACCATGCGTCAGCATCAACTTTTTGCAAAACACAGCAAGTGCTCTTTGCTACTGACAAGGTGGAGTATCTGGGTCATTTTATATCTGCAGCAGGTATAACAACAGATCCTCGCAAAGTTCAGGCTGTATGGACTGGCCCATCCCTAGGAACATCAAACAGTTGCGGGGCTTTCTTGGGTTAGGGGTATTACCGCAGATTCGTGCAAGGTTTTGGAACAATTGCACGCCCCCTTACCTTATTAACCAAGAAGGACGCCTTTAAGTGGACTGATGAAGCTACTGATGCTTTCAACCAATTGAAAACAGCTCTCTGTAATGCTCCGGTGTTAGCTCTCCCAAGGTTTGATAAACCTTTCCTAGTCGAGACAGATGCCAGTGGTTCTGGAATTGGTGCGGTTTTGATGCAAGACGGTCATCCCTTGGACTTTATAAGTCGTCACCTGCAAGGGAAACAGCTTTTACTCTCGATTTATGAGAAGGAGCTCTTGGCTGTTGTGTTCGCAGTTTCTAAATGGAGACATTATCTGTTGCATAACCATTTTGTGATTAGAACAGATCAACGCAGTCTTAAGTATCTTTTGGAACAGCGCCTTAATACTCCGATACAGCAGCAATGGCTTCCTAAGCTTTTGGAATTTGACTACGAAATTCAATACCGTGCAGGAAAAGAAAACCTGGCTGCTGATGCGTTGTCCAGAGTTGAAGGATCTGAGGTTTTATCGATGTCTCTCTCTGTTATTGAGTCTGATTTATTGCAGAAGATCAAAGTCGCATATGCCGCAGATCCGGGTATCACTGCTATTATATCAGACTTGCAGTTACTGAAGAATACTCATAAACACTTTTCTTGGGCGCATGGCATTTTGAGAAGAAAGAGCAAACTGGTTATTCCTGCTGATGAGTCTCTCCGAGGAGTATACTGCAGTGGATGCATAGCTCTGGTGTAGGTGGGCATTCAGGACGTGATGCAACTCATCAGAGAACAAAAGCTCTTTTTTATTGGAAGGGCATGAGCAAAGATATACAATCTTTCATACGGGCATGTGATGTGTGTCAGCGTTGTAAGTATGAGACAGTTGCTTCCCCGGGTCTCCTCCAACCTCTACCAATTCCTACTGAAGTTTGGCAAGACGTCTCTCTTGATTTTATTGATGGTTTACCCAAGTCATTTGGGAAATCTGTGATCTTGGTGGTTGTAGACAGACTTAGCAAGGCTGCTCACTTTGTCGCTCTACAACATCCTTATACAGCTCTAACAGTGGCTCAAGCTTATTTGGATAACATATTCAAATTACATGGCTTTCCCCGCTCTATTACAAGTGACCGTGACACTGTTTTTTTGAGCGAATTCTGGAAAGAGTTGTTTGTTACTCAAGGAGTTGAGCTTAATTTTTCCAGCGCTTACCATCCCCAATCTGATGGGCAAACAGAAGTAGTAAATCGCTGTTTGGAAACTTACTTGCGCTGTATGTGCAGCGACAGACCGCATATGTGGAGCAAGTTTCTGCCATTGGCAGAATTTTGGTACAATACCACGTTTCATTCTTCCACACAGATGACTCCATATGAGGCTGTTTATTCTCAAACCCCTCCTCAGCATCTACCCTATCTGCCGGGTGAATCCAAAGTTGCAGTAGTCAACAATGCTTGCAGGAACGTGAGAATATGTTAATGGTGTTAAAATTTCATTTGCTTAGGGCTCAACATCGAATGGAGCAGCAGAGTAACAAGCATCGTACAGAACGAGCATTTGAAATTGGTGATTGGGTCTTCGTTAAGCTGCAACCCTATCGCCAGCACACTGTGGTTCGCCGCCCTAATCAAAAACTGGCGCCCAAGTACTATGGCCCTTTTCTGGTGCTCGACAAGTGTGGCACTAGAGCGTACAAACTACAGCTGCCACCTTCTTCATCCGTCCATCCAGTTTTTCATGTCTCGCAACTTAAGGCGCAAATTGGAGATTCTTTATCATCTACTGTTTTGCCTTCTTCATTGACTGATGCACTTGTTCATGAGCCTGAGCGCATATTGGAGCGCAAGATGGTGAATAGACAGGGTAGGGCTGCTACACAAGTCTTGGTTAAATGGTCGGATCAAACAGATGCTGAAGCCACTTGGGAATATTACTATGATTTACTCCGTCGATTTCCCGATTTTGAACCTTGAGGACAAGGTTCTTAAGGAGGGGAGATCTGTTATAGGAATAACGTGTGATGCATTTGTATATTCTGTTATTGAACGCATCTGTTAGTTACGATTTGTTACACTTGGTTAGAAGGCACTATAAATAGCTTCTCTTATCTGTAACTACAAAACACACAGTAATAATACTACTTCTTCATTCCTTTACTCTCGTTCTTCTGTCCGAGTCTAGCTGGCGGCATTCTTCTCCAGCTTACAAGGTCAGCGAAGCTGCTGTGTTACATTAGCTTCTGTCCCATTTCTATCTCCTTCTCGATCTCATCTTCTCTATATGCACACTGTTACATTGCTATAACAGCAAGCTATCACAGGAAGCGCATTCGCATCCATTATCTGACCGGGCCATAGATGAAACAAAAAGAGACAAACCGAAAGTTGGACACGTTGAAGGCTTACCTTGAATTTGTTGAGTTGAAAATTATACTAGCTAAATCAAAAGCGGCTGCATTGAAGACCGCCGCCTAACCCTTATGTTAAGGTTTTTTCCCTTCTTGTTTTCTTTCTCTCTGTTTGCTTGTGCTGTCTATCTTATCTTATAGAGGGAGATATGCAGTGGTTATGGAGATTCATCCGAGCAGTTGGTGTAAGGGAGATTAGAGATTGAGAGGCGAAGAGGTATGTGCAAATTTGTTTCGACACTACGGAAAACTTTAGGAGAGAGAGAATCAGTATTGTTCTCATTTGGGGGAGAATGAACGTATATTAAGAAAATGAGGAAAAACAAAAAGAATTATTTCGTAAGTTTACGAATCTATCCCTGGATACCCCTGACAGATTGAGCAATTTACACATATACCCCTAGATATTCCATGTTAGATACAGACCATTAGATTAAGGAAAAAGTTGATCCAAAGGCTAAAAATAGCGAAGGCACGGTGACTTCGATAACCAGCGAAGTCACGAGAGCCGCTTCGCCCTAATTCTCTCGAACTCCTCAAGCGCAAGACCCACATGTACCAGTTTTCTCTTCTTTTTACTGTGGGCATAACTTCTTCATTTCTTTCCCAACAACGATTGAGTGGATCATCTCTTTGTACTTCCATGCCAGTAGCGAGCAACAGAGCATAAGTTGGAAGCATAGCGTACTAGTGTTTCCTGCAGTATTTAATATAAAACCTCCTACCATTCTCAAGACAGCAACAGAACAGCACGTTCTCCCTCTCCGCATCACTTACGAACAGCAACTGAGCACGACCAACACCAGCCTTTTTCTTCTTTTTGCTTGGGTACTAACCCCTTCATCCCATTTCCCATACCACCAAAGCAGTGCCAGTCATGCTCCCTCTCTATACCATTTTCGAACAATGACAGAGAGCACACATCAGGGCAACAACTTTTACTTCTTTTCATTTCAGACCCAAACTCCCTCAATTCTTTTCCCCGTGAACGACTGATCCGTGCTCTGCTCAAGTACAGCAAACAAAAAAATATATATAAACCGTCAGTAGACATGTTAATTAGTGTTAAAGCACACAGACCAAACACTCATGTGCATTCCCTTCTTTACATGATGACACTAACTTCCTTGTTTCAGTCCCATACATCCTTGTTTTCTTTCCCCGGGAGTGTAACCCCTCTCTTTATCTCATACTCACGGTAATATTGCAACCTGGCTGATGAACGTGGGACGTCCTTCCACCGCCAGATTCAACCTCTCCCCCATCCTTCTGTGGCTCGTTTTGAAACAACGCCTGAACCACATGCTCTGTATTATTTCTATCCGGCTAGCAATACATGCTCCACACCCTCTCTTCGTTCTTCTTTGTTGGCGGTAAATTTTGCAACCAAACTGGAGAACAGAAACATACTGCTACTGCCCTCTTTCCTTCTCCCTCGACAGAGAGCGACCAGAGCAACTGCAGCACTCCATCCACTTCTTGCTTCCGCGTCTCTTTCTTTTCTATCTCATGCATCTTCTCAGCCCACTCCTCCCTTGCATGGGACCGTAACCAACAATAGGACCGACACGATGGAGACCTTCAGTTGGAGTCAGTGTTCTCAACTTACAACAGTCTGAATAACCACGCATCAGCAAGCCTCACTGTCGAGCTAAACAGCACCGGAAGAAGAGGAAAGACAGAAGGTAAGATTGAACATGAACATGGCCGTGTAACCCCTTCTACTACTGTCCTTTTTCCCATGCGAGTGATGAGATTCCCTCTTGCTTGCAGTGGACTGATAACTCATCTAAACCACTACAAAACAGCAAGGTAATGGTTCCTTTCTAAAACGTGAAGTCTACGTGGAGAGCCTCCCTTAATATGCTACTGGAACAAGGTACTAACTCACTCTGTTTGCTGCTCTTTGTTCTTTCCTCCTTTTGGGGCTTTTACCAGCCGATCTCCCCTTTACCTCAACTAGAACGAGAGCAGAAGAACAACTGCTCATTCCTTCATAGCTCTCGACACAACCGCAGTGGTAAAGGAACTCAAATGGAACGGTGATATCGCACACCTCTTCTTCCTTGTTTGCGTCTGATATCACTTCTCCGTTGACATTATTTCCCCCTGTTTCTGATGCACATGCTGAAACCATATTCCAGCGCTTCCTCGAGCACACATCCGGCACTAGAACACACCATGGGGGAGGCGTAAAGAAACCAAACTCACACTTGACATACCCCATGAAAGGAGACTAAAGCCAAGTGCACTGCAAGCTCACGTAAGCACCTACAATTAACGAACTCAATCCCCAGTGGATAGGTACCGAAGCTGTTGCAGGAAATCTCCAAACCAGGGTAAGAAGACCTCTGTTCTCCTCTACATTTTACATAAAAAAAAACTGTAACCAAATCTGTAATCGTGTCCAAGTACGCATACAACTAGGATGGGAGGGAAGCGATAGATGGCATAAGTGCCGTGAAACTGGAAGAGCATTCCTGAGAGGCTTAACCAAGTTAACATAGCCCTGCTAACACTTTAAAACTTACCAAACGTAAGTACTGTCTAAGAACAAAGAAGAGATGTATGTATATAGGGGTACATATATGGTTGCTGAACCGGCTCATGCGTAGCAAGTAATGGGAATACATATATATGTGTCATACTGGGTTTAAAATGTGTAACAGATAAAGTATATATGTATATATGTGTGATATGGAGTCATAATACGCACACAGGTAATGAGTGTATATATATATATATACATATATCGGTTAAGTGTTGTTTTGCGTCTATTATACGTGATTAATGAGGTTATAGGTTGGGATGGGGAGAAGAAAAAAATAAAATAAATAAATAAAATAAAATAAAATAAAAGAAGATTTAAGGTATATAGTTATTAATGCTAGAAATATGTGAGGAAGGTGGTCCAAAAGACAAAAGAAGGATTCGGTATAAGCCGTGAACTTTAGTTGAATTTGGAGACATTATAATGCTCCTATAAAAATGCATTTTGTGCTATTTTTAAGGCCATATATGTAGGCCATGTGCAAATAAGGGTTTTGTGATTTAAAATGGTCATCAGCAAATTTACGGAGTGATTTATGAGGATATATGAATTCTGATGCAAAACTATCATACTAGCGAATTGGGAACATCCTAGAAAATAAATCTAGACATAGTTATAAACTGGTTTTATGGCTCAAGCGAATTTTTAACACCATATATAAATATATATATACACACTTTTTATAAGTAAACAAATCAAAAATGAAGTCAAGGTGTGATAAAAGGAATATAAGGTATAAGTAGTAACGATGACCGAAAGAAATAGTCCTTGGATTTTTATAAGTATAAAATATGTATTTTATAAAAAAAAAAGAGTAGATTGTAAAACTAGGAAATCGGGGTATCTTCGTAAGTACTATCAAATTGGTCAAAGAATAATGTAAGTGGTCAACCTTGACCACCTATGGAAGTTGACCAAAATAAAATGGTAAGGATAATTATTCTAAGTATTTAAATTAATATTAAGTCAAAAAGAATAACAAAAATTATTATTATGGGAGTATATGTATTTATCAAAAATGTTGGGCGTAAATTGAGGTTTAACATTTGAAGGATTAGTATATAAACCTAGAAAGGTTTAGGAATTTAAGTAATAATATAAATTAATTAAGAGGTATAATATGTGGTTTAAATAATTAAAGTGTTGGTTATAAAAAAAGGGGAGCTATGGTGTAATTATGAGGAAAGTGTGGGTGAATGGTCAATTTGGGTAAACTTGTTACATGTTGGTGCTTAAGAATACTCTTACACATTAGCTATTGGGAAGTACTTAGTTAACTTGTAAAACGACGATGTAAACGTCCTAGGAGTTAAATAAACATCTAAGGTGAGTACGTGGGAAGTTCTAAGGGCTAGAGTAAAATTGTACATTCAACAACCCACTTAGGGAATGACACCCGATATAAATGAGATAAACTAGGAAAGTGTCGTCACATGAAATCATGAACTGACACATTATTTTTAATCAACGTTAGGGCCGTAACGAACGCCTATCGGGACCCCGTGTGTGAGACGACAATTACTTCTGAATAAGGTATGGACATGTGTGGTTCGTATGTTGCCGTGTTACACGGCTTGTGTGCTGTGTGCCTTGTTTGTTTATGACCACAAGACTAATGCATGAAAACGGATGTTTGGTTTACCGTGCTTATTTGTCTGTCGTGAGCCTGTGTAAGGCATGTGAATGGATTGACTGTTTTTCCTTTCTTACCTGCTTGCTATTATTGTGCATATTTCTTGCGCGCACACAGTAGTGTAGTCCCTTCTCGTTGATGAAACCTTGAGATGAAACACAACGAACTTCGTAAACAAACAAAGGAACTACATAAAGAGAAAACTCCTCTTAACTATAGAGGACCTCTAATGACACCCACTATGGTGTCGAACTATCAATGATGTTGATAAGCCAATACCCGTTAAGAATGAATAGGGAGATGGACCCTTTGTATCCGGGGTAAAGACCAATAAAATAAAGAGGAATAGGGAGACGGACCCTTTGTATCCGGGGTAGAGACCAATGATATTGAAAGGAATAGGGAGACGGACCCTTCGTATCCGGGGTAGAGACCAGAGCATTAAAAGGAATAGGGAGACGGACCCTTTGTATCCGGGGTAGAGACCAGAGCATTAAGAGGCATAGGGAGACGGACCCTTTGTATCCGGGGCAGAGGCTAGTAACATGGAAAAGGAATAGGGAGACGGAACCTTGGTATCCGGAGTAGTGGCCAGTAACATTTAAAAACAACAGAGAGAGAAAGAGCTATCCGGGAATGGAGGATTAGCTATGGACAAGATGTACTCCAAATTGTGGTGATAAGAGAATTCACAAATAACCCTTAAAGAAACAAGGAAAGATTAGCACCTACATGAGATGGTCACAGGATCTAAATTACATCCCCAGACCTGGTGCAAGGAAAGAGAAAGAAAATACACTTTAAGGGAACAAGAGAAAAGAAATGAAAACACACAACGCTCGTACGATCCCATAATGAGGATCATGGGTATTACATACCTATGCACACGTTTTATTATGTACATGATTGTTGTTGTGTTACTAGCAGCTTGTTGTGCTTGGTTGTTGTTGCTAATGTGTTACTACCTTAAGTGTGTATGAGACTATGATGTAATATGGTGTGTTTTACTGCTTTATTATAGCATGTAAATTGACTTAATAATATTCGACCAAGTAGTCGTGTGGCCCGACAACATACGGGCTACACACGTTCATACTCAGCGTAGTTTGCTGAGTCCTTTACAACCCAATTTTTTACAGGTATTGTGCCGGACGATAACGGAGCGTAGGCGGGATGGCTACCATGGGGGTAGTCCATCAGGGCATGACTTTTAAGTTGTAGTAGTATGTGTAATATATGGGTTGATACTAAACCCGAGATGTAATTCTTAGTTTATGATTCGGTAATTTTGTTGTAGACACTCGGTAATTGGGAATTGTACTATGTATTGTTTATGAGTTTGTATTGAGGGCTGTTTCCAGTCATGCAGACCGTAACTTGGTGTTGGTGGTATGGTTGTGTCAACCACGTGGGTGGTTGGCGTCTGTGACACCCGGATGATGTTGAGAATCCGCTGCATAGTTGTCTTGTATTAAGGCTAGGAGCTTGTTATACTACTGGATGTTTATTCGGGGGGTGTTACACAAACTTTGGTATAAAAATTATGTATAACCATTACATAAATTAAGGCTGAAAATATTGGGTTATATTGTCAAGAAAATTTTATAACATATAAGGTAAGATTATTACCTTAAGGTATAAAATATGTGTCACAAAAATTAATTAGGATGCATATAAATATAAACCGAATCATCTAAGGTTTAATTGTTCTATTTTGAGATTATAATCATTCTAAGTCATTAGCATAATTTTTAGAAGTGTTATATGACTTATATACATTTATATGTATTTATTATAAGGTTTAAATCAAGTTTTGGAAACTATATAATAGAATGAAATTAAAGCCGAGAGTTAAAAGCTTAAATTGGTGATTTTCGAAATATATAAGTATATTAACTTATATTACAAATTTTGGGAATATTAAAAATAGCTACAAGTATTTAAATGGCTAGTTTAATAAGTTATGTGGTTAAAATGTAAATTTTGAAAAGTTTGGTGTATTAAATGGGATTGCCGAGAGTTAAGGAGTATATTGGTATAATTATGATATAATATAAGATAGGAATTAATATTATGAATTTTGGTGAACTTAAATAAGTGTTTAAGTGTTAAAATAACAAATTATAAAGTTTGGGGACTATTTTGCAATTATTGGGCAATATAGTGTATGGCCAAGAATTACTTATGATTTTATGGGTTTATTAAAGTAATAATTATGAAATTAAGTCTTGGTCAAAGTGTTGACCAAAAACTTTGGGTTAAAATGATTTATGACATAAAATATTAAGTTTATAAAAGTTTTGGGGTGAATATGTAATTTATGAAAGTATATATGAAAAATAGAATTTAGTAAGGGGCGGAAGTGTAAATAGAAGAAAGTTGTGGATTGTTTTGGTTATTTTTGTGAATTAAATATTAAAACTATAATTTATAAGTTAATATGTAACTTATATAAAGTTTTGGGATTAAAATGTAAATATAAGGAAAGTATATGTCAAGACCTAAAATTAATGAGGTCATTTGATAATTTATAAAATTAGAATATCCATTTTGGAATTACCGAAATATTAAGTGGCTAATTAGTAAATTAAAAAGGTAGTATGGTTAATTAGTAATTATAAAGGTTAATGTGAGTAATTAGTGAATTATAAAAGTTATAAGGCTATTTGGCAATTTATAGAAGTTAATATAATTGTTTTACAATTTCCGAAGATTAATATGGGTATTTAGTAAATTATAAAAGTATATGGTTGTTTGGAAAAATGTAAAGTTAATGGGTTCAAATTATGATTACCAGAAGTTATATGTGGTTATTTAATAATTTATTAAGTTATTGGGTATAAAATATGAATACCGAAATAATGAGGTTGGTATTGTAATTTAATAAGGAAAGGAAGTAAAACTAGGTAATATATTGTATTATGGTATATTAAGGCGTATAATATAAAGTTTATAGAATAATTGTGGTTATAATAAAAATGACCAAGGGGTATAATATAAAGAATAAGTGGAAACAATTATGAGTACATAATTAAGGAAGTAGAAATATACTACAAGGTGGAAATTCATTATCACATGTGAGCATCACATAAAATAATGAACTAGTGAACTATCTAGAGTCACTGTAAAATAACAGGGGGAAATAAAGAACTTACAGGATTAGTATATTACAAGTAATTAGTACTACAGTGACAGTACTGTAATGTTTAATGGATAGTTATATTAATATTACCCGGTATTGCTTGTAAATATAACAGCGTACGGGGAAGGACTGTTAAAGCGTGAATTGTCAAGCTAGCTGTTATCACGGTGAACGGTATGTTAATTGTGTGGTCTGAATGTCCTAAGGATTATCCTAAGGTCCAGACATTATGTGTTAATTGTTTAAGAGCGATATGTGTGATTTTATGTATATGATATTGTATGCTGTATTGCTCAACACCACTGCGTTTTGTTTATACGCGAACGTCTTATGACTGGAAGTTTATACATTTAAACTGGAACAAGACTAACTGACCTTTAGGTATTATTGAACCTCACTGATGGTCAACTGTTATAGTCTTAACTCAAGGATTGGTTATTATGTCACTGACAAAAAGGGCTAACTTATAAAGAGAGGAATCCAGATCGTTTCGACTTTCTGGTTGCGCATTATGATCACTACGAGAGACTTCAATGGGGAGTCACTCAAAGGAAATCCATCAGCCACATTCGGGGATGGCGGAAGGCACTGCCATTGGTGCACAGGTTCGACCGGATCGGTCAATTAACCAGGGCCATAGGGTCAGCTGGTAAACAGTTCCAATGGAACACAGGGGACATTCGGCCATTAATAAGTTATTAAGGTTGACTTAACATGACACTTGAGGTGGAAATTAATTGGAAAAGGTTAAATGATTGGTTTTCAGGATAAGGGTCAGGTGGCTAACTAACAAGTACAGTTTAATACGTGTATCTTGTTTGGTGATCGTTATGGATTATTAATATGTGATTATTGGTTATTATTATGGATTAATAAGGTGTGACTACTGGTTGTTTCTATGAGTTATTGTTTCTATGAGTTATTGTACACTGGTGTTTACAGGTGAATTGCTATGTGATTGTTAAATGTTACAGTTATTACTGTTGTCATTGTAAACCGGTATTTTATGTAAAGAATCTAATATCAAGATGGCTAAAACGACTTAAGGAATCCAAATGATTTAAGACTACATTTAGCATACCAGCATTTCGATTGCTGACCCCTTTATTGGGCCAAACATTCCAGGTTGTTGAAGAAGACTCAAGCCGGAGTGCGGGACTCGGGGGTAGCTGTTGTGTTTCCAGCAAACACCTTTGGTTTTATTATGTATTGTATTAAGAAGGTTGTTGTATTCAGTTAGTTTTTCATTTAGTTGGATTTGGTATGTAATAATTAGAGTGCTCAGTATCTGTTCATCACAGCGTGAGGAGTTGTATTGTTGGAAAGAGTAAGGTTGCCTTGTTGCTCACAAGGGTGAGCAACGGCGTGTAACACCAAGGTAGATAGTTTTATTTTTCGCTGTGAATTATTATCTATTATGCTACGAATTGTGACGTCGTTACAAGTTTAGGATTAGGGGTGTTGCAAAAAGTGGTATCAGAGCAGAGTACCACTCTGATGAAAAGATACTGAGTCTAGGACAATGAGCATAGGAATATTGGGATACGGGAAACGTCCATGAGGATTCGTGACTTAGAAAAAAAAACCCTAGGGATATTTTATTGCTAGCTTACTTACATGACTGTGATTGTGTATGACGGTGTAGCAACCGAGTAGAAATAATAATATACTATCTTGATGTCGACAAGAGGAAGACCACGTGGAGACAGCAGTGGACGCAGTGGCGAAACACCGGCAGATGTTTCAACGGTACCAGACCTAGCAGCAGCCATGTCAGACTTCGCGCAGCAGCTAGGAGCTCAATTTACGGGAGCCATAACCCACCCGCCGCAACCCAGGGAAACCAACTGGTTGAAAAGCGTTGCAGTCGCGAGAGTACCAATTTATTCAGGGGAACCGGACCCCGCCGCACTGGAGAAGTTCATTGTAGAGCACCAAAAAGTGTTCAAGGCTGTCAGAGTTCAAGAAGACCAGCAGGTCGACATCGCCGCGTACAACATGAAGGACGCATCTGACATTTGGTGGTGGTCTGTGGAGGGCCACCGTAGAGCTACACCGGACTTTGGATGGACAGCGTTTGTGGAAGTGTTGCGGGAGAAATTCTACCCCGAGCTCCTAAAGAAGAGAAAAAGGCAGAAGATCGAGACCTTAATCCAAGGGAGTCAAACAGTTGACCAGTATTACGCACGGATCACCAGGTTGTTGGACTATATACCAGGAGTCGACTATTCCGACACAGGAAGAAAGAAAAGGAAGAGTACTGAAGGAGATGATGATGGAGCAACCTCTGGCGGTTACTACAAGAAGGGGAAAGAATTCTTTGAAAAGAAGAAGGGGCGGAAAGATTTCCATGGTCAGAAGACGAAGGAGCAGGTCCCTCGTCTGACCGGCCCAGCTATTAAAGTTCAGCCACTAAGAACAGCACCACCTAGAGGCAAAAAGCCAACCCGACGTCACTATTACTGTAAACGTTGTGGAAATGATCACCCAGGCGTAGATTGCGCAGGAAGGAAGGTGGAGTGCCGCTATTGCAAAAAGGAAGGTCACAGGGAGTATGAATGTTTTTCCAATCCAGGGAGCCGAGTATACAAGGGAGCTAGAGGTTCACAGAGGACACCAGTTATTGAGGCGGGCGGACCAAGAGTAGGCCAGGCACCGCAGAACATCACCTATACTAGTGGACCGGGAGGACAGCCACCCTCATCCGGAAGTCAGAAGGGAAAAGAGATAGTTCCATGAAGAAATACCCTGTACACAGTGGGAACTTCAGGCGCTGAGGCTAGCGCTCAGCGCGGAAACCGGTAAGCCTAGAACTTAAACCTAATGAATGATGCATAAGTGTGTGTTTATATTTATCAGTCGATGAGACTTGTATGTGTATAGTAAGTATCAAAATTTAGAGAGACCTAATTTAGGTAACCTCTCACCTAATGGGATACTTTAATATTTATTTTCCTTACCTATGAGACCGTGGTCACCTGAGCCTATGAGCGAAGGTCGGGAATATCCAGAGGCATAATGCCAAGTAATTTGACCCAGCATGATCCTACTCAAGAAATACTTAACTATAAATGAACAATAACTATTATAATAGAATGTAGAACTTTGAGGATAAGCCTTGAAGGATTTTATATTCCAGGATATAGGAGTGGATCAAAACTTAAATTATATATGATGAGTATGGGTAAGGATTGGGATACCAGTAGTAGCATTCTCCACAGGGAGATGATGCTGAATTTATACAGTGATCAGAAGAGGATGAATAAGGGAACAAAATTATCTTAAAGTCAGGAGACGTGTTGATATATGGTGGAGAATCTAGATTAGTGTACCATGAGATTAAGAGTATTAAACCAAAATTAGTCTTGGGATACATGGTGTGAGATAGGACAGTGAAGAATAGTGAATTAGTTTTGCTTGGACCGCCGGAGGGCGTTATCAACTGTCCAAACTTACAGTAACTACAAATTATGACCTGCCTAAATGACGAGCAGATGTCATGAAAAAGAATACATTAAATAAAAATAAAATACTTAAGACTATATGAATTGTCAAAAGGGTTTGATGAAGACCTACTCGTAGGGAGCAAACACTGAAATTTAATGGGATACCCAGGCACCGAGCTTACCGCTCAGTGCGAGACGGGAAAATCTTACAAATCCCTTATTAACTCCGAGAGAAAAATAGTGCAAAACCTTGAAATATGACAATAGAGAAACAGGATCTCAAAATATATAACTAAACATCCATCATGGATAAGTACGAGTTTTAGATACCTGAGCAAATATCAAGGGTCTCAGCCAGTATCAATATAGTGACTGTGCTGGACTCCTAATTAACAAAAGGGGAGAGAACAAAATTTTGAACTTATATTTTCTGAAGTCGGGAGAACTACCTAATTAGCAATACTAAATGCCACACATATACATATAATTTGGAGGTTGTAAACCTAAAACGTCGAGGAGCATTGATACATTTCAGAGAGCTAAGTACCATTAAATATACCTACCCTATTTTGGAGGCACATGTCATACACTATTCTTATGGTTCTATACGAGCATATGTCTTCTATGACAGCTCAAGATACGAATACGAATAAAGGGCGCAAGAAAACGAATAAGGTCAACCCCCTATGTAATATAAATTGTAATATAAACATGGTAACGAATAACTCTTCTTAACACTTACAGTGAAGATAGTATAAGTTACTTTAAGAGTTTGAATTAATATATACACTAAAAGTGAGAGGAAATAAAATTTAAAAGTAGTAAAACATACCCCTTGGCTTGTAACAAGTGTTTTATACATGAGCTTTCCTAATGTTATATACCAGTCTCTGTGATTCTAAATTCTCTATTTGATATACCTAATCGACCTATTTTGGAAGCCATTGAGTTTGTGGAATAACCACGCTTCTAAGAGATAGAAAAAAACAATAAGTTGTGATTGTCCTATTACCAAACAGAAGGACTCAAACTGGAAACCCATAGTTTGAGCTGGTACTAATATTAAGAGATACTTAACCTAGGCTGAACATATGATTCACCTGATTTATGGATTTTAGATGGAATAAAAAAAGGGGTAAGCTTTAGGGCGGAAGAAATAATACTTTATGGAACTATAATTGTTGATGGAGTTATGAAAACTTTTCCTTGAAATCTAACTGTGACTGTCTTTGCTCCAAGAGATGGTAATCAAGGTATAGACAATAATCAAGCCCGGATAAGTGAAATATTAAATAAGCCATTTAAAGAGAAGAGAGTATTCTAAGGTATGCAAGTCCATGACGGAACTTATTACTTGTATGATGGATTTAAGAATTAAAATGATTGATGGATATAGTTATTAGACAGGATGAGCCTAGATGCTTCAATGAGAATTTACCTTTTATGCCAAGAGGAAAAACTGGCTACCCCGCTTGATGATTTGATCAAAGGAACTTAGTTTCGGGGATTAAGGAATACACTAGATTCGAGTATAGGTTATAACAGATATTGGATTAATAGTATAGTGGTCAAGAGAAAATGTAGTGCTCACCACGTCACAAAGTTTGATAAGATAAAATTTGGAAATGACAATTATGCGATTGTGTGATATTTGACGTGGGAGGTCGAACTTGATCCTGGTCAGATCAAGCGAAAACCAAACACAAAATGGTGTGGAAGGATAGTTCAACACTGATGCTGACCCCGTCAGAGTTGGATGATTCCTGAGACTCCTTACAAGTGGTCACAAATATTTCTGCGATACGTAAGTACCTATTCTTTAACCTAAGATAAAAAAAAATTTGACTAATAAGTACATGAGATGTAGAAGGCGTAAATTAAGAGTTAAGTTGTCCTGGTTACCCCGACAAGATTAAATAGCTAAAATAACTCCGCATATGACGGAAAAATAGTAAATTGTGAGGGAAATACTAACTATTATTATTCCATGAACCATGTTAATAAATAAATATGAGATCAAGAGAAACTTACCTAAAATAACAGTATTCTCAAACTACCTTCTAATTTATGGCGAAATTGCCATCTGGAGGAAAGATCGACTTCCATGTCTTTCTTTATGAATTCAAACCCAATATATTAAAATGGAAACCTACCTATAAACATGGTAGAATATAAAGAGTAGAAACATTAAACTAATACTCACATGAGTTGATTCGGACCGCAGGAACATGCTTAATTGAGAGGAAACTATACCTTGTTAGAAACCTTAACAGGAACCCTACTGTGGTATACCTGATGAACAGACAATAATAATCGTGTATATACTACCAATAATTGGTGAATCAATAATATCAAGAAATATTTCTATAATATACGTAAGATGCACAGCTCAACCATAGCTATTAGCTCATACCTTACATTGAAAATGAAAGCCGTGTATGGCGACAGTAAACTCAAATACCAGAATCACAAGATGATGACCTAAAGATAGGGATTATAAGTATGCCCAATATTAATACAAAGACACGAGCGCCGACGATTACAACTAAGAGACGATTAAGGAAGTGTGTTATACACAAATAGTTTAAACACGCCATGGAATAATATTGGCAATATACAAGATAATAGATCACCTTCACCCATACATACGGGATTCAGATATAAAAGCATACTAATGCACTATGGAACATGTCAGAGAATACATAGATTCTTGAGGGCTATATCTCGTAAACGGACATGAGTCATATGCTGACGTCCATAGGAGAGACCTCGAGTTCAAAGTAGGCGATCGAGTCTTCCTTAGAGTTTCACCTACGAAGGGAATTTTTAGATTTGGGCAGAAGGGCAAGCTTAGCCGAAGTATGTAGGACCGTACCTTATTACGGAGCGAGTGGGCCCATTAGCTTACAGATTAGATTTATCTTAGAGCCCGAGACACTCGAACTAGATCCTACACTTAGATATGAAGAGACCCCAGTTCGCATATTAAAAATCCAAGACTAGAGAAACCAGGAACAAGACCATTAGAATGGTCAAGGTTCTGTGGTCAAACCACAACATTTAGGAGGCGACATGGGAGTTAGAAGACCCCATGCGAGACAAGTATCCAACAATTTTCTCTTAGTTTTGTGTATACTTGTGGGGGTACGTGGGCGTAACCCTTTTAAGGGGGGTAGAGCACCACATGCGACTTGCATATCTGCAGTCTATATTGGTTTTGTGTATGGTTATTTGTGTTTGATTGTTGCGCATGTGTGCAATTGGTTGAATGGTTATTAGTATGTCCTATGCGACATTTGGTTGGTTATTGTTATGTCCTATGTGACACTTGAATGATTACTTGTGTGTTCTATGTAACACTTGGATGTTTATGAAAGCACTTGATTACTTTACAGTATTTACCAAGTTATTTGTGTTACGATTATATGGAATGACATGAGTAAGGCTATTTATATGTATGAATTGCATACACTCGGATTACAGATGGAATGTAGAGGTGTCACTATAGTATTGACACCCAATAATGATAAGTATACAGGGAATAGATAAGGAGGAACCGATGAACAAGTATAAGTTATGACTTCGGGACGAAGTCCTTTTAAGGGGGGTAGACTGAAATACCCCTAACATTTAAATAATTAAATATAAGTAAATAAATATTATTTGGGGGATTTATTAAACCCTAAGAAAGCATATAAACACTTGGGCGTTAAAAAACGCACCTAAACTCCTTAAGGTTAAAAACGTGCGTTAAAGCCCGACCTTAAGATAAACAAGTTATATAAGCTCTAAAAATCATATGAAGTTAACCAAGGATCATTTTATGACCTTTAAAACACATGTCCTCAGTTAGAACTGAGTAAAAATACAATATGCCCGGGAGTTCCCTTAAAGGCCCCTTAAGGCCTGAAAGTCCCGGAAATACCTTATAAAAGGAAATAAAGCATTAAATGTCATTCTAAATGCACAATAACACATTAATAAACATTTAAGATGAAGTTCTCAAGATAAACTCCAGTTAGATACAAAGTTCTCAGAGGTTCCCGATGTGGGCCCCATAAAGGCCCGGGGATGCCCCGTAGGAGTGCCAAGGTGGCACAAACTCCTATATAAATTATTCTTAGAGTTCCTAAAATCATTATTAATCATTCTAAAGAGAATTCCCAAGTTACTTCCTCAAAAATAAGCAAAGTGCTCGGGGGAATTTCTTAACGCTCCTTTTTACCCCGGGAGTGCCCCTTTAGCCCGAAAATTGAGTTACAAGTTTATATAACCCCATATAACTCAATGTAACACCTTAAATATTATTATTGACTATAAAAAATGTCAATAAACACTTGGAACTCATAGCGACTAATTATTTTTCAGAAAAATCCTTAAAGCACAAAAACGCACCTTCGGGTGTCACAAAAATGCGTTTTACGCAATTGCCTTGATGTTTTTGAGTAGCCACGAGTTGATAACCTTAAAAGTGGATAAATTGACCATCTAAATCAATTAATTCCAGTGCTAAAATCATAGCACAACCAGGGGCGATTTTTGAGTCAAATAGGTACCTAAAATCAGCATTTTTGCCTTAAAAGTTTCATCTTTTACCATAGTATAAATGTACCAATTAAATGCTGGAACCTATTACACATATTAGTATGGTCCTAGTACAATATAATGGGACAGGAATTAAATGAAAAATTAATCCCATTTGACTCCCATCCCATGCGTTAATATGGGTGATATTTGACTAAGTTTTGACAAAATATTGTCTTATACAAGTGTGACTCATCCAGCATATGTTACATGATAAAGTATCAAATAAATGCTGTAAATTGAACCTTCATCCACGTATAACCTGCAAGAGATAAGCAAGGAGAATCAATATATGAAAAAGAATGAAATTAAATACAAGAAAAGTAAACATAGATTAGTATAATGTAAAGATGTAACTTAATTATTGAAGCAACCCATGTGCTGTAGCCAAATGCCACCGATAAGAACCATGGTAGTGGGGGTTTGAGTGCTGATTAATTAGTCTAATGGGGACATATACCTAACTAACATTATCATCTTGTTACAAAAAAAAAAAAACCTAAACTAGCATTCTAGCACTCCATTAGCGTAAGCCTACAAGGAATGGAAGCCTTCCATTTCCATCATGCCGATCACACCTGCATGGAAAGACAAGATTAGTGCTGTTAATGATCAAATAAAAACAATACAAGACTAAGCCTAAGCACATGCCTAATATTAAACAAACTAAATTGATTTCCTACCTTCCATTGTAGCCGTAAGTCTACAGCAAGTGGAGCTGCTGATTTGCTCCATTACAGCCGGCCACCTACAAGAAGAAAGACAAGATTAGTACAATAATTAAGTTAAGTGGTCATTAAAGAATTGCCTAGTCTCATCTTTTCTTGCAAACATCAAACTAATTCTCCATTACCCTCTCTTCAATCAACCGTGAGACTAGACTCATTAAGAGACATTTGTGATCAACTTTGGAATCAAAATAATTAAAAACATGTCATGAAATAATGCTTAGTGACATGTCAATAATTTCCAAATTTAGCCATCTCATTTCTTGCCTTAATACTTACGAAGACTTCACTCATTTCCCATGCCTCATTCACGAATTGGTAAGCTTCCCTCCTTACTCTCTCTTTTCTCCTTTCTTCCTAAGTTAATTCCTAAGAGCTAATAAGCTCCATCAATGGTGTTCTAGGTTCTAACACCATTTTAATGTAATTTCCTAGTTAGTTCTATCAAGTCTTGAAGCAAGAAATCATCCTAGCATCTTCTACAATTTTCGCCAACCATAGGTGTTCCAAGGAGGTTCCTAAATTCAACAACAACACAAGGAACAACAAGATCAAGTTAAGGTATATTTTCATGTTGAAAAATCCTAGTAATTACCTAAACCATTTTCGAAAATTTAGAACTTCTAAACCTATGTTCTCATTATTTCATGAAGGAAACTTGGATCTACAATCATCACAAGGTGTATCAAAATAGCTTGATAAATTCCTAAGGTTAACTCTTGTAAAACTACTCCAAATCTAATTTATAATTTTTGTTAGAAGTCTAACAAATGGATCGCCTAAAACATATACAAGGAGGCCGAATTCTCTACATCAACATAGCATTTGGAGAGCTTGGAATTCAAGGAAAAATCAAGTACAATAATTGTCTTGATTTAAGGGGTAAGTTTGTATAAGTAAGGTTTATTAAGTTTAAGTTTGATTTAAGCTTCAAACTTTGGTATAAAAATTATGTATAACCATTACATAAATTAAGGGCGAAAATATTGGGTTATATTGTCAAGAAAATAATTTATAACATATAAGGTAAGATTATTACCTTAAGGTATAAAATATGTGTCACAAAAATTAATTAGGATGCATATAAATATAAACCGAATCATCTAAGGGTTAATTGTTCTATTTTGAGATTATAATCATTCTAAGTCATTACCATAATTTTTAGAAGTGTTATATGACTTATATACATTTATATGTATTTATTATAAGGTTTAAATCAAGTTTTGGAAACTATATAATAGAATGAAATTAAAGCCGAGAGTTAAAAGCTTAAATTGGTGATTTTCGAAATATATAAGTATATTAACTTGTATTATAAATTTTGGGAATATTAAAAATAGCTACAAGTATTTAAATGGCTAGTTTAATAAGTTATGTGGTTAAAATGTAAATTTTGAAAAGTTTGGTGTATTAAATGGGATTGCCGAGAGTTAAGGAGTATATTGGTATAATTATGATATAATATAAGATAGGAATTAATATTATGAATTTTGGTGAATTTAAATAAGTGTTTAAGTGTTAAAATAACAAATTATAAAGTTTTGGGACTATTTTGCAATTATTGGGAAATATAGTGTATGGCCGAGAATTACTTTTGATTTTATGGGTTTATTAAAGTAATGATTATGAAATTAAGTCTTGGTCAAAGTGTTGACCAAAAACTTTGGGTTAAAATGATTTATGGCATAAAATATTAAGTTTATAAAAGTTTTGGGGTGAATATGTAATTTATGGAAGTATATATGAAAATAGAATTTAGTAAGGGGCGGAAGTGTAAATTGAAATACCCCAAACCTTAGTGTGTTGTTTAAACATTTAAATATGGTATATTAAGACTAAAAAGAGTCTTAGAAACATTAGTAAACAATTTAAACCATAGAAAACACAAATAAATGCCTTAAAGCCAATTAGGGCTAAAATGTGTTCTAAGCTTGGGATAAGCTTGGGTAAGACCGAGTGAGCTTACCAAGACCTTATTTATATACTAATGAACATATTAAAACAATTACCAAAGAAAACCAAGCTTGAAAACAAGTTTAAAACAAAATGTGCTTTAAGGAGTCTTAAAGCACATTTTTGAAAAATTGTCTTGTAAATGAGTTTTGAATGGCTAAATGTCCATCATTACTCTTTAATTAATATGTGTACTACTTAGTATCACATTTGGAAGTCTATATCAATGGCAAATCAAAAATTTCACATCTATGTGCCTTGTTTTAGTGAATAGTAACTAAAATAAGCTAGTTTGTAACATATGTTTGTATAAGTAATTAAATTGGCCAATAAAGACACAAATGCCCTTAGTAACATATAGGGGGCCGGTTTTTATGGTAATGACTCACCATACTTAAACAAAAAATAAGCTAACTAAAGTAGTAAAGTAGAAAGTACTATTTGCTTTTACTACTTAAATATCTAAAACTTACAAACTTATCTCATTCTCTCATTTCCCTCTTCATTTCACACGTCTTCAACCTCTCTTCTATCTTCTTCTTGCTCTCCATTCACGGTTTGCAATAGTACACACACAATACCATCTTTGACCACTTGTATCTCCTAGCTCATTTTGCCAAATCAAATTCTAAGACCACCATTCTCTTCCTCTCATCAAGCTCTTCAATTCTATCCTTTCAAAATCTCAAGAGCTCCATTTTGGTGCCAAGAAGAATCTCCATGGGAGGAGCTTGAGCTCATCTTTTCACATATTGTTGTTCTCCTTTGCTTCTAGGTAAGGAAACTCAAAGAAAAATAACACTTCCTTCATGTTATTATGTTGTCCGAAAATCACCACTAATGGTGCCCTTACCTTGCATTGTTCTAGCTTCATTTCAATCTTTCATGGACTAGGTGGAGTCCTCTCTTGATATATATTCAAACTCTCTTCAAGTTCTAAGGCAAAACAACTATCTTAATGTTTTTAAAACAATGTATAATCTAGGGTTTACAATGAGATGAAGCATAAAGCTTGTATACTCATTTTATTATTTGTATAATGTTTAGAAGTTGACAAGCAACTAAAAGCCTTGCCGATTTAGTCAAGGAAACAAGAAAGAAGTTGTGAGGAAAAGAGGTAAATGTGCTAACCTAATGTGGTTTAAAGTCTTAGGAGAAATGAACTTATATTGCTTGTTAAAATGATAAGGAGCCAATGGTGAATGACTTAGTAAAATGTTCTCAAAGGCTTAGTAAAAGGCATATGTGTTGTTGAGTGTATTTGCAGGTCAAAGGCAAATATATTGTGGAAATTCAGTGTTTATGATTTATTCATCTTAAGGGCCTAAGAGCCATGTTATTTAAGGGCCTAAGTGCCAAGCAATTTAAATTATGCACTATATTGTGATGTGTGCTAAATGAGTGACGTTTTGTGTATAAGAATGTGTTTGATGGATTTTAGTGTTCTTAGTTGTTTAATGGTGAAAACAATGTGTTTTGGTTTAGTAATGTTCTAGTAGAACCCATGTCGAAATTTAGATAATGTATAAGGAGCTTTAGGTGTTTAAAATGAGTTTTGGTAAGTTAGGAAGTGTTTAGAATGATTAAGTTCTATTAGTGAAAGAACATGCATTAAGGTATTCTAAGATGTAAAAAGGGCTTAGGCAATGTTCTAGAGGATTTAGAATGCAAAAGAATGTTTTGGGACATTTCAAGATCATGGTGAGATTGTGTTTAGGACTTGTGCAATGTTGATGTATAAGGAAGAAGTAATTTGTTGTATGGAGGATCTATAAGCTTGTAGAGATATTCAAGGAGTTGGTTAGGAAGAAAAGATGCTTGGGAGATGATGTTGTAGTGGTGAGAAAACATTTGGGAATAGTGGGAGTTATAGGTATGAAACACCACATAGAAACTTAGTGAAAAACATTATGAGTGTAAACCTTTTTATAAGAATTTGTGTAATGCTTGATGAGGATTTTAGTGAATGATTTAAGGAGTTTTAAGGAGGTCTTAAGGTGTGTTTGAAGTGCCCAAATGAGGTTAGGACATACTAGGACATATGAGGTGAAGTTTGGAGTTAAATGGGCAATGAAAAATAAGGGTCTGGAGCAGACCGATCTTGCGACCGACTTGCCAAGATCGGTCGAGCCCAGTTTACCCTGCGAGAAATGGTTTCTGGAATGGACCGACCTTGGGGACCGGATGTAATACCCCCATCCCACATCGGGATATGAGTAGTATTGTGAGTTCTTTATATGCAAACATATGGGTTGACTACAACAACAGGCCTTCCACTTTTAAGCCCAAGTGAGGATTGAGGGCCTAAAGTGGCTAGTTTTCAAGCCGAATGGCTTGAAAGCTAGGTTGTTGATAGTTGCTCATATGGAGTGTTACAAATGGTATCAGAGCGGACTCGGGACCGTGTCGGGTTGGGCTACCTGACACCTACCGAGGAGGTCCATGGGACTTGGATATTAGGCTTGCGACGAGGACGTCGCGTTCTTTGAGTGAGGGAGTATGTAATACCCCCATCCCACATCGGGATATGAGTAGTATTGTGAGTTCTTTATATGCAAACATATGGGTTGACTACAACAACAGGCCTTCCACTTTTAAGCCCAAGTGAGGATTGAGGGCCTAAAGTGGCTAGTTTTCAAGCCCGAATGGCTTGAAAGCTAGTTGTTGGATAGTTGCTCATATGGAGTGTTACATCGGACTTGCAAGGTCGGTCGGGCATGGATTTTTAGTACGGATTGAGTCTCTAGAATAGACCGAACTTGGGACGGACTTACAAGTTCGGTCATGCTTAAATTTTTGTACGTGAGTGAGTCTCAGGAATCGACCGATCTTGCGACCGGACTTGTCAAGATCGGTCGGGCCTGAATTTTCAAAGGGAAGAAACTCTCGGGAATTGACCGAACATGTGACCGAACTTACAAGGTCGGCCGGAGTAGAAAATTTTGACGGTAATAGGTTCTGGAATGGACCGACCTTGTATAAGGTCGGTCGGTAAGTTCGGTCGGACCTAAACTTGTAAAAAAAACAAACAAGAATGGCTTAAGTAGTTAACCCTAGGGGTAATGTTAAAGTATCAAGGTAAGTTTAGGCATGAAACATGTATATCATGTTACACACTTAGTAAAGAAAGTAGTAATAACCGACATTCTTAAACATGTATAGGAGTGACCTACGGTGGAAATCAATCGAAGCAAGGACCAAGGTATGGTTTTCTTGCAGTCTGTTGCCTACCGGTTTACACCGGTTGTGTGTTGTTTGCTTTCCTGTATGTTTATGACGTTATAAGACTTAATCATAATAAGTTTCAGTTGTTCATAATGTGATGTTATGACGTGACTCATTTCCCTTGTGTGTGTCTAACATGACTTACCACTTGTTTGTGAACTGTTTGTTAAGTTCCACTGTTGAACTTCTAACAAGCGCTAACTGGGAAGTGAGAAATCTGGTTGTCCGGTCATGCATGTAAGTTTGAAGTAGATATCTGTATCATTTCGACTCTTATGTTTTAAGATTGTTCTCCTTTATTTGGCGTTCGATCTCCCGCTAGCTTCCTCCAAAGCTTACCTATTCTGACTTATGATCGGTTTGGGGGAGAATGTGTTTGTGTGTGTCCGGGTCACAATATCCAAACCATCTGTGACTTAAGTTACTCGTTCGACTAACAGAACGGTAATGAGTTGTGTAACAAGCTTAACATGGGAATTAACCATTCTCTAGGCTTCTTGTGTTGTTTAACCTTCTTGGTTTGTTATTGTGAAAAGTGAATCCACTGTGTATGTGATGTTGTGCTATGCAATGATGTTGCTATGCCATATGTATATGTTATATGTTGAAATGAATGTCATGTCATCATGACAAATAGTTGCGCGTATCCCGTAGCCGATGGGCTCCGTTAATCATACCAGCCAAGGGTTGCTGACCCCCTCGGGGGCTCTATATTTTTCTGCAGGATGAGGATCGAGGAAGCAGAGTGGTTGTAGATCAAGGTTATGTCATACTTTTGATTATTTTTGGACGGTAGGACCGGGATGCGCCTGTGCTCCCGTGGCGTTGTATTTTGGCACAGTTGGTGTTACAGTGACGATTTATTAAATACTCGGTATGTTGGTTATGTATAATATGGTTGTTAGTACCTAATGCTCGGGAGTCTGATCATCAGACCGGTACACTTGTATTTATCTGCCTTGTTAACCACGTGGGTGGTTGACGGCGTTGTAGCACCAATAGTTTAGTTATTGTTTAGTTATTTTTCCGCTGCGATTTCATTTAATGTTAAGTGCGTAGTAGGGGTGTTACATAAATAGAAGAAAGTTGTGGATTGTTATGGTTATTTTAGTGAATTAAATATTAAAACTATAATTTTAAGTTAATATGTAACTTATATAAAGTTTTGGGATTAAAATGTAAATATAAGGAAAGTATATGTCAAGACCGAAAATTAATGAGGTCATTTGATAATTTATAAAATTAGAATATCCATTTTGGAATTACCGAAATATTAAGTTGGCTAATTAGTAAATTAAAAAGTTAGTATGGTTAATTAGTAATTATAAAGGTTAATGTGAGTAATTAGTGAATTAAAAAGTTATAAGGCTATTTGGCAATTTATAGAAGTTAATATAATTGTTTTACAATTTCCGAAAATTAATATGGGTATTTAGTAAATTATAAAAGTATATGGTTGTTTGGAAAAATGTAAAAGTTAATGGGTTCAAATTATGATTACCGGAAGTTATATGTGGTTATTTAATAATTATTAAGTTATTGGGTATAAAATATGAATACCGAAATAATGAGGTAGGTATTGTAATCTAATAAGGAAAGGAAGTAAAACTAGGTAATATATTGTATTATGGTATATTAAGGCGTATAATATAAAGTTTATAGAATAATTGTGGTTATAATAAAAATGACCAAGGATATAATATAAGAATAAGTGGAAACAATTATGAGTACATAATTAAGGAAGTAGAAATATACTACAAGGTGGAAATTCATTATCACATGTGAATATCACATAAAATAATGAACTAGTGAACTATCTAGAGTCACTGTAAAATACAGGGGAAATAAAGAACTTACAGGATTAGTATATTACAAGTAATTAGTACTACGTGACAGTACTGTAATGTTTAATGGATAGTTATATTATATTACCCGGTATTGCTTGTAAATATAACAACGTACGGGGAAGGACTGTTAAAGCGTGAATTGTCAAGCTAGCTGTTATCACGGTGAACGGTATGTTAATTGTGTGGTCTGAATGTCCTAAGGATTATCCTAAGGTCCAAACATTATGTGTTAATTGTTTAAGAGCGATATGTGTGATTTTATGTATATGATATTGTATGTTTATGCTCAACACCACTGCGCTTTGTTTATACGCGAACGTCTTATGACTGGAAGTTTATACATTTAAACTAGAACAAGACTAACTGACCTTTAGGTATCATTGAACCTAACTGATGGTCAACTATTATAGTCTTAACTCAAGGATTGGTTATTATGTCACTGACAAAATGGCTAACTTCGACTTTCTGGTTGCGCATTGTGATCACTACGAGAGACTTCAATGAAGAGTCACTCAAAGGAAATCCATCAGCCACATTCGGGGATGGCGGAAGGCACTGCCGTTGGTGCACAGGTTCAACTGGATCGGTCAATTAACCTGGGCCATAGGGTCAGCTGGTAAACAGTTTCCAATGGAACACAGGGGACATTCGTCCATTATAAGTTATTAAGGTTGACTTAACATGACACTTGAGGTGGAAATTAATTGGAAAAGGTTAAATGATTGGTTTTCAGGATAAGGGTCAGGTGGCTAACTAACAAGTACAGTTTAATACACGTATCTTGTTTGGTGATTGTTATGGATTATTAATATGTGATTATTGGTTATTATTATGGATTAATAAGGTGTGACTACTGGTTGTTTCTATGAGTTATTGTTGTGTGGTTTTGGTGTCGTGTACTATTGTACACTGGTGTTTACAGGTAAATTGCTATGTGATTGTTAAATGTTACAGTTATTACTGTTGTCATTGTAAACCGGTATTTTATGTAAAGTATCAAGATGGCTAAAACGACTTAAGGAATCCAAATGATTTAAGACTACATTTAGCATACCAGCATTTCGATTGCTGACCCCTTTATTGGGCCAAACATTCCAGGTTGTTGAAGAAGACTCAAGCCGGAGTGCGGGACTCGGGGGTAGCTGTTGTGTTTCCAGCAAACACCTTTGGTTTTATTATGTATTGTATTAAGAAGGTTGTTGTATTCAGTTAGTTGCTCATTTAGTTGGATTTGGAATGTAATAATTAGAGTGCTCAGTATTTGTTCATCACAGCGTGAGGAGTTGTATTGTTGGAAAGAATAAGGTTGCCTTGTTGCTCACAAGGGTGAGCAACGGCGTGTAACACCAAGGTAGATAGTTTTATTTTCCGCTGTGAATTATTATCTATTATGCTACGAATTGCGACGCCGTTACAAGTTTAGGATTAGGGGTGTTGCAGGCGGGGCACCCCCTTATTCATTACTTTACAAGTTTTCTTCATACTATTATTACTTATCTTATGTAAGTTTACGTAGAAGTTAGAGATACAAAATAACAACATCCCAATGGTAGCATATCACATACAGATGCATTTATATTGCAGAACAGACTATATATCTTCTTGTCACTCATTCATACAAACAATCACATATGTTACCATCACCTGAAGATACAATCCTATTGCTGAATAAATATACATATATTATCACCCGCAAACACACCACATGTTGGTATAATCATACCTTTAAATAAACATACATATCTTCTTATCAACCATACAAACAATCACACAAACCCAAGGCAAACCTTGGGGCATTCAGGTGTCATGATAACATACATGGAACATATAGCTAGAGTATAACGTTCTAGCTATGTGAATCCAACCATCCAATCTAGCTATGTGCACCCAATTATCCAAATCTAGCCTCGTGCTTATCATTATCCGAATCCTAGATTAGAAAGGAGAGACAATTACTAATTCATCATATCCCATTGTTTCAATGTGCTTTATTCCTTTCACTTGCCAGCTTCACCAAACTAAATTTAAAAGTTATCATTTATCCATATCCAGATCTCCTAAAAGTATTCTAACCCTAATCTAAGTTGGTTAGAATATCTACATTTCCATTAAATAACTTCCATGCCTTAATTACAATAGGTTTAACATTCAATTAATCTTTCATTAAATAACTATAAAACCCTTTTTATTTTTTTTCAAGTCAATTAAATTTTTGTCACACAAACACTTAACCATTACTAACTAATTATGAGGTATCAACTTACCAAGTTACCTCTTCATTTATCCATACCCACCAATTAGACTTTATTTCTTTCCAACTTAGCAAATTAATGACCTAGTCATACGTGACCTTTCCCATTAGACTTTTACTTTAACCGGACATCTAATCAAACATACACTAACTCGACATTCAAATTCCAAATTACTAAGCTCATCACCCACTACTACAGAGTTGGTCTATCCCAACAGTTTCATGACAACATATCTATATATAAACACTTTTTATTAAAGTAAATATACAAACTGTTGAGCAATGTGCATCACTTCTACATTAGTGTTGGGAAATAATAAAAAAGCTACGCGCTCTCACTTTCGGAAACCTAACTACACCTCTAATTACTACTCCAAGTCCTACCCCTTTCTTCATCTTCGAATCCACCTTCCCAGTTCCCACCATCTATGACCAACACAGCTTACCACTACCTCCTCACTTTCTCCGATCGACTTCCAGGACTACCGAACAACTCTAGCTCCAACTGATACATGCTACGCTGCAAGTGCCCTACCATCATCATGACTGCTTTCCTTTTATCACCGTGATGACTAGAGCGATTCGACATTTATATTGCCATCGCAAGCAATATATTAAACCGGCGACCATATTTGACCACTGTACGACCTGCTTTCTCTCTCCTCATCCTGTTTCACCGGTGAAAATATCTCTCCCTCTGTTTTTGAATTTACTCAAGGCGTCATAATTTGGCATCCTTGCAGTCTCAAGCCCTAGCTCCTTAGTCAGTCAAGCATCTACAAATTTTTGAGTTGTTTGTTCTTGTTTTTTTATCAATTCATTCAAGCTCGACTCTTATATATCCTTTATGTACGGAATGATCGAAACAGTATCTTAAAATCATACTGATTTTGTATAAATTGTATTCAGGTGATGTTTTTGGGAAATGACATTCAATTTTGGAAATACTTGAATACTTTGCAAGTGCCTTTATTGAAAGATGCTTTATACATTTTCATAACAGTCTCCAGCGGAATTAGTGGTGCAAGTTACAATACAGGAACTTTCAACGCTGTAAATCGATCACTAGATGGGCGCTATATTGATGTCTCAAGCCCTAGAAACTTCTATCTCACTTGGGGACCTGGCCAGGTAATTCTTTCGCTCTAAGAGTAATCTTCTATGTTTATCATTAATTATGTGAACCATTTTCACATTATGCTGAGTGTTGTTCGACCAGCGGGATTTTTTTGTGATCTGTTATTAATGAACTCTGGCCTTTTGCTTGGTTGATGATGCTAAAAGAATGTTCTATACTGTCTAAATATTCCCTTTTGTAGAACATTGAAACTTGCATATTGCTAAAATTTCTATAATGTGTTTCAGTAGTTGTTTGTAAGCTGGGAATCTTATACTTCCCTGTTTTTATTGTAAGCAGAATATGGTATTTGCCTCAGTGAGAATTACTTCGTTCCAGCAACATAAATTTTGGTAAACAGGCTGTATGCGGGATGAATGTAATCTTTTACACTGGTTGTTAAAGATTTACTGAACTAGCTCCAGCCTTTGACTTGTGTTCTCATTGTTCTTCAAAATAATGTGTGTGTGTGGTTGCATTTTTCCTCACCTGAACGTATAATATTGATGTTATGTTATGTCATTCTTTACCTGAACAAATTAATCTTTGATTTCACTTGTATAGTATGTGATTCTTAACTTGAACAGATTAAGGTTGCTGATTCCCACAATATCCCAAAATCTCTGACTATGTATTTCAGCTGTTCTGTATTTACAGTATCTAGAAGTACATTTTCTACCATTTTCCCTGTTTGATCTTCTAAGAAAATTTTGAAGTTGGGAGCATGTAAGTGCCACTGTTCAGCACATGCCCTGACTCATAAATAAAATGCTAGGCTCTATTTCAATCCGTTGCAAATTTTCAGGGGTCTAGAAGTGTATCCTGTTTTCTTAACTTTTACCTCATTTTTCTTTCCCAGCTAGCTGTTTTTTTTTTTTGCATATTACTGGAATATTTCTTCGGAATGTTTCTTCATTGGAGGACCCTTGCTTTACTAAGTGTATTCCATTTCCTTGACGTTACTATAGAAAAGAAAAACTTCTCATACAACAATTATTTTCATACTACAATTCCTTGATGTTAATATATAAAAGAAAAACTTGTCATACTATTTTCCATCAGTCATATGGCTTATTTTTGTTTGATCTTTAGCTCTGCTGCATGCTTCTTCACTTTCCACCCAACTTTTTTAGGATTTTAATAACCCAGAATTTCTTTGTGCCCACATCTAGTTTCAATTATGATTCATGATGTTTCTGAATTCTTTATTTTTTCAAAACGAATTGTTTTGTATTTGGTTTAGTGATTGATTCACAGCTTGCAGTTCTGTATAAGCATGTATATATAGCAAAGGAAAATAACTACTACTGCAGTACTATATAACCATAGGAGTTTCGTTTCAGGATTGCTTGAGCTAATATCCATAAATGCATTTTTTACCTAAGATAGCTGAATAAAGTGGGATGATTGTGATTGCACATATGTGCTTGAATTAGTATGTTCTCATTTTCATGATGATATAAGAATCTGAACATAATCAAGTTTGTATGTGCATAGTTTAATTTATATCAATATTTATCAGTGGGGCAGTTTTTTGAATATTGCACCAATTTCGGTACCAGAATCTGCTTCAGGTTTCAATGTCTCTCATCTTTGGAATGCAGATCGAGTTAAGGATGCAGAACATCATCTTAGAAATGAAGTAGCTAGAGGCCATCATATATTCAAGAAAACCAGAAGTGTCGATGGTGTGTGAAAATGGCAAAGAGGAAGAACACAAACAGAATATAAAAGTTCTAGGATCATGTAGGAAGAGAACCTTATCTAACAGTTTCTTTTCGTTGTGAAATTTTGCTTTAAACCAACATACGATGCAAAAGGAGGCTTATGACACCATTGTCTGGTAAGCTTTATGCACTAAACGCTCCCAATATCTAATCAATGTATTCTTTTTTTCGAACATCACCCGAGTTATGTTGGAATGTAAAGTAAATTAGTTAGGTTTGATGATAGATACTATGAGAAGGGGAAGAAAAATAACTCCCTAAAATTCAAGTTTCTTTTGATGATTGAATGGTATGCAAACTAAAATTTAAGTTTGTAATGGTTTGTTTCTTATTGCCGATTGGCATGAGAAGGGGAAGAAAAATAACTCCCTAAATATACACCACCTCTATTTGTGTGGTTAAACACGGAAGTCATTCTTCACTAGATTTAATCTCATTAAATTGCCTCTATATACTGAACTCTGCAGTGGCTATGGAATAGCTGCTCAAGCCTTAAAAGCTGTTTTGAGGGCTCATGATGGACGTGGTAAATCAACAATGCTCACACCAAAATCTTGAAGGTTCTTAGCCATTCTTCGGCTGATTATCTTATAAGGTCTACTCTTGAACTTGTATTTGTTGTTTTCTTCACATTCATAGTCTTTTGATACATATGTACTGGATTCTAGAAAAAGTTATTTAATTTATCTTCTCGAAATAGTTATGGCCTTCATTCTGGAAAGAAAAATAACTCCCTAAGCTATAAGCAAAATTACTCCTCTTATGTAATTAACATGTTTGTCCAGACAACTGGATTTATCTTTGGAACTTGCAGAGTTTTATGGGATATTTATATTTTTCCTTCTTATTTTAATTAGGTGGACATATGTTAGGTATCTATCTCTTGAATGTGTCCCTAATTTCTTCAGATCTTAGGATTAGAGTCATGTGCAGATACCATGGTTAGAAGTCAAATGATCAGAGAGATATCCGGAGGGCAGAAAAAACATTTGACAGTAGGTAAACCTGTGCAGATACCATGTGCATCAACTTCTCTTTTTCCCTGGTTTATTCGTTCCACGTGGATGCTGTTTAGCAATTATATGGATATATGCATCATTGCATTTTTTTTTTGGTTTCTTCATTCTACATCTTTTGTGTGATCAGTCAAATGAGAATTTATAAGAGATTTATATGCTCAATAATTTACTCCTATTATATTTTGAATTCTGAACGAGTGATACAAATGCTTTCATATAACTAATAAAAAAATGTTCTCCTTTTACAGTTTTATCTATTTATTGGACCATTCTTCAAAAGGAAACAAAGTAAGCAGGTGCTAATAACACTTGTGTAGCTACGTATCAATCTTGATACTATTCTGAATGAAGAATATAGATTATTACATCAATTGATGTACTACATGGATTCAAGAAGAATGACTCATAATGATCGTGAATATTTTATGAACTCAATACTGATTTCGATGCAGGAAGATAGACTCGGAAGGCTGCATATGAGGCTCCAACTTTCCTTTGATGGTACCCTTCTCGAACATCTGGTAAGGTCCTTTCCGGTCATCGAATTTGTGCATTTTTCATTATTGCATTTTGCATCTTTATGCACTTTTCCGTCCAGTCAGTACATACACCATCTGGTAGTGAGGTTGCATGGCACTGTGGGCTTCTTTTTTAGCATACTAGTTTATGAGAAAAAAAAGCCTAGGAAGATTACTGGGTCTACAGATCAAGTTATAGTAGCTTTTTGAGCTTATGTGCTGACCCTGTTATTAGAAGATTGTTTTTTTATATCTCTTAGAATGAGCCATATTGTACTGATCTGTTTCCACCACACTGCACCTGGGCACTGTGAATTTTCTTACCTCGGTCTGGGTTAGCAATGTGGAGAACAAGAGTTTGAATGTATGTTTTTTTAAAGCTTTTATTTTTTCGCTTATGTTATTTGTTGCATTTGACAAGTTCTCCTTTAAACCTTTTGACAAATTACAGTTCAATTCTTTTCTCTTCAGATTTTCAATTCCCACTTGTATTGGCATCTCCTGAGAACACTATGATTACATGAATGGTACACAACTTCACTTAAATGGGTCCCAATTTATGCTGAATGAATGCAAAATTAACATGCAATCTGTGCTTCTTGCTTAATATATATTAGCTAAGTTTGTGCATTTTTTTGTATTCAAGATGATTGAAATGGTGGTTGCTACTCTTGACTTTAGTTGTGCAAACTGTTATGATTAGATAGTGGTACTACTACACTTTCGGAAGAGAGTTAAAATCTACAACGTTTTGTCATGTTGGTGCTGGAGTGGTGTGTTCTTTGATAGCTTTATTATGTATCACTCAAGTATACAAATGTAAGCATGTATGTGCGTGTTGTGTTCTAATCTCTGTGTAGAATTTCTATGGTTTAGGTTTATGTTGATGGTACTACTACCATGTCTACGCATGAGAGGAAGGAGAGCATTAGGGAGTTTTTATGGTAATTGTTGTGTTTTTGTATTTATCAATTTTTTGGTGTTATTTTGCTTTTGTTTCTCTGGTTGATGGGGATTGATGTTGTTATGATGCAGCGGTTGTCTACCCATCTTTGTTGCAACTTGAGTGGTGCTATTGATACAGAGGATAAAAAACAGAGGGCAGTGTGCTTTGAAAGATACCGAAAGAAGGATGATCATGATCACAGGCAATGTAGATGCAGACACAGGGAAGATGTGAAATTTGCTTTTTAGGTTTGTTTTCATTTTGATTAGTACTTCCTTCCTTCCAACTTGTTGTTTTGGTTTGTCTTTGAACAATAAATTGGTTTGTTCATGGAAATGGATTAAACTGAATTCAGTCCGTGTATGTACTTAGAAAAAGTGTTTTGTAATTGTTGAATATAATGAGAAATGAAGTGTTTATAAAAGTGTTGTGTGATCGGTTCTAGAAGTGTTCTTTCTATTGTGAAATTGTTATCAAGTGTTGCACATAAGTGTTATATAATGGTATAAAAGTGTTGTCAGCATTATGAAAGTGTTGTCTAAGTGTTGCAAGAGTGTCGTTGAAGTGTCGCGAGAGCGTTGTAAGAGTGTTGTCTAAGCGTTGCGAGAGTGTTGTATAAGCGTTGCGAGAGTGTTATTTAAGCGTTGTGAGAATGTTGTCTAAGTGTTGCGACAGTGTTGCGAGAGTGTTGCGAGAGTGTTGCGAGAGTGTTGTAAGAGTGTTGTAAGAGCGTTGTCAGAGGTGAAAGGAAGATGTTCAAGTGACAACACTTAAGATGTGTTTGGCAAAAGCGTTGCAAGCAATGGCAACGCATATTTTATATTTGTACCAACGCTTAGAATATGTTTACAATAGAACCTCGCAACGCGATCTAACACAACACTTTAATGTGCGTTGGTATAGGTCTTGGCAACGCATTTATGCGTTGCGAAATGTATCAAAAAAACGTTGCTATAGCCCATTTCCCTAGTAGTGACCCTACCTACTCAGTAGTTAACATTTCTATTTAACTTCGTCCCACTTATTTATTATTGTTTCTAAATCACAATAACCTTAGATTCAAAAACTATTGATTTACCCGTACATATTTTCCTTTATATTTACTATCTAAATTATATCAATTTAACAGAATATTAGGTTATTAACCTCCTCTACTTTCTAATACTTGTACCTTAATGCGACCACCTCAACGTATTTAAATCTACCATAAACTGTGCTCTAACTTAGTATGCTAATTATTGTTTTCTTATCTTAAGGTTAGTAGTTCATTTATATATGTATATATCACTAACTTTCGTTCCCCTCTTTTTTTCGTTGTACACAACAGCACAAATCACACCAAAATTCCTGAAATCACACATTTTCACTAAAAACAGAATTAAGGTTTACTCTCTCTGGTTATTAATTTCAGAAACAAAACAATTAACTGATAATTAAGGACAAACTCTCTTGTTTTACTTCTGTATATGCTTAATTTCTCACCATTTCTGAACCAAAAACTCATGAATATACAGAACACATCAATCTCTACAAACTTTAACTAGTTATTTAGGATTTTGTAATAATCAACCGTAAATGGAGTCATTAAGTTACTAAACACCTCCATTACACATAAACTCAATTCCGTTAATCTCATCTCATCCATCAAACAACAAATCACCTTTTTATCACAAAAAGCTACCGTATCAGCAATGACATATACTAAAATCTTTAGCTTGTTACAGATTGAAAAATAAGGCTATTAACCTTGTTTTGGCTTATGTTTAAGCTTAGACTCCAAACCAGTCAGAGTTTCATACACAGAGATAACCCACCTTCAAGAAAAATAAGTGAAACACCCCTGAACAAGTAATCACATAAAATCATAAACGCGAGGAGATTATCCGAAAATAACGTGTTATATAATTCGGACATAAAATAATGTATGAACAATTAATTTAGTATATACATGTCCGAAAGTGAAATACCCCAAACCTAAGTATATTAAGTAAACATCAAATCATGATGTAGTAGGGCTAAAATATGCCTTAGAATGATTGGTAGACAATTTAACCAAGGAAAACACAAGAAAGTGCCTTAAAGGCAATCAGGGCAAAAACGTGCTCTAAGCTTGGAGAGACTTGGGTGAGTACCCAAATATCATGATAAGACCTTAGTAATATTCTAATGGTCATTTTAAATCAATTAGCAAAGAAAACCAAGCTTGAAAACAAGTTAAAACACAAAATGTGCTTTAAGAAGTCTTAAAGCACATTTTTGAGAAATTGTCTTAGAATTGAGTTTTAAGTGGCTAAATGTCCATCATTACTCTTTAATCAACATGTGTACTAATTAGTATCACATTAGGAGGTCTAAATCAATGGGAAATCAAAAATTTCCCGATTATGTGCCTTGTTTAGTGAATAGTAACTATTTAGTGACTAGTTTAAGTTTTAATCAACATAAGTCAATTAATTGGTCAACAAAGACCATGTTAGCCTCATTTATTAGAGGGGGCCGGTTTTTATGTGGGGAGTCACCACATGAGTCATCAAATGAGAAAGGAAAAGAAGAGATAAGTAAAGAAGTTACTATTTGCTTTATTAAAGCAAATATCTTACCTTAGCCTACCTTTTCTTCATCTCTCTCTTCATTTCTCTTCTTCACACGATTTCTTCTTCTCTTCTTTTGCTCCAAACCGAGAGAGCTTCATTCATGGATGCTCCACCTTCAATCACTCACTAAGTGTTCATCTTTGCTCCAAATCAAAATTAAACACATATTTCTCTTAGTTAGGCCAAGACCTATCTTTCTATCTTTTCAAATCTTTCAAAGCTCCATTTTGGTGCCAAGAGGAAACTCATTGATGGAGGAAAATCAAGTTTGAAGAGCTCATTAGCTTCTCCATTCTCTTAAGGTAAAGAAAATGTAAGAAAAACCATGTTTCCATCATTTCTTGTACATGGCCAAAATTCCTTCTCATGGGGCTATGTTTTTTGCCTTGTTCTAGCTTGATTTATTCACCAAGGACTAGTGGAGGTCCTATTTCATTCAATGCCAAAGTCTACCTTGAGACTTCAAAGGTAATCATCCACTTTTATGCCTTAGAACACATTCTAACCTAGGTTTTTATTCCTTGAGGTTAGTGCATTGTTTAGTACTCATATGAGTCCTTAAATATTGATTGAACATTGGCAAAAGGAATTTAAGTGGTGGCCGAGATCTATGCAAGAGAAGGCCTAAGGAGGAGATTAAGATAAGCTTGAGAAAACAAGGTAAAATGCTTACCCTAATGGTGGTTTAGATAAGGAATGAGTTTTAGATAAATACCAATGTTCTTAAAGCTTACATTGTGTATTGGGTTATATAACCTAAGAAAAAAACTTAAACAAGCTTATGAACTGTGATTAAGGAGCTAATGAGAATGAGTTAGTAATATAAGTTAAGGTGGTTTAAGAGCATTATAACTACTATGAGATTGATGAGTGTATTTGCAGGTTGAAAGCTTATATATGTGGGAAATTCAGTGTTTAAGTTTAAGTCATTTAAGGCCTAAGAGCCATGTCATTTAAGAGCCTTAGTGCTATGCAATTTAAGATTATTGCAATATATTGAGTTTGTTGTGAATGAGTTGGTTTGGGTGATGAGATGTATGAGAAAGAACTTGAAGTGTGTGAGATGGTTAAATGAGGAAAATAATGTGTTTGGGCATGCTATAATGCTAGAGGTGCTATGGCAAATTTGAGTGGAAAATAAGTGTTAGGCGATGGTGGTGAACTAATATGACCTAGGATTTACTAGGAATCATTATAAGGAATTTGAGTGGAGATTAGTTAATTAAGGAGTCCTTGAAGTTTAGGATGACCTAGAGATGTCTAGGAGGAGTTAGAGGAATGGTGAGTGTTTTGGGCACACCAAAATCATGAGATGAGGAATATAAGAATGTGCATAAGATTAAGGAGAAGGTAATGTTAAGGTGATTTGAATATGTTCTAAGGGGAATTAATGACTAAGGAAGTACTAGGAAGTTTTAGAGGTGGTCTTGATGAAAAAGGGGTGAGATAAGTGTGGTAATGAGTTATAATGACTTAGGCATTACCTTGGAGGATTAAGAATCAAGAGAATGTAATTGAGCATGTAGAACTTAGGCAAATGTTGGTAACCAACTAGGAAGGAAATAAGGTGTTGGGATGGAAGCTTAAGCTTAGGAAGGAACTTTAAGTAAAGGCATAAAAAGAGTTTTAGATAGTGAGAGATGCTTGGGAGATGATGTTATAGTGGTGAAGAGAACATTTGGCATAGTGGTTACACTAGGTATGAACCACCACCTAGAAACCTAGAGGAAACATTACAAGTGTTAGCATTATTACAAGGAAAATGCATAATGCTAAGGTGGATCTTGGTGGATGATTTAAGGTATTTAAAGGAGGGCTTAAGGTGTATTTGAGGTGCCCAAATGAGGTTATAACATATTAGAATATATGAGAGAAGTTTGGAGTTGAAAGAGAATTTAGAAACAAGTTTCTAGAGCCGACCGACCTTAGGACCGGACTTGCAAGGTCGGTCGGGCTCTGTTACAATACCGGGAAATGTTTCTGGAATGGACCGGACATGGACCGGACTTGTCAAGTCCGGTCGGCATGAATTTTGTACGGTCGGTAAGTCCGGTCGAGACTAAAAAAAAAAAAAGAGAAATTTTGAATTCTAAGAATGGCAATGGGTAATAAGGTAAGCCTTTGGTAGGGTAGTAATGATTGAGACCCTAAGAACTTAAGAGATTAAGTTAAGTTAAGTATAAACTTGAAAGTTTAAGATTAAGTTTGTAAGATTAAGTGTAAGACCTAAGAGGCGTTAGGTGGGGATCAATAAGGAATTAAGTAAGTTAAAAAATTAAGTCATATTAAGTTAAGTGATTAACAACCTAAAACTGAATGAATGTTTTAGGACTTGGGAGTTTGGACTCCGGAAGAGAGTAAGCAGCCGAACGACCAACGGTGAACGGTACAGTTCTCTTGTGACCTGCTTGCTAACGAGGTGTCCCTCGGCTTGTGTGATATTTGTTTTGTGTGCTCACTAAACAAGATAAAGCATGCAACCGGAACACATTATATATATATGTATTGGTTGGTGATGTTTGAAAACTAACACAACATACCGTGAGAACTTACTAACCAATGCTTAGTAAGGAATTGAGTGAGACTAAGGAACGCCCCTAATGAGGGACGATATGAACCGAAAGAGGTTAACCAACAAATATGGTCTTGAGACTATTACTAACTGGAACTTGAGTGAGGAAACCCGGGACCGATCTCCGGTCATGCATGCTAAGGAAAAAGGGGGACGGTATCTGAATCAGATCCGCCCTCCGCTTAAGGACTTGTCTTCGGACTTGTAGCCTAGGGCCGGTTGCCGGCTCAGCTACGCTGGATTCCCGTCCAGGGTAGGTGGCATTAAGATGGTGCGGTGGGATCACCTAAATCCCAGGTTTGGACTTAGGCTACAACCATTCCCCTCCAGGAACGGTTTGTATTCTGAGAATAAGTTAAGATTAAGATAAGTTACAATCATTCCTTTTAAAGGATGATATGTATTGTTAAGATTAAGATAAGTTACAATCATTCCTTTTTAAAGGATGATTTGTATCATTAAGATTAAGATTAAGGTGAGGTTAAGATAAGTTGCAACCATTCCTTTTTAAAGGATGGTTTGTATTATTAAGATTAAGGTAAGTTACATCCACTCCTTATTAAAGGATGGTTGTTTCTAAGATTAAGATATGACTAAGATTGAGGTGAGATAAGGATGGACTAAGATTAAGAGGGAACATTACTTAAGGAGTTAAATAACTAACTCTCTAATTAAGGGAACGCATTTAAGTCGTTCATGGTGTGTGAACTTTGATTGTTCATCTATGGATTGTTGTTTACAGCATTTACTATTATGTTGTGCATTTAATCAACCTCCATGCTATCGACAATTAGTCGTCGTAGCCACGTTAGCTTGGGGGCCATGAGGGGATCGTACCAGCATTCGTGCTGACCCCCTTTGGGGGCTGTTTTTACTACACAGGTACAACAGGAAGCGGCCGTCGCGAGAGTAAGAAGAGGATACTAGTGTTAAGGGTTAAGAGTGGCCTACGAGTTGTGCATGTACACTCGTATGGCAATATGAGTTAGTAAGATGTATAGGATGAGGGGGTTATAAGAAGGATATGTAAATGTTTAAGGTTGTTGCACTAATGTTCGGTATATTCTATAGTCAGACCGTGGCAAGGTCCTGGATTTGTAAAGAATTCCGCTGTGATATGTTTATATATATACTGTTAAGTTGCGAGACCACATTTGGATTGAGTTGGGGTGTTACAGAAAGCGTGACAACGTTACATATTAATGTAGTCACGTACTTATATATGTACGAATACGAAAATACATATGTACGTAACGTTACGATATTGTAACGTTGTTAATAATAAATAATAACATCGCATAACATCGTAACAAAAATAAGTAGTCACGTACATAACTAATAACGTGATATATTATATAGTCTCACATATATGTAAATAAGCATGATATAGCTTATAAAAAAAGGAGAGGCAGAGCAAAGGCCGCTGAGGTTCGAACCCCGTACCTCTCGTATACCTCCTGAACACTTTAACCGGATGAGCTATGATCGAATTCGGTAACTTATACCAACAAACTAAAACTAGTATCAAGTCTACTAAGCTAACTACAAAAAAAAAGAAGAAAAAAAAAGAAAGGAGAATCAAACATAGCCCCGGTTTCTTCTTCGTCCTCGATGCAGTACCCGATCAAACAAAAAAAAAAAACAGATGTGAAGATCTTCTCACCCCTCACTCCAAACTCACAGGCGATAGAGCCGTTCTTTTTTTTTTTTCAAACGCCCATGCTCTCTTGTAACTTGAGACCACAGGCGGGACATGCCCCCTCTTTGATTTCCACAAAAGCGGTCAAGCAATCAGACCCTGTTTCCTCTCCCAAACTCTCACGACCATGGGAATCTGTAGTAACCAGCAGCTGCATTAAAAGCCCACGCCCTCCTTAGTCCCTTCTTGTCTGTTAGACCTTGGTGCAAGTTCTGGAAACCTGAAACAAGAACCGTGAAACAGCAAGGTAAGCTGGGGGGCCAACTTCACTATCTTCTTCCGTTACTGCTTCTGTTAAAGAAAAAAAAAACAACCATGGTTCTTGACCTTTCTGTTTTCCCTTCCTTCACGCATGGAAGCTGCTGGAGATGATCTTATAAGCTGTGATGGGACATTGCTAAGGAGAAGCCCCACAACATTCTAAAAAAAATTCTCATTCACGGTAAGGACCTGAGCCATTCTCATTATATTCTCTTTCTCTGGTTTCTGTTTTTATTCTTGTCCTTCTGTCCTCCGTTACTCCCGATCTCCTCCCTTCCTGGTCAAATCGTGACTTCCAGAATAGCAAGTCTCCTTGCAACTGCTGCATCTCCTTCAAAAAAAAAGGAAAGGAAACTGATAAACCACGAGCAGCCTTATCTAAATACTTTCTCTGTCAAGTTCTGATCGAAACTTCCTGCTCAATCCTTGCTGAAACAGAACCAGAAGTTGAGGCCAGAAGTCCTGTGTCACACTGCCAATCACAACTGAAGAGAAATCCAAGGAGAAAACTAGCTCCTAGTCAAGGTAAGAAGAAATAAAAATACTAAAATTGCAATCTGCTGCTCAAAAACTTTCTGTCGAAACCTGGTATGCAGATGTATAACTTTTGTTTTCTCTTTTTGTGTAACTAAAACCAAGAGGGTTATAATGATTTCATTGGGTTGCTGAGGAACCTAACACACTAATAATCCACCCAACTAAGTTATAAACCCAACCTGATTAAATCAACCGTGAGACAACATAGAAGGAAATCCATCAGTAGTGTTTCAGTTTTCAGTTTCCTTGGTTTCAGTATTAGGGTATTTCAGTAGTGTTATCAATGTTAGTTTGGGTCTGTTTCGAACTTAAGAGCAGGATCATACACTAAACTATTTGAGTTAGTAAGGAGGTAGGAGTTGTAAGTCAACCTAGAAAAGAAACAGAAGAAAAACAACAGAAGAAATGCGTGAGTTAGTTATTAGTTTCTGAATGTGTGGGTTTCTGTATACTAGCTTCTCTGAGATAATAGGAAGAGTGTATTGGATGGATAATAAGCTTAAGCCCTGCCAACCTAAAAGACTAAGTATGAATAAGTTGGGAAGACTAAAGAAAGAAAACAAATAGCAACTTGATAGAACAGAAAACAGAATGCATCAGTTATGCCTTCTATTTCTGCTGCCTTTTATGTTTCAGTATATGAATTACATCAGTGGGTTTAATAGAATTGTCTGGGTAGGTTTGGATTTAAAAACGTAGCCAAACCACTTGATTAAGTAAGTGAATACTTTGAGTTGAAAGACAGGTTGATAGTAACAAGAGGAATAAAAAGAAAAGAAAAACTGAAGAGAGTTTATCAGTTACATTTCAGTTTTCACATCATTAGCAGTTTCTGATTTCTGCTTCCTAGGTTGCAGGTTTGTGTAGAAGTTCTGTAACTTCAGCTTACTGTCTAGGGTTGTCTTAAGAATGAAGTGGTATTAAAACACACAACTAAGTAGTTGAGCAAGTTGGGAGAAAACAGAAAAGAGACTGAAAGAACAAAAGGAAAACAATAGCAGAAAAAATTCACATCAGTTCAGTATATGGAGTGCATCAGTGGGGTTAACAGAGTTTCTAAGGTTGTCCTTTGAGTTTAAAACATATATACAACACTTAACTAGGTAGATAAGTGCTTAGGAATAAATTGAGAGACAGAGTAATAACTTAAAAGAAAAGGGTAAAGCGAAGGAAACCTGTTTTCGTGCTTCAGTTTTCTGAAACCGGTGTCTTCTGTGTAACTTGGTACAAAGAGCTGTAAAGGGGTTATATTGAGAGTTCTAGGAACTTAAAAATCTTGCCAATTCATCTAAGTGTGAGAACATTTCTGGGAAATAGAAAGTCCAGAATCAGGAGCAAAGGAAAGAAATGGGAGTGAGGATATCAGCATTGATGTTTTAGCTTTTGGTAGATGTTATCCCTGTATAACTGTCACAGCAGGTCTTTGTGGATTAAACTGGCTTACTAATGAACTTAAGATACAACTAATACACTTAATGAGATTAGTAAGCACTTGGGAAGGTAGGGAAACAACTTACTGCTGTGTAAAGAGAAACTGAGAGAGAACGCTTGAGTTGGTGTTCAGCTTTCCTATGTTGTGGTGTTTCAGTTTCTACTCTATCTTGTGTTTCTGTATGTCCAATTTCTCAAGGTGCGGATAGTTGGATCGACCGACTACATCTGATTGAGTTTGCCTACAATAACAGCTACCATGCATCTATCAAGATGCCACCATTTCAGGCGCTGTATGGCAGACCCTGTAGGACACCTCTCTACTGGGACGAGGCTAGCGAGAACATCTGTTTAGGGCCTGAGTTCCTAGAAGAGGATGTTCAGCAGATCTGGAAGAACATGAAGACTGCTCAGGACAGACAGAAATCATACGCTGATGTCAGGTGGAGAGACCTCGAGTTTAATACCTCGGATCTAAAAATGGTGATTTAATTACTCTAATAAAATTATTAAGGGCCTAATTGTGCCTAGAGAGTATTGGTAAAAAGAATAAAACCAAAAGAAAAGAGAAAATGCGTTAAACGCGAAAAACGCTAAAATGCGCATTAAATTTAAATAAGAGAAACTGATCTCGTAAGGGTCCGAGATGGATTCCTAAGGCTTAGTTATGCCTAATTAGTATACGGGAATGATTCCCGAAGAAATGGATCCAAATAATGGATTAAAACGCTAACGGAGTTTTAAAGCACTTTTTCGAGAAAACCCGAAAACGTGACTTTATGTGGTCAAACGGACCCATAAAAATTATAGTTGATTAAATAACTATAAATAAGTATTAATGGAAGCTTAATAACCATTAAATTTAATTAAACGAGAAAATTCCGGAAAACGGACCCGGTAAGTGAATAGTGACGAAACCGGGAGACGAAACACGTTTAATTCGAAAAGACGAAAAACGACCCGGGCTATTAATTAATGTGGGCCGGTTTTAATTATAATGTGTACACCCATTAATAGCTTGCTAGCTATTAAGTAATAACAAGACAAATAAATAAATAAGTAAAGTAAATAGTATAAAGTTAAAAAGTAAAATAAGAACTCACCTTCTCACTTTCTATTCCTCATTCACGATTTGCTCCAGCCTTGTAACTTCTTCTTCTTCCTCTGTTAGTCGCGACACCAACAGCACCTCACCCTCATCTGCCTCCCCTCTATCTAGCTCATTTCTCCACCGAATCACACGAAATTGGTACCGTTGAACTCGTCTCGGAGAGAGCTTCGATCTCCACCCAACAAAGTTCGATTCCTCCATTCTCATTCCATTGACGTTGGAGCTTTTGAAGATTGAAGAGTGATTCCAACCCTTCTTCTCCTTCCTTAGTGCCTTAAGGTATAAATAAGTAAGTATGTACACCATTTCAAGCTTATTCTACCATTTGTGAGACTTTTTCCCTCACGTGGAATTTCCCCTCATTTCAGTCGAGCGGTGAGTTTTTGTGGGTATTGGAAAAACTTCTCCAATTGATTGCCAAGCCATCCATTTGGTTTCTCTAAGGTAAAATCTAGATTAAACTTTGAAAACTAGCACTTAATATATATATAGGTTTTTGGAGGAAAAAATAAATTGATTGTTGAATGGTGTGATGGGCGGTGATTGTAGTTGGCAATCATAGCCTTGTGTGGTGTGGAAAACAAGAGGAGAAAGAGGGAACTAGAGAAAGAGGAAGAGAAGTGAAAACTGAAAGTGAAACAAGGTAAAGAGCTTACCTTGTATTGGTTTATCTTCTTGCAAAACAGATTTTATAAGTGGTGTGAATGATCTTGTATTAGTGTAGTTGAGATACTACAATTTAAAGATGAGTGAAGCTGTTCAATGTTGCTTAAGTGAGAGAAATAAGTTTGAGTCTAAACTAATACATATGTGTGAACAAGTGGGAAATTAATGTAGTTGTTGATGCTTGATTAAACAGGAGTGAAGATTGTGTAATGAGTTGATTTAAGTGTGGTGAATATGCTTAAAAAGTAGGCAAGTGCTGTCAAAATTTGCTTGGAGATTATGAACTTGAGTGTTCCATTTAAGGGAGAAACTAGGTGTGTTTAAGAGATGTTAATTGAGTGGCTAATGGTTTGAAAACTAAAGTGTGAAGAAGAGAGTGAAATTAGGGGAAATAATGTCTTTGGAGTGCTAGGAATGGCATTATTGTGTGGAGTATTGAATGGTGGGAGGCAACACCAAAATCTGATACAAGAGTATTAGAAAACAAGAAAACAAGTTATGAAAATGTGTGAATTTGAGCAAGAGTTTGAGTAAGGTTTGAGCCTATGATTTGAAGAGTTTTAGAGCATGTTTTAAGGTGATTAAACATGTGGAAAACTTGTGGAAAGTTTATGGAAAGATTAAGGGTGGTTTAAGGATTGATTTGGAGTGGAAAAATCAAGTTTGGAGCAGGTTTTAGCAGGGTCCGGGACTTGGTCCTTGGACAAAGTCCCGGACCACACCTAAATTAAGGCCGAGAGTGCAAGTGCTGCTTTGGTCCGGGACTATACTCCAGGACAAGGTCCCGGACCATGTGTAATTTTCACCCGAGAGTTAAGTTGCAATTGGTCCGGGACTTAGGTAAGGACCAAGTCCCGGACCACCCCCAGAAACCTACAGAGAGCATTTTAAAGGTTTAAATGATGGGGGTTTGAATGTTAATGATGTTATAAGATGTTAAGGCCTTGTTTGGTGACATGTAAAGGCCCTAGAAGTGTAAGAAAGTGTTAGAAGTGTTTGAGAAGTGAGAACTCAAATTAACAAGAATAAAACCGAGATAACGGGATAACGGGGTAAGTACGGGAGTAGCATTTTATTATGTACCGTATGAGCTTAGTATTAATAATGTTTGAAACATTATCAGAGAATCGTGCGTGACCCGAGCATGGTGAGATGACACGGTAAAAGTAAAAACCCCGGTGAAAGGTATGATTTTCTCATGCCCCGTATGCTAACCGAGTTACTTGATTTGTGTGTTTGTGTGCCGGCTTAATCAAGATTAAAGCATGAAAATAATCCCTTGTTTGATTATGTATGCCTTGTGTATGTTGTATGAACTAACATACTTGTATGCCGGTGTGGTCTAACATAGTGAATGGACCGACTCATAGTGAGTAACGTTTGGCTAGAACCCGTAGATCGGGTAGTTATGATAACGAAAATGCAAACACACAAACTATCGATTAAAGTATAACGATAACAAACATATGAACTCCCTAGATGTGAGGAGAGTACGGGTTGAGTAAATACCCGATAACGGTTAGAAAACACATTGAAACAATCCACGAAATAAATAGAGTGGAAGATAATGAACCTCCATCGAGAGGATTAAGATAGTCGAAATGTGAACATAAGAAGGTAAAAGAGACCTAAGGGATTAGTAACTCCCTTGAGACATGGTCGACCTCCTATATGAGGATTTTACCGGTATAGAAAACCGAAAGAAGTAAAGTAAATGTAGGGTAACTCTTAAACCTAAGATTAACCGAACTAAGTAAGTTCCCAAGTCATTAGAAACATCGAGAGTGATGCTTCTAGACTAATATACATGATATATATAACTCCGAGAGAGGAGTGTATGGGAACGAGAGTAGTCCGAGAGTAGTCGGACCTAAGTAAAAGAGATAGGAACTAAGAGAGAGTTCCGTGAGCTAGTTGAACCTTCCCACCATGCTAGACCCAGAGTAGGGTCGAAACCGGGGAAGTAAGACTATGCTAGAGAGCCATGAGTTTTGGCCTAAGTATGTGTTAAGAGTAACAAGCGTGACGTAGGAGACCTGTAGTGTCTCGAGAATCTAAGAGCTTGAGTATAATAACCCAAGAGTGTGGGTGAGATAATGAGTATAAATAACCCAAGAGTATGGGTGAGATAATGAGAATAAGTAACCCGAGAGTGTGGGTGAGTATAGTACGAGTAGCCCAAGAGAATGGGTGTGTATATGAATAAGTAACCCGAGAGAGCGGGAGAGGTACTGAATAAGTAAACAAGGCATAGTGAGGTATAACCCTGGCCTAAGAGTAAACATATACAACTAACAACCTTGTTATGTTAGTTAGGAATTGTGCTCCTGATTGGATGTAGATTCCTTGTGTAATATACATATATATTGTATTGCCATGATGCATGTTGTTTGACTAAAATGAACTCCATGTATATCCGACCCAAAGTAGTCGGCGTACCGCGGTTAGCACGCGGTATATGCGAATTTCATATTCAGCGTAAGCTGACCCCCTAGGGGGAACGTTTTTAGTGTGCAGGTACTTGAGGCTGACCACCGTTCGAGAGAGTAGGACGGGGACTGCCATGAAGCATGGGTAGTTAGATAGTAATTACTAATGCATTTGAAGAGGTGTAAGTCCGAGTATGTTATCGGCATCCGTATATTGTAGACTCGGTATAGTAAAGAAAGGAATTGAGTATTGTGTTGTATGAAGTACTCGGTTGTTCCAGTTCATCAGACCGTTACGGTAAGTAAGAAGGCCTGGTTAGCCACATGGGTGGCTAACGGCGTTGTTTCACCCCTCGTTGTATTTAGAGTTCCGCTGCGTGAGTAGGAGTAATTAGTAACGGTTTAAGAGGTAATGACGAGATTAACGGTTGGGGTGTTACAAAAATGGTATCAGAGCGAAGTATCGCTCTGATGACTGGAAATACCGAGCTTAGGAAATACCGAGTTAGGAATTAGAGACTTAGGGCTAGGGTTGAGTGGTAGCGTGAGAGATGCGCTAGTTAGGAACTTCCAGTATGATCTGGATACCTACAATACCAAACCCGCCCTCCACAACCCCCGTATTAAAAGTTCGGGAAAGAACGCCAGAGAGACGGGGAAACCCGATCTGGCAGTGGTTAAATATTTCATTGAACAGAACCTGTCATGCGGTAGATCCCGAGAACCGGAAATCCCGGAGACGGATCCCGCTGAAATGACAATAACTGCATGCAATGCGGAAGGTCGAGACATCCTAATCCAAGGAGACCAGAATTGTGGCAGCCTGGGGCGACATGCTTAGCAGTCGCGAGAACCCAGCTGGTCGAGCAGCAGTGAGAAGGAGCACCAATCGTGCGACCAGACGGACTTATGAGAACTAACGAAACCGGACACATGTCTACGGACCGCCATAGTTAACTAATACCACATCGGTATACCGACTAAGAATCTAGTCAAGAGTAGATGCACCCACCCTGCCACACCCAAAGAGATTGCAATACTTAACGGATACAGCTTAGACAGCTACGAGCATAACTACGGGATATACCCGAATAGGACTACAGAAGTAGTACCTAAATAAGTTAAACCTCGGTAACCACAGTAAAGACGTGGGAACGAGCAACGAGGTAAAGCATAGAATTAAAGTAATTAAGGAACTCCGAGAGTGGAGGAGCACCTAAATGAATGACAGTCATGTCAAGATGAGTGAGAAGCAGCTCTAAGGAGTAGTTATCCAACTAAAGAATCAAGGAAGAGCCGTCAAGGCTACCAGATACAATGTGAACAATACCGTGACCGGTATGAGTTAACCTAAAAACCGCCTGTACCGCGCACTTGCCTCGGCAAGTGCAGTAATAACGGGACCGTTAAGAAGAATCTTAACAAGTGACAAGTACTTAGCAAGTACCAAGATGGCGAACAAAGCCAATATAGCCACTTAAACCCTAAGAATTGTGAAACGAAACCTTGAAAAGGCATAACGGCCTGATCATTATATAAAGAACATACCAGTCAGCGAGAAGCTGGACTCGGTAAGGAACAGCCGGCATTGAAATGCCATGAAGAACTTACTTTTAAAACTTGAACTTCCTTTCAGAACATAAAATTTTCCAAAAACCCCCAAAGTTTTAAAACCAAACCAGTGAACCACGATAAGTTATTATAGGACCATATAAGAGGAGTTGGCAACAGAATACTTCACTTAGGCGTGACCGACACTACAAGTGTACACAAACGAGACATGGAACGACCGCACTCCAAAGGAGCTTGCGGGCCTGACAGACCAGTTATGAGTTAGTCGGGTAAGTGGTAACGTATCAATAAGATACTCCATGTATGTATACAAGTAGAGTACGGTACACGGGAAGTAGCCCACTCCATACTACGGACGAAAGAGCCAATTCAAACCAAGACAGTTGGACACCTCGAATGATCGAAGAACATAAGGAAGCTTACCAAGATTAAGGAGTCTAGAATCCAGTAAGGTGACGGACCTAAGGATATAGCGTTAATAAGTGCGAGAAGCACAGAGTATTAAGCACAGACATTGGATATGTCTCAGGAAATACCTAATAACTGGGTGAATACCAGTGTAAATAATACGGCGAATGCCTAAATGAACTTATTAATGTACGATAAACGGGATAGAATTCCCACTTTATACCTCACTGAAGAGAATAATGACCTGACCCAGAAGGTATTAGAAGGTACCAAGGATCTACCCAATAATGGGAGACATTACAACCCTAAACGGGATAGTCAAGGACATAGCCGCAAGGCGAAGTCACAACTGAACATAACCAGTACAAGCCAGATGTAATGGCATTACTCAGTAACACCCAGGAGCAATCCGAGAAGGGTGCCGGAGTCAACAGTAGTTGAACGAAACATCGTGTTGAGAACACAAGTGTTTAAGCAAACACTCGGGTAGAACCCGAAGGGATCCCTCGTAACACGGGATACCCTAAAATGCTAGAGGGCATGAATTAGTATCAAAATACTTTAAGGGTCTTCCATGTTGGAAGCGTGATGAACTACCATATCAAAACCCAGTAATACCTCCAAACCATTTAATGGTATGGAGAAGCGGAAACCTGTAAAACAGCCCGCATGGAGCATGGCGAGGCAATGTGGCTTATAAGCCGGTAAACTAACTGCAACTTGTAGATCTAAACGTTGTAAACCTATGCATAGAGGCATAAGAGGAACAGTGGAGAATGAACCACTACCTTAGAGTGGGGATACCACTTGTTATTATGGGGCCTATGGAGCGGCATTTGCGTGAATCCTCCAGAGAAAGGCTACCACCTAGGTATGAAATGTGAAACCGCTAGTGCGGTGTAGTAAAACTTGAGCATGTGTATATTGCCAATGAGTATATGAACTATAGTAGAGTGTAAAGAGGAACCTCGATTGCAGCAATTCGAAACCGAAGAGTAATCAGTTGAGTAGTAAACACTGTATGTGTGCAATATGAACTGCAGAGTAAGCAGTGCGCAAGTGCGCAGAGAGATTTTAAAGAGTAACGTTCATTGAGCCAAGTGAATGGCAAGCCATAGTATAAATGGCGGGAGTACATGAGCGGAAGCTAAAGTAGTAGCGGATGCCATATAAGCGAATGTTGTAACGAGTAGAACAAGGTACGCAGTAAGCGACCATTGTAAGAGTATATTCGGATAGTGATTAGAGTTGATGAAGAAATGTGGTAAAGGAGACATGTTCATTCCTATCTCATGAGAGATTTACTGTCAAGGGTTTACGCTTCTGCACTCTGTATGACTGAGTGTTTTGGTATTGCACTTGTGCGGTAATGATCGAGTGGGAGAGCCAGGAATTGAGAAATGTCAACGAAGCCTGTTGAGTGAGAATTTAGAGAGATAACCGTGCGGCCGTTGGCCAAAGATGCACGAGGAACGTGAGCAGTAACCCACAGGGCCCAGGATCGATGAATGGTAAATGCAGAGTAGTATGAATGAAGAACTCTGGTACAGAACCAAGAAACAAACATAATCCATGAGCCACTATTAAACGAGGAAGCACTACATGCTAAGTAGTAGCTTGACCTCAACCGACAATAAGTCGGGAAAAATATGAATAATCACAAAGGTATACAGTGTTATACGAAGTAGATTCCCAGAGAACTGGAGAGACAATCTAAAATTCATCGAATTCGCATACGGTAAGAGATACCAAGCGACGATTGAAATACATTGAGAATACCAAAGAGCGAATTAAGCTCTAGTTATCAGGTCACGCAGCAAAGCTCTGGACCGTGATTCAAGGTTAAGTATACCTGGCAAACCTGATTGAAGCCTTATAGGCTAGAACCGAACCCGGTTATGAGTTAATTACCACATTGAAGTTAAAACACTTCATAATACTTGAATTAGTAAACCAATGTTCAGTGATAACATATGGTTGGTTACGTGGCGTAACCCTTTTAAGGGGGTAGGGCGAGAAACCGCTTAGAGTATGTTTTACGTATAGTTCGTAAACTACTATGTGCATAGCACAAAAAAAATTGTTTTGATGTTTGGACCTCATGTTACATAAACATGTGTACCCATTCATTGTGTAAGTATAAGTATTGTGCATGAGAGATGCAAGTACGAGTAAGTATTGTGCATGAGAGATGCAAGTAATGAGTAGGTAATATTCATGAAAAGGGGAGTAGAGAGACTCATAGGAATGAGAATCCCTTTAGTATTTGTCTATTGAGATTAGACATGAGATATGACGAGTATAAATCGGCATGAAACCGATTGTAACCTAAGAGGGAGTGAGTTCCCTAGGTGATTTTATTTGAGAATGATTGATGGAGTGAGTTCCATCCTTTGGAGTTGTATGTTGTATGTTTTAAGTTGAGTAATAATTTGACTAATGAGGCCACAAGTATGGAATGCCTAGGCAAGGTAAGTGAAACAAATAGAGAATAATGGATGACTTAAGTTCCATGATAAGATAGATTGAAACAGATTGTTTTAAGAATATGACTAGAAAGAGTAAAATAGAAAACGAAAATGTTTGTCTATCTGATTGTTTGAAACTGACGTGGGAGGTGGAACTTGGTCTGCTAGCGATCAAGGGAAACCGAACACAAATTGGGGTGGAAGGATAGTTCAACACTGATGCTGATCACATCAGGGTTGGATGATTTTTGAAGCTCCCTATAAGTGGTCACAAGTAATCACGCTAAGAAAAGAATTTCAATAGATTTTGAAAAAAAAAAGAATTTTCTTCAAGTATATGAAGATGAAACGGAAACTGGTTTTGAAACCGCTATCACCCGCCGATGGCTATGGCCTTAAGTCTTGATGACGGTAGAACGGTGGGCGTGTATTAGTTTTGAAACCATTGCACCGTACGTGCGGCGGTCCTAAGTGACCGGTTGGGGCGGTGTCGGTGTCAGTGTGTGTGATTTTTCCAAAGGCAGCGGGACGGGGAGAGTACCCTGAGATGTTCCTGTGTTGAGTGAAGTCAACCAGAGTGCTTGAGGATATGTATATGTGTAATGTTTTGATCAGAACCGAAGGGACCGTGGGCCAGAGAGAGTAAGTGCCCATTTGTCATGAAAACGGCCGTGAACCAGAAAGAGTAAGTGTTCAACGTGACCGGTACCTGAGGGATCAGTAGTATATTCCTCGATATGGATTCGAGGACAGTAGTGCCTTCTTGTCTTCGGACCGATTCCATAGAGAGAATACAAAGAGTATTTTTGATGCTATACATGCTGTGATTTGTGTGTGGTATGTGTAGTATGAAATGAGACAGACTTGTGAAGTCTGTAAGGTTGTACATGTATTATAACCTTGGCATAGTACGCCCATGAGAGTAACCATTTAGATTCACCAACTTTGAGGACAAAGTTCCTAAGGGGGGTAGATTTTAATACCCCGGATCTAAAAATGGTGATTTAATTACTCTAATAAAATTATTAAGGGCCTAATTGTGCCTAGAGAGTATTGGTAAAAAGAATAAACCAAAAGAAAAGAGAAAATGCGTTAAACGCGAAAAACGCTAAAATGCGCATTAAATTTAAATAAGAGATAACTGATCTCGTAAGGGTCCGAGATGGATTCCTAAGGCTTAGTTATGCCTAATTAGTATACGGGAATGATTCCCGAAGAAAATGGATCCAATAATGGATTAAAACGCTAACGGAGTTTTAAAGCACGTTTTTCGAGAAAACCCGAAAACGTGACTTTATGTGGTCAAACGGACCCATAAAAATTATAGTTGATTAAATAACTATAAATAAGTATTAATGGAAGCTTAATAACCATTAAATTAATTAAACGAGAAAATTCCGGAAAACGGACCCGGTAAGTGAATAATGACGAAACCGGGAGACGAAACGCGTTAATTCGAAAAGACGAAAAACGACCCGGGCTATTAATTAATGTGGGCCGTTTTTAATTATAATGTGTACACCCATTAATAGCTTGCTAGCTATTAAGTAATAACAAGACAAATAAATAAATAAGTAAAGTAAATAGTATAAAGTAAAAAGTAAAATAAGAACTCACCTTCTCACTTTCTATTCCTCATTCACGATTTGCTCCAGGCCTTGTAACTTCTTCTTCTTCCTCTGTTAGTCGCGACACCAACAGCACCTCACCCTCATCTTGCCTCCCCTCTATCTAGCTCATTTCTCCACCGAATCACACGAAATTGGTACCGTTGAAACTCGTCTCGGAGAGAGCTTCGATCTCCACCCAACAAAGTTTCGATTCCTCCATTCTCATTTCCATTGACGTTGGAGCTTTGAAGATTGAAGAGTGATTCCAACCCTTCTTCTCCTTCCTTAGTGCCTTAAGGTATAATAAGTAAGTATGTACACCATTTCAAGCTTATTCTACCATTTGTGAGACTTTTTCCCTCACGTGGAATTTCCCCTCATTTCAGTCGAGCGGTGAGTTTTTGTGGGTATTGGAAAAACTTCTCCAATTGATTGCCAAGCCATCCATTTGGTTTCTCTAAGGTAAAATCTAGATTAAACTTTGAAAACTAGCACTTAATATATATTAGGTTTTGTGGAGGAAAAAATAAATTGATTGTTGAATGCGTGTGCGTGTGATGGGCGGTGATTGTAGTTGGCAATCAATAGCCTTGTGTGGTGTGGAAAACAAGAGGAGAAAGAGGGAACTAGAGAAAGAGGAAGAAGAGAAGTGAAAACTGAAAGTGAAACAAGGTAAAGAGCTTACCTTGTATTGGTTTATCTTCTTGCAAAAACAGATTTTATAAGTGGTGTGAATGATCTTGTATTAGTGTAGTTGAGATACTACAATTAAAGATGAGTGAAGCTGTTTCAATGTTGCTTAAGTGAGAGAATAAGTTTGAGTCTAAAACTAATACATATGTGTGAACAAGTGGGAAATTAATGTAGTTGTTGATGCTTGATTAAACAGGAGTGAAGATTGTGTATATGAGTTGATTTAAGTGTGGTGAATATGCTTAAAAAGTAGGCAAGTGCTGTCAAAATTTGCTTGGAGATTATGAACTTGAGTGTTCCATTTAATGGGAGAACTAGGTGTGTTTAAGAGATGTTAATTGAGTGGCTAATGGTTTGAAAACTAAAGTGTGAAGAAGAAGAGAGTGAAATTAGGGGAAATAATGTCTTTGGAGTGCTAGGAATGGCATTATTGTGTGGAGTATTGAATGGTGGGAGGCAACACCAAAATCTGATACAAGAGTATTAGAAAACAAGAAAACAAGTTATGAAAATGTGTGAATTTGAGCAAGAGTTTGAGTAAGGTTTGAGCCTATGATTTGAAGAGTTTTAGAGCATGTTTTAAGGTGATAAACATGTGGAAAACTTGTGGAAAGTTTATGGAAAATTAAGGGTGGTTTAAGGATTGATTTGGAGTGGAAAAATCAAGTTTGGAGCAGGGTTTAGCAGGGTCCGGGACTTGGTCCTTGGACAAAGTCCCGGACCACACCTAAATTAAGGCCGAGAGTGCAAGTGCTGCTTTGGTCCGGGACTATACTCCAGGACAAGGTCCCGGACCATGTGTAATTTTCACCCGAGAGTTAAGTTCGCAATTGGTCCGGGACTTAGGTTAAGGACCAAGACCCGGACCACCCCCAGAAACCTACAGAGAGCATTTAAAGGTTTAAATGATGGGGGTTTGGTTGAATTAATGATGTTATAAGATGTTAAGGCCTTGTTTGGTGACATGTAAAGGCCCTAAGAAGTGTAAGAAAGTGTTAGAAGTGTTTGAGAAGTGAGAACTCAATTAACAAGAATAAAACCGAGATAACGGGATAACGGGGTAAGTACGGGAGTAGCATTTATTATGTACCGTATGAGCTTAGTATTAATAATAATGTTTGAAACATTATCAGAGAATCGTGCGTGACCCGAGCATGGTGAGATGACACGGTAAAAGTAAAAACCCGGTGAAAGGTATGATTTTCTCATGCCCCGTATGCTAACCGAGTTACGTTGATTGTGTGTTGTTTGTGTGCCGGCTTATTCAAGATTAAAGCATGAAAATAATCCCTTGTTTGATTATGTATGCCTTGTGGTATGTTGTATGAGCTAACATACTTGTATGCCGGTGTGGTCTAACATAGTGAATGGACCGACCGTAGTGAGTAACGTTTGGCTAGAGACCCATAGATCGGGTCGACGCTTATGATAACGAAAACGTGCAAACACACAAACTATCCGTTAAAGTATAACGATAATGCAAACATATGAACTCCCTAGATTGTGAGGAGAAGTACGGGTTGAGTAAATACCCGATGATGGTTAGAAAACCACATTGAAACAATCCACGAAACAAATGAGAGTGGAAAGATAAGTGAACCTCCTTCAAGAGGATTTAAGATAGTTCGAAGATGTGAACCAGTGAAGAAGGTAAAAGAGACCCGAGGGATTAGTAACTCCCTTGAGACATGGTCGACCTCCTATATGAGGATTTTACCTGGTATATGCAAGTAACCGAAAGTATAAGTAAAGTAAATGTATGTGTAACTCTTAAAACCTAAGATTAACCGAACTAAAGTAATGTTCCCAAGTCATTAGAAACATCGAGAGTGATGCTTCTAGACTAATATACATGATACTAATATAACTCCGAGAGAGGAGTGTATGGGAACGAGAGTAGTCCGAGAGTAGTCGGACCTAAGTAAAAGAGATAGGAACTAAGAGAGAGTTCCGTAAGCTAGTTGAACCTCCCACCATGCTAGACCCAGAGTAGGGTCGAAACCGGGGAAGTAAGACTATGCTAGAGAGCCATGAGTTTTGGCCTAAGTAAGTATGTGTTAAGAGTAACAAGCGTGACGTAGGAGACCTGTAGTGTCTCGAGAATCTATGAGAGCTTGAGTATAAATAACCCAAGAGTGTGGGTGAGATAATGAGTGTAAATAACCTAAGAGTATGGGTGAGATAATGAGAATAAGTAACCCGAGAGTGTGGGTGAGTATAGTACGAGTAGCCCAAGAGAATGGGTGTGTATATGAATAAGTAACCCGAGAGAGCGGGAGAGGTACTGAATAAGTAAACAAGGCATAGTGAGGTATAACCCTCATGGCCTAAGAGTAAACATATACAACTAACAACCTTGTTATGTTAGTTAGGAATCGTGCTCCCTGATTGGATGTAGATTCCTTGTGTAATATACATATATATTGTATCGCCATGATGCATGTGTTTGATTAAAATGAACTCCATGTATATCCGACCCAAGTAGTCGGCGTACCGCGGTTAGCACGCGGTATATGCGAATTTCATATTCAGCGTAAGCTGACCCCCTAGGGGGAACGTTTTTAGTGTGCAGGTACTTGAAGCTGACCACCGTTCGAGAGAGTAGGACGGGGACAGTTATGAAGCGTGGGTAGTTAGATCGTAATTACTTATGCATTCGAATGAGGTGTAAGTCCGAGTATGTTATCGGCATCCGTATATTGTAGACTCGGTATAGTAAAGAAGTGAAATGATTATTGTATTTATATGAAGTACTCGGTTGTTCCAGTTCATCAGACCGTTACGGTATGTAAGAAAGGCCTGGTTAGCCACATGGGTGGCTAAGGCGTTGTTTCACCCCTCGTTGTAAATTAGAGTTCCGCTGTGCGAGTAAGAGTAATTAGAGAAGGTCTAAGAGGTAATGACGAGATTAACGGTTGGGGGGTGTTACATCGAGTTTGCAGTGGGCGATCGAGTCTTCCTCAGAGTATTGCCTATAAAGGGAATCTTCAGATTTAGGCCGAAGGGCAAGCTTAGCCCTAAGTACGTGGGTCCCTACCTCATTACGGAGTGAGTTGGCCCGTTAGCTTACAGGTTAGACTTACCTGCAGAGCTCGGGAGAGTGCATGACGTCTTTCACGTATCTCAGCTGAAGCAATACGTGCCTCACCCTTCACATATTTTGGAGCCTGAGAGACTCGAGCTAGAGCCTACTCTCAGGTATGAGGAGACTCCAGTCCGTATTCTTGATTCGAAGACGAGGGAGACCAGGAACAAGACCATTCGCATGGTGTAACACCCCATCCAAAGCCAATCGTGGTTATCGCAAAACTGAACACTTAATCGAATTCGTCGCAGCGGAAATAACAAACACCTGGACATTGCCACGGTCTGATCGTTAGAACATACCAGCCTTATAATATTACAACACTTATCCAAAATGAACAACCGACCAATCACCACCAACCAAAATACCACCAACCAACCGAGTTTAAGTATCCAAGTCATATTTACAAACTTACTTCAGTTTCAATATAAACAGACGGGAGCACAAGCGCAACCCGTGCTCATAATAAACAACCCATCCTAAGTCTAACCGCTCCTACTCTCGTGGTGCGACTTCATGGGTCTCTTACCTGCAAGTGTAAAAACAGCCCCCAAAGGGGGTCAGCACGAATGCTGGTACTCCCTCTCATGGCCCCCAAGCTAACGGGGCGACGACGACTAATTGTCGATAGCATGGAAATTGATTACATACACAAGCATGATATGAAGTGCAATAAACAACAATCCACAGATGAACATACTTAGTTCACAAACAATGAACGACACAAGCGTTCCCTTATCAAGTGGGTTAGTAACCCCCTCCTTAGTCCAGATTTCTTAACCTCAGTTCCTTACCTTACCTTAATCTTAACCTCAACTTATTCTCAGTATACAAACCGTTCCTGGAAGGGAATGGTTGTAGCTTAATTTCAAACCTGGGATTTAGGTGATCCCACCGCACCATCTTAATGCCACCTACCCTGGACGGGAGTCCAGCGTAGCTGAGCCGGCAACCGGCCCTAGGCTCGATACAAGTCCGAAGACAAGTCCTTAAGCGGGGGCGATCTGATTCAGATCCGTCCCCTTTTCCTTAGCATGCATGACCGGAGTATCCCGGTTTCCTCACTCAAGTTCCAGTTAGTAGAAATCTTAAACACCATGTGTTAGTTAAACCCTAACGGGTATTAACCAACAATCACCAGTACTTAACTCTTATTCTTAACTCAGTAAGTACTAAACTCGGTTAGTAGCATTCTCAAGTCTCGTGGGTTAGTGTAAAGAAAACACATACACACGAGAACAAATATAACCGGTTGCATGCTTTATCTTGTCTTAGTATAGCAAGTAAACAGATAGCACACAAGCCGAGGGACACCTCGTTAGCAAGCAGGTCACAAGAAAGATTGTACCGTTCACCGTCATCTGTCGTTTGTTTAACCTTTCCGGTCCATTCATAAACCTAAAACATTGATTCATTTTTAGGCCATTAGTATTTGCTCCTTACTTAACTCACTTAGTCCCTAAAGATTCCCATTGGATATCCTCTTAAGTCCTTGCCACTTAACCTTATAAACTTAACTTTAAACATTATGGTTTTTACTTAATTACCTTATCCCTTAGGTTCTTAGGGTCCTAATCATTACTACCTACCAATGTATACCTTATTACAATTTCATCCTTAGAATTAAAAATTTCTTCTTTTTTTGTAAGGGTCGTTCGACCCACGTCGACCCACCAACTGGGTCGGACCCTCCAGTAAATTTCAGGTTAGCAAAAACTCCACTTGTCCGCCTGTCCGACCCAACCAATGAAATACCCCAAACCTTGGTGTGTTGTTACATGTTTAAATATGGTATCTAAAGGCTAAAAGGTGCCTTAGGAACCTCAGAGTATAGTTTAAACCATAGTAAAAACACAATAAAACACTAAGACACAGTTCGAGCAAAAACATGCTCTAAGCTAGGAGTGAACTTGGTTAGGACCCAAGGAGCCTACCAAGACTTAATATTATTTAATTATGATTTAATAAGGCTAATTAAGTCCTTAGGAAACCTTGGTAGACAATGAAACCAAACAAAACACAAATAAATACCTTAAGGTCAATATGGGCTAAAATGTGCTCTAAGCTTGGAATAAATTTGTATAAGACCTAATGGTCATACCTATACCTTATAAATATGTTAATGAACATATTAAATCAATTACCAAAGAAAACCAAGCTTGAAAACGAGCTAAGACACAAAAAGTGCTTTAAAGAGTCTTAAAGCACGTTTTGAAAAATTGTCTTGTAAATGAGTTTTGAATGGCTAAATGTCCATCATTACTCTTAATTAACATTTGTACTATATAGTATCACATTTGGAAGTCTATATCAATGGGAAATCAAAAATTTCACAAATATGTGCCTTGTTTTGTGAATAGTGCTCAAATAGTGCTAGTTTAAGTTATAAGTCAACATAAGTTGTTTAATTGGTCAACAAAGGCCATATATATGTTATATATTGAAGGGGCCACGGTTTTTAAGGTGGGGAGTCACCAACCTAGTCATCCAACTAAAGAAAAGAAAAAGAAATAAAGTAAAGTTACTATTTGCTTTTAAGCTTAAATATCTTGCAAAAGTGAGACCTCTCACCTCTCCTCTTCATTTCCTTGCCTTCCCATCGTGTTCTTCTCTATTCTCCCAACTAGAACCGAGCTTGCTACAGCCCCTCTCTTCTCTAACTTCAATTGCTCACCAAATGTTCATTAATGCTCCAAATCAAATTCTAAGACCATATTTGTCTTAGTTAGACCAAGCTCTTCACTTCTATCTTTTCAAATCATCAAAAGCTTCATTTCGGTGCCATGGAGATTCACCATTGAAGGAGCTTGAGCTCATATTTTCATGCCTTGTTGATCACCTTTGCTTCAAGGTAAGGAAAAACCAAAGAAAACTCCATTTCCTTCATTTTTGGTGTTGACCGAAAATGCACCTTGTAATGGTGTCTTCTCTTGTCTTGTTTTAGCTTCATTTGAATCTTCCAAGGGCTAGAAGGAGTCTCTCTAATACTATTCAAGCTCTCATTCAATCCTCTTCCAAGGTAAACAATCATTTTAATACCTTAAAACAATATATGTAACTAGGGTTTACAATGAGATGAAGCATGATGCTTGAATACTCATTCTATTATGTGTACATTGTGTAGAAGTTGACAAACAACCAAACATCCCACCGGTTTTACAAGGAAACAAGAAAGAAGTTGTGAGGAAAAAGAGGTAAACAAACTATCTCAATGTAGTTTAAATGCCTTAGGAAAATGAGCTTGATTTGCTTAATAAAATACCTAAGGAGCCAATGGCAAATGAGCTAGTAAAATGCTCTCAAGGAGTTTAATAAGGGCATATGTATTGTTGGGTGTATTTGCAGGTCAAAGGCATTATTTATGTGGGAAATTCAGTGTTTAAGATTTATGTTATTTAAGGGCCTAAGAGCCATGTTATTTAAGGCCTAAGTGCCAAGCAATTTAAGTTATGCACTATATTGTGATGTAGTGCTAAATGTGTGAAGTTTGTGTATAAAAAATGTGTTTGATGGATTTTAGGTGTTCTTGAATGAAATAAGGTAAAAACCTAAGTGTTTGGATGTGAGTATATACAAGAGAAGCTATGGCAAAATTTGGAAAATGTGTAAGAATTTCTAAGTGTTTTAAGTAAGTTTTGGTGAACTAGGAAGTGTTAAAGGTGAACAAATGTTTTACTTGGGAAGAAAACATGTATTAAGGTGATTTAGAGTGATGCAAGGATTTAGGTGTTATCTTGGAAGTTCTAGGAATTCATTGTGTGTTTTGAGAATGTATTTAAGTCTTGGAGAAGTTTGTTTAAGGTTTAGGTAATGTTGATATCCAAGGAATAAGTGATGTTTAGGTAAGATGTGAAGAAGGAGGTTGAGTTAGTAAGAAAAGAAGTTTGAGAGATGATGTTAAGGTGTAGAGGAAACACCTTGGTATAGTGGTCATTATTGGTGAATACCATTTAGGAATCTTAAGGAGGAAACATTCCAAGTGCTAAGAATTTTGTAAGGAATTTGTGAATGATAAGATGGTTTTGGTGTGTGATTTAGAGAGTTTAGTACATGGCTAAAGGTGGTTTGAAGTGCCCAAATGAGGTTAGGGTGTACTAGGATATATGGGGTGAAGTTTGGAGTTGAATGAGAAAAGGAAAAACAAGGGTCTGGGGCAGACCGAACTTGCGACCGAACTTGCAAGTTCGGTCGAGCCCAGTTTACGCTGCGAGAATTGGCTTCTGGAATGGACCGACCTTGGGGACCGGACTTGCAAGGTCGGTCGGGCTTGTATTTTGTGTACGGATTAAGTTTCTGGAACCGACCGAACATGGGACCGGACTTGGCAAGTTCGGCCGGGCTTGAATTTTCAAAGGGAAGAAACTCTCGGGAATGGACCGAACATGCGACCGAATTACAAGGTCGGTCGGAGTAGAAATTTTGACGGTAAAGTTGTTCTGGAATGGACCGACCTTGTGCAAGGTCGGTTGGTAAGTTCGGTTGGACCAAAAACATGGGTTAAGGTATGAAATGATATGTAATGATGGGGATTGATTAGTAATGATGTTATAAAGTTGTTAAGGACATGTTAGGTGAGGTTTAAGGACAATTAAGTGGGTGAAAAGTTGTATTGAAATGTAAAAGTAAAACAAGTTAAAAAGTGAAGTTATGTAACTAAGTTAACGGGGAAAAAGTTATAAGCATTAGACATTAAGTAATCGTGCTACCCCGATGTTAATCAAAGTACATGTAATATTATCAGTTGTCCGAGAATTGCTCGAGGAACATAAGTGGACATGGTAAAGTGGGACTCCGGTGACAGGTATGGTTTTCTTGCAACCTGTGTTCTACGGATTACACCGGCTTGTATGCCAATGTGTTTTTTGAGTATTTGCCACCTTGTAAGATAAAACATGTAATGAGTTTATAGTAATTCATTTATGTGGCGCTTTTAATCTCCGATACCGTTTAACCTCAAATAAGTGTTAAACCTTAGCTAACCAGAACCAGGAACACATGAGAGATCGGTATTCGGAGTTAACGACCCAAACCTTGGGAACGTTCTAACCACGGCTATGTGTGAGTTAGTTGGATATTGTGTTGTATGCAGGTGTGTAAACCTCCCTTGTGTGCTTAACTCGGTTATGATACCGTATGGTGTGTGGATGTGATAGGCTCCATAATGGATCTCTAACTACTTATTTATAAGTATATATGTACTAATGGGGGGGTGAGGAGTCCGGTTGTTCCGGCCACGCGTGTGAGGACGGGAGTCGATGTCATATCCGGTTCGACTCTCTTGGTGTATGTATAGGTTGTATTCCAATTTGGTTTCGACCTTCCCTTAGCTTATCCAAAGCTAGTTACTGACTCACGTCGGGCCACAGGGGCATACAAATGTTATTTCAGTGTGCTTGGGATTACTATATCCGACACACCTTGGGTATAAGTTAACCGTTCGATATAAACGGACGGTAACGAGGTTGGTAACGAGCTTAGCATGAGATTGGCAATAATCTCTAGGCTCACTATGTATACTTAACTATGGTGGAAGGTTCCTTGTGTGAACCGAACTTATGGTGTTTGTGTTGTTATTGTGCTAGGCTATTTCCCTTGCTATGCTATGATATGTCTTTGTTAGATGTTTAAAATGAATTCGATGTTATCATGTGTACGTCGAACGAGAAAAGTGTTGTTGTGTTTTGCTATGTGAGGAATGTGATATGTTGTAAGATATGGAGTGTGTGGATCATGGAAATGAATCCCAGCTGGTGACAAGAGGCGTTTGAGGATAACCCGATTTAAGGGTAAGTGTCGTCTATTAAGGGAGTAGCTCCGTTAGAGGAGGAACACTCTAGGGATAATGAATACCATGAGTGACTCATCAAGTAAGGATGTATTATCCGTTTGTTGAGCCCATTGAGGCGAAATGTTTTGTGTTGTGTGTTTACAGTTGCATGCATGATTTAAATATAATCAATCGCATGCTAAGACGACAATTAGTTGTGCGTGGCCCAGTAGCATGTGGGCTGCGGGATTACCATACCAGCAAAGGTGCTGAGCCCCTTGGGGGCCACCCTTTCTCTCCTTTTCTATTTCAGGTACTAAGAGCTGGAAGCCGTTCGAGAGTAGGACGGGGTAGATGTTTACATATGGGTAGCCACTTAATGGCGTAAGCAATGTAGGCGTAGTAAGACCGAAATTGTTATCGGCATTAGTTTGTAAATACTCGGTACGGTTGGAATGTATAAAGTATATGGGTTGTTGTTAAGGGAAGCAAATGTAACGTGTAGTTGCTCGGGAATCTAGTTCATCGGACCGATACAAAGTACATGTATTAGCCTTGTTAGCCACGTGGGTGGTTAACGGCGTGTAACACCATTGAAATAAGTAATGTGATGAGTTGAATTTTCCGCTGCAGTTGATGATAGGTGTACGGTGGTAGTTGGGGTGTTACAAAAAGTGGTATCAGAGCGAAGTATCGCTCTGATGACTGAATTACCGAGCTTAGGAAGTACCGAGTTAGGATTTAAGTACTTTGGGTTAAGGGTTGAGTGATAGCGTGAGAGATACGCTAGATAGGAATTACCAGTGTGTACTGGAAACCTACAATCTCCATCCCACCCTCCACAGTCCCTGTTTATAACTTGGGAAAGAACGCCAGAGAGATGGAAGTCCTCTCTTACTCGGGAATACCGATCTGGCTGTTATTAAAACACCTCTAAGGTACGGAGAACCTGTCATACGGTAGATCCCGAAAACTGGGAATCCCGGAGACGGTTCCCATCTGAATAATGTTAACCGCATTTCATAGCGAAGAATGAAGAATCTGTGTATAGGAGAATAGAATTTCCGGCAACCTGGGTCGACATGCCGAGCAGTCGAGAATAACCAGCTTGCAACGCACCAACCGTGCAACAGGCAAGAAGTGGATTAGTGAAACCCGAGACGAGTGTCTACGGGACCACAGTTGATAAATAATACACCAACGGTATACCAACCGACAAGGGAACTACAACGTAGTGCCCAAATACGAGGAACGAGCTACAAAGAGAATACAATACTAAGAAAAAGGGGTCTCCCAGAATGGGAAACACCCTAGTTGATGATCGTCATGTGAAGACAGTGAGAAGTCACCTAGAAGAGTATTATCAAGGCAGCAAGATCAGTGAGGGCCAACAAGGCCACTGATGACAGTATGGGTAAAAAACAATACCACAACCGGTATGTGTTAAACCGATAGCCAGTTAGCATGGCGCACTTGCCATAGCAAGTGCTGCCATAACAGGGCTGTTCGGGAAATTTATAACCACTACAAAGCACTTGGAAAAGTACCATAAAGTTAAAAGTGATCGTCATAACAGTGGAAGGGCCTGCTAGCCTAACCTCTGTAATTGTAAGTACACCAGTCAGCAAGAAGCTAGACTTGGCTAAGGTAAGAAGATGTTGTGAAACCATGAAAAATTTTCTTTCAAACCTAGATTAATCTAAACTCTTCTTTCAAAACCAAAATTTTCTTTCAAACCAACACTTCTTTCCAACCTTCTTTTAAAACCAAACCAGTAAAACCAGGGCAGTTGATAAAGATACATCAGTGGATAAACTTTCCCTCGATTAAGTTCGGGAAGCAAGGAATGAATATTGTCATGGGACAATATAAGGGAGTTGACAACAGAATACTTACCTAGGCGTGTGACGGACACTACGAGTGTACCAACTGAATTGTGGGACGACCGCACTCTGATAGGAGCTTGTGGGCCTGACAGACCTACTTATGGGTTAGTTGGGTAAGTAGTAATGTATCAGTAGGGTACCCCACATATGTATACGAGTAGAGTCCGAAACACGGGAAGTAGTCGACTCCGTACTACGATCAGCAGTGTGAGTTAAACAAGAGCTAAAGATTACAATAAATGGTTGAAGTAAAGAAACCTGGTCAAGTTAACGAGACTAAAGGAATTAGCAAATTTTCAAGGAAATGTATAGAGTCAAGAAGTGCGAAGAGCACGGACTGTTATGTAAAGACATCAAATATGACTTGAGAAGTCTGAGGGATAAGGTATGATAGCAGAAACGAATACCCAACTAAGAACGTAAGAAGACGTAGTTACTGAATGTACCCATGAGTGCAAGCCAGATGTAATGGCATATGTTAGTAACACCCAGGAGCAATCCTTGAGGGGTGTTTGGATTAAACATTGTTAGATGGAGCAATATAACAGAAACACAAGATTTGGAACAATTACCCGGATTAAACACTGAAGGTAAACCCACTTAACAGTAGGACCCTAAGTTGCCAAAGAGATAACTTGGAAGGAATCGTGACAGTAAGGCTTATAAGCCACAACAACTTGTGTTATGTAAATTTGATCAGTTGCAGAAGTATATGTTATACAAGTAATAGAGCGGAGAACGAACCACTGCATTAAGAGTGGGGATACCTCTCGATATTGTGAGACCGCATGAGCGGTAGTTATGTGAATCAAGTTCAAGAAATATGTTAAGGATGGAAGACGTTATTATTAAAAGAGAGCAGTTAGCTTAGTAGTATGTGTGTATAAAGTGAAGCACCGAGCTAAGTAACGCGGGTTTGTGACTCGAGTGAGCAACGCTCAAGGAACATTCGGTAGTCATCCAAATGAATGACGAACCATAATGTGAATAATGTAAGTAACGTGTGGAAGTTAATGTGACAGTAAATACCATGCAAGTTAGTGTTATGTTATACAAAAGCACGGTGCGCAGTAAGCGACCGTTGTATAAGTATTGTTGAATGATAATGTGGCAGATAATACCAGTTATGACTTAAACTTAGTAGAGATGCAAGATAAACGATGTTAAACAGACTGGGCAATAAGCCAGTGGTAGGTACTGCGTGATAAGGAACTCAGTGTGAATTCCATGGCGAATCGCATAAGGGATTTACTGTCAAGAGTTTACACCTCTGCACTCTGTACGACTGAGTGTTTTGGTATTGCACTTGCGCTGTAATGATCAAATGGGATAGCTAGGAATCATAAGCATGGTAATTGTGGAGGAATAATGTTAAATGGCCGATGCATAGGTAATGCAAGACCGCACCAATGAAAGAATACATGTACAAAACCAAAGGTGGAGACATGATTAACAGTAAGTGACTACAGTAGCACTAACTGTCAAATATCGGTATGGAATATACCCTAAATGTTGTAAATAGTTGAGAGAGCACTACACACTAGGTAGTAGCTCAATCTCAACCGACAGTAAGTCGGAAGGGAACAAGTCAATCATTGTGAAATACATAGCTGTATACACAGTAAATTGTTATGGAAGTGGATAGAAAGTTGTGAAACTCACCGAATTCGCTCAGGGTCAGAGATACCATGCATCGGTTGAGAAACCATTATTACCAAGATAAGGGTAATACATTAGAGATGCATAATACAGAAACAGTAACGAATGGGCAAACTAGATCTATAATTACCAGAGTTGCGCAACAGAGGCCAGGGAGCCCATACACCAGATACTGAATATACATGGTGAATATGAATAAATGGCTAGCTATCAATGCCTAAAAGCCTCACAGGCCAGGACCGAAACCGGTTATGAGTTAGAACTCCAATGCGAATTCTTGGTTTAGGGACTAAACCGCCAATATGGTTAAGGTCCTCTAACAGAATCCATTGTGTAATAGACCGCGTGGAAGTCAAAACACTTCACGATGGCAGAACATTTAAACCAATGTTTAGTGACTGATTACATGGGCGTAATCCCTCTTAAGGGGGGTAGAGCGCAAAGCCGCTTAGGTGTTTTACCGTACAAGTGTACGTGAACTATGTTGTGCATAGCACAAAAATAATTTGTTATGATGGTTGGTGCGTGGTTATATAAACATACGCATTCATTTATGGTTAAATTGTGGTAATTGCGCACCGAAGATGTGCAAACGATAAATTTGACCTATTAAATACCAAGAAATAATCTTAGAAAATAATAAATCAGAAAACCGTCAGGTTGCAAAAATCCCGGTTATTGTAGTAGAGTTTATGGGAACCAGGTATCGAACCGTGGGACTATGTGATAATTATCTAGACTTAGCAAAGGTTATAAATTGAGGGGGAATTCTGTTTGTTCTAAACTGTAATTTAAATAACAACTAAAAATTAAAATAACAAAATATTAAAAGTGGTGTTGTGAAAATGGAAGAACGAACTCTGGGTTCAGGTTTTACTCGTTTGATTAATATGCTATTCTACCGGTTTAATTAAGAATAATTTGGCAAAATTCCTTTTATAGTCTTCAGATTTAAATCCTAAATTCTAATGACCTCGTTTACCAGAACATGCAAGGTTTGATCTAAACTCAGGCAAAACACATGTAAACGGCTAGTTAAAAGGAATATAATTTGCATCTGAAATACTAGATTTATTCAATCAGAATAAATTTTTCCACAGACATAACAATTAATGTGACCTATCTATTTATCACGGATCTGATCAAAATAGATTTCGTAAAACAGTTTAATAAACTCATGTAATTTATTAAAAAGCGTGATAATAACATTAATCATATCAAATTATAATTAATTTAAACCGGTAAAATAAAGTGCACAATTAAAACAAACTAATAATAACCATCTCCCAGAGTATAAATAATCTAACGGACATGTTAAATAAATGAGCAGAGATAAGAGTAAAAGAAATCATCTGTTTCGCTGACTCGAAGCTGCTCCGTTATTCTGACAGACCGGAATAGAATTGAGGCAGATGATAATATATGGAGAATGGTGGGGCGTGAGTTTTGTGGTGGTGGTGAGTGATTTGTGAATTGTAAATGGATGTGTACGTAAGTGAATTTGGAGAATGAATTTGTGAGTGTGTGAGTGTAGTACGTGTGGTGATGTTTACGGGAGAAATAAAATAAAATGGTGGTGGTGTCGAGTGAATTATGGAGAAGATGGATGAATGGATTTTTGATGAAGTGAATGGAGTGAATGGATCGATTGATAGGTGCGTGAATGACTGGATGATTTTTAGCAAGGAGAGTGTGTTTATATAGGCGGAGGATTTCAGAAGGAGACAACGGAGAAGTGACAGCGACAGTGAGCTAGCGAGTAGATGGCGGTGGAGTTGGTGCAGATCGGTGAAGATTGCAATCAGAGATTTCATCGGGCAGAGCAATTGATTGCAGAGCTAGTCACGCGTGCAGAAATTAAGGTGGGCGTCGTCAGCAATTAATGAAGTAGCAGTTCGAATGCGGCGCCCGCGAACGGAGAAGAAACTGTTCGGTGTCGAAATCCTGTTCTGGCGTGCGCATGTATGCTTGTCCGCCTCACTTCTGTCTTGAGAACCGCCCAACAACAGGCGGTTGTGACCTATTGCTTCCGCCTCCTTGACCGCCAGTTAGCAGGCGGTAGCTTTGCCTGTGTCCGCCTCCAAGTCCGCTAGTTAACAAGCGGTAGTGTCTCTGGTGTCCGCGCCTGTATAGGCGGTCGTCTCTGCCTTCTTGTCGCCTCGTTTGTGGATGTACATATATATAATACACGAGTGTACTCCAATCTTGAATCTGCTCCAGATTCTCCGTTATAAGTCCGTTTTGGTCCCGTTGTTGCGTTGGAAAGTTCATGAGGCGAACTATGCATTTCTGTCATCATTTCCTGATTTTATCATATAAATTGGAATTAGTTCCTATCCAAAGTAAGAGTTACAAAAAGCATAGGATAAGTGTGAGAAGGTGCGTAAAAAGTTACATAAAATAATGACCAAGCACCTATAAAACTATATAAATTTCACACTTATCAAATCACCCCACACTTAGCTCTTTGCTTGTCCTCAAGCAAAACTCTCAAACACGAGTTCAAGTCAAGCGAATGAAACTCAACTCAAAAGGAAGGACACAGAAGAAAGATTACTAGTTTTACCAATACAGGGGATTTTTCTTTTTCATAAAACAAGAAGTCATTCAAAGCTAATAATAGAGAAACAAAACCATAAGAACCTCGCCTTTAGCAATGAGCCAATCCACCTTTACATTCTCAAACCGTTAGAACGACAAGGGGCATGAAGTAAGATCTTATTCCATCATACCTTTCAATGCCACATACTCTTGATCCATAGAGAAGATTATTTTTCATTTAGCACAATGATTGCACATTTTTCAATTTAAGCGCTTTTAAGTTCTTTCACCACAGACTTTTTCTCTCCACCATGTAACGGCTTTGGGTCAACTATCCCAGATCACAAGGACCTTAGGTAGCTAGATGATGAGGCACCCCAAAGGACTTAATAACCAAGTGGACGAGGCCTGACTTTGGATCAGAATTAAAATTAAGCATGCTTAGGATCAGCGGAGTACCTTGCCTTGTTCTTTTTCCAACCATTTCAATCCAGACATTCCAAGGCTCAAGGCTAAAAACAGGGTTCAGATGGTGAGTATTCTCAATCATTATAGTATTCACAAACATAGACTTCCTTTTAATCAGTTAAACCAGAAAAATTTAAAAATTTTGTACCCCATTATCAGCTAACCAATTATACTTCCTCTATGGCTTCCTTCCAAGTCGAGCAACACAGCAGGAGTCAAACAAATGCAAGAGAAAAGAGCTCAAAGATCACAAAAGATAAGCTACGAAGGAGGTTACCCCAATCCCCACACTTAGAGTGAAGCAATGTCCTCATTGCTGTGGAAGTATTAATATTGTGCAAGCAATCCAACGGGAAACAAAAGTAAGACATATAGTAGTTCAGAGGGGAGTATGTGTAACAGTAAAGAGTGAAAAGGATTTAGAATACTCCCCAGAGTCCGTTCACGGTGTGTTGCACGGTCCACCCCACACTTGAGTTCAGCTGTAGAATTGCGCAAGATGTGCCTGGAAAGAATTTTCTAAACAGCCAGAAGAACTCAAGTTATTACTGCCTCATGTGCTGCCACTCCTTAATGAAGAAAAATAAGCAAATAAACTAATAGCATTATATATATATATATATATATATATATATATATATATCTATATATATATATATATATATATTTTATATATAATATTAGACAAATTATTGAAGCACACAGAAAACTGTAAAGTAATGTAAGTGTAAGAAATAGGATAGAGAATTCTTCCTATAAATTGAAAATAAGTGGTGGGTTGCCTCCCACCAAGCTGCTCTGTTTTATAGTCTCAAGCTAGACTCATCAGTCCGATTAGGAGAAAGAGGAAGAGGAGTGGGAAGGGGTCCCACAACTTCCTAGAACTAAGTTGTGCAGTTTTCGGAACTTATGTTTTAACCGCCATGGGAGAGACCTCTTTTTAGGTGGCGCTGACTCTGAAACAGGGGAAGAAAGATCCTGCTGTACCTGGACAAAAGAAACTCCAAGCAAGTTAGTAGAAACATCAGCAGGACAAGTATACCTTTTCAGACGGGCCCCGTTAACTTTGAAGGTTTCACCCTTCTTGTTTTCCAGTTCGTAGGCTCCAAATGAAGTAACCCCTACCACCTTAAATGGTCCTGCCCAGTGAGATTTAAGCTTTCCTGGAAATATCTTCAATCTGGAGTTGTAGAGGAGCACCCAATCTCCAATTTGAAGTCACGTTTCTGGATCATTTGATCGATGGAGCTTCTTGGTGGACGTTACCTTGTAGATTTCAGCACTGTTGTAAGCTTTATCTCTTAGTTCTTCAAGCTCTGAAAGCTTAATTGCTTTTTCTCACCAGCACAAGTATGTCAAAATTCAGGGCCTTAAGTGCCAGTATGCCTTATGTTCCAACTCAACATGTAATGGCAAGTATTTCCCATATGCCAGCCTAAAAGGAAGACCATCCCGATGGGTGTCTTGAATGCTGTCCTGTAGGCCCAGAGAGCGTCATCTAACCGTAGAGACCAGTCCTTCCTTGAAGAGTTTTACTGTCTTTTGGAGAATCCACTTCAACTCTCGATTGGATACTTCAGCTTGTCCATTTGTTTGGTGGTGATACGGTAGTGCAACCTTATGACGTACTCCGTACTTAGCCAGCAAGGCATCGATGAACGGTTGCAAAAATGTGATCCCCCATCACTGCTATTGCTCGTTTGGAACTCCGAAGCGAGTGAAGATGTGCTTTTTGATAAACTTGACCCCGTCTTTGAATCAGCATTATGGCATGGTATGGCTTCAACCCACTTGGACACGTAGTCCACTGCCACCAGAATGTAATTGATACCTAATGAAGAAGGAAATGGCCCCATAAAATCGATACCCAACAGTCAAAAAGTTCGACCTCCAAAATGCTTTGCTGAGGCATCTCATGTCGTCTTGAAGTATTGCCCATGCGCTGACAGCTATCACAACTAGCCACAAAGGTTTGGCAGTCTTTATGGAGTGGTGGGCCATAAAATCCGGACTCCAAAACCTTGGCCGCCGTCCGATGGGATCCATGATGGCTGCCAGCTTCTCTGGAGTGACAAAACTCCAAAACACTGGGTACCTCATCATCAGGGAGACACCTGCGAATAATGCTATCTTGCAGCCACTCGAAACAAGTGAGGGTTTCCCAAATATAATGGCCGTGAGTCAGAAAGAATTTCTTTTTCTGGGAATATGATAAATCATGAGGAACAACTCCAGAAACAGAAAAATTAGCCATATCAGCATACCATGGCTCTTGCACCTTTTTCAAACTGAAGACGGCTTCATCGGGAAAAAATTTCATTAATAGAAATACCATCGTCAGGAGTTACCATCCTGAGAGATGGTCAGCAACAACATTCAGTTTACCCCCTCTTGTCCCTCACTTCTATATCGATTCCTGTAAAAGAAGAATCCAACGTAGCAAGCGAGGCTTGGCCTCTTTCTTGGCAACAAATATTTAAGAGCATAGTGGTCAGTGTGGATAATCACTTTACTTCCCCATAAATATGATCGAAATCTATCTAAGGAGAAGACCACTGCCAAAGCTCTTTCTCAGTTGTTGTGTAGTTTCTCTGGCATCATCTAGAGTTTTTGCTGGCATAAGCAATAACTCTCAACACCTTATCTTTCTTTTGGCACAGGGCTGCACCTACTGCAAAGTCACTAGCATCACACATAATTTCAAATGGCAATGACCAGTCAGGAGAAACAACGATAGGGGCAGCTACCAATTTTTGCTTAATTAAATTAAAGGCAGAAATACAATCTTCAGAAAAATAGAAATGAAACATCTTTCATTAGCAAATCAGTTAATGGTTTAGCTATTTTAGAGAAGTCTTGATAAACCTTCGATAAAAACCACAGCATGCCCAAGAAATGATCTTCCATTCTTTACACAAGTGGGCGCTGGAAGCTTCTCTATAACCTCCACTTTTGCTTTATCACCTCAATCCCTTTAGCAGACACCTTGTGGCCGAGCACTATCCCATCCTTTACCATAAAATGGCATTTCTCCATTGAGAACTAGGTTGGTCTCTTCACACCGTCCAAGGATAAGATCAAGCTGTGCTAGACCAACATCAAAGTCAGAGCCATAGACAGAAAAATCGTCCATAAATACCTCTATACTCTGTTCAATGAAGTCTGCAAAGATGGCCTGCATGCAGCGCTGGAAAGTGCAGGGGCGTTGCATAAACCAAAGGGCATTCTTTTGTATGCAAAGGTACCATATGGACAAGTAAAGGTAGTCTTGTCCTGGTCCTCAGGGGCAATATGAATTGAAAGAACCCTGAAAAACATCTAAAAAGCAGTAATACTCCTGCCCAGCCAATCTCTCGAGCATTTGATCAATAAAGGGGAGTGGGAAATGATCTTTTCCTGGTGGATGAATTCAAACGCCTATAATCTATACACATACGCCATCCAGTGATCTTTCGTTGCGCGGAATGGACTCACCTTTGTCGTTTATAACACGTCAAACTCCTTTCTTAGGAACTACCTGTACAGGACTTACCCATGTGCTGCGATAAAAACGCCCAACATTAGGGTAAATGATCCCAGCGTCCAAAGCTTCAACACCTCTGTCTTGACAACTTCCTTCATGTTAGGGTTGAGCCGACTGGGGTTGTCTCACAGGTTTGTAGTCCTTCCTCCATATAGATATGATGTGTACAGAAGGCCGGGTTGATGCTTTGATATCAGCTAGAGTCCATCCGATGGCTCTCTTATGTCTTCTCAGAATCTCAAGTAACCTGCTTTCTTGCCCAAAGTCAAAGAAGACGAAACAATGACAGGCAAGTAATTATTATCACTAAAAAGCAATACTTGAGATTAGAGGGGAGCTCCTTAAGCTCAAGTACTGGAGGCTGCTCTATAGAAGGAACAGGTCGTTGGATTCTCTATCAAGTCTCTCCAAAGAAGGGCGATAAGCTTGAAAACCTGGCTTTCCTCTCTCTACATGTGCGAGAGCTGTATTAACTTCCATATTAAAGGTTTTATCCTCAACAGAGGATACCAGAACATGTTCTAAAGGTCAAAATCTGAAAAAGTAGAAGAAAGTATAGAATAAATCTCATCATCAGTAGAAGTTCACATACCTCCCACCATCCTCATCTTGTATACTTACCGACATAACTGAATGAGCTGAAGTAGAACTTAACGTCATCATCTTTTTCATATCAAACTCTATCTTCTCATCTCCGTACCTCAGGTGATTCTGCCATCATGCACGTCAATGACCGCCTTGGCAGTACTCAGAAAAGGACGACCCAAAATGAGTGGGACTTCCACATCATCATCTATATCTAAAACGACAAAATCCGCAGGAAAGATGAAGCGGTCAACACCCACTACAAAGATCTCGCACAATTCCCATCGGTTTTATCTCGATCTGTCGGCCAGCTGGAGTTTAAAAGGGACTGGGTGAAGCTCTCCTCCTTTTACCTTCAAGAAGGTTGCATATGGCATGATGTTGATGCTTGCACCCAGGTCACACAGGCCACTTCCACAATCTATATCTCCGATAAAACAGGGAACAATAGGAGTGCCCGGATCCTTCTGTTTTGGGGAAGTGCTCGAAGTAACGCCGTAGAGCACTCTTCTGTATAGTGGACAGCCTCCTTGTCTTGCTTTTTCTTCTTCTTTGTCATGAGATCCTTTAAAAATTTTGCATAATTGGGCATCTCCTGTAAAGCATCAATTAAAGGTATATCGATAGTCAGTTTCTTGAATATACTTAAGAATTTATTGAACTGCTCATCTAACACTTCTTTTTCATCCTATTTGGAAATGGAAGTTCTATTCCCTTAGGAGTAGAAGAAGGTACATCATTTTGAATAGAAGATGGAGAAGGGGAAGAATTGATTGGAGCCTGTATCTCCTCAGAAACTACCACTGGTGGGACCGAAGGTTCTGATGATTTATTAGAATGGGTGATCTTTTCACCGGTTTGTTGTGCAGTCACTGCTCTTGATTATTTCCCAGCTGCTTGCCACTTCTTAATGTCACGGCTGCACTGAGCTCATCCTCAGTTGGATTTCCGAGGATGTACCACAGTTGCAGATCCTTAAGGCCTTGGCCGTCTCTCTCGGATTCTGCTGAGGTTGAGATGGAAATGAGCCCGGCTGCCTTTGGTGCGGTTGGTAAGTAGCTGGTTTATCTGCTGCTCTAGATTTCTTTGACTATCCATCAGGGATTGGTTGAGAGTTTGTTGTTCCTTCTTGGTGGTAGCCATTGAAGTGATTATATCCTGGAGCCTTTCCATTTTTTCATCAGATGTTGATTTAACAGGTGGCTGGTAGGAATTCTGGCCCTGTCCCATCTGCATCTGAGGACGAGCTTGATTGTATGGTTGCCTAGAGAAGCCTGGGGGTCCCTGCACATTACTTTGTAAAATTCAAATTTACAGCATTGTTGGGATTACCATACCTGAGATTTGGATGTTGATTTCGGTTCCAGGGTTGTTGGTAATTCCCTTGCCCTACAAAGTTGGCTTCTTCAGCAATCCGTATCTCCTCCAGATAAGGGCATACTTCAAACGAGTGGTCACCACCACAATGAGAGCACAGAGGCTCAGATGAGGATGAAGAAGCTATCCTCTTTACCTGCTGAGAAGGCTGACCATTAATTAGAAAATCGTCAAATCTTTTTACTAGTGAGCTTACCAGTGTGGATTGTTGAGCTTGTGACTCTGCCATCTGCTCCATCCAAGGATCTATATTCCTTGCACCTTTTGCACCCATTGTCATAGTTCTGCCACCTTCGGTGCCCCACTGACGGACCTCTTCAATTACGTCTCCATGGACGCCATGAAATCATTTCAGATCGGTTGAGGATGTTTCCTCCCAAAGCTGATCTAACTTCGGCTTGATGTATATGCTGCAACCCATTAAAGAACGTCATAGCAATACACGTGAGATCTTGTCCGTGATGAGGACACTGTCGGAGCATTTCTTTAAAACGATCCCATGCCTCACAGATAGTCTCACACCTCCCTGTTTGAAAGCAAGTAAGGCAGCAACCAAATTCCTAGTTCTAGAAATAGGATAATATTTTTCATAGAACCTGGTTGTCATCTCCTCCCAACTAGTGATAATACCAGAGGGAAGACAGTAGAACCATTTCATTGCTTCACCAGTGAGGCTGCTAGGAAATAACTCATTCTAGCATACTCCAGAGACTATCTGAGCACCCAATTTGATCAATATTTATTAGAAATCGGTTGACATGATCTAGGGCGTCGTTGGGGTTGGAACCGTCAAATGTGCCTGAGGGCATCTCTCGTATGACTTTGTTCTGATGTGAAGGCTTCAAATCCTTCCATTCCTTCATTAAGTCGGGTGGTAGCGTAGAAGAGCTACTGGGCTTCTTCTCGGAATGGCCGCTGGTCTACTAAATTGCCTCATTGCTTGGCTACCGTTTGTAGGAGTTGCCATTTGTATTTCTCTTGGAACCTCTGTTGACGTCTGGCTAGCTGAGCGGTACGTTCGATTTCCGGGTCAAGGATTTTGTCCCAGTCGAGATGAGTGTCTGACCAAGAACGGGTGTACACCATTAATTATCTGCAAAAGAGAAGGACAAAACTCCACAAAAGTTTGCAAGTAGAGTAAATGAAATAAAAGTAATATAGCTAAATAAAGAAAAATTAACTTAAAATTAGAACTAATAAAAATAGATAGATACAATAATAATCGTAATAATAATAGAAATCAATAAATTTTATTTTTTAAAAAATAAAAAACCCAGCTAAGGACTAGACAGGAATCTAGTCCCCGGCAACGGCGCCAATTTGCAAACGATAAATTTGACCTATTAAATACAAGAAATAATCTTAGAAAATAATAAATCAGAAAACCGTCAGGTTGCAAAAATCCGGTTATTGTAGTAGAGTTTATGGGAACCAGGTATCGAACCGTGGGACTATGTGATAATTATCTAGACTTAGCAGGTTATAAATTGAGGGGAATTCTGTTTTGTTCTAAACTGTAATTTAAATAACAACTAAAATTAAAATAACAAAATATTAAAAGTGGTTTGTGAAAATGGAAGAACGAACTCTGGGTTCAGGTTTTACTCGTTTGATTAATTATGCTATTCTACCGTTTTAATTAAGAATAATTTGGCAAAATCCTTTTATAGTCTTCAGATTTAAATCCTAAATTCTAATGACCTCGTTTACCAGAACATGCAAGGTTTGATCTAAACTCAGGAAAACACATGTAAACGGCTAGTTAAAAGGAATATAATTTTGCATCTGAAATACTAGATTTATCAATCAGAATAAATTTTTCCACACACATAACAATTAATGTGACCTATCTATTTATCACGGATCTGATCAAAATAGATTTCGTAAAGCAGTTTAATAAACTCATGTAATTTATTAAAAGCGTATAATAACATTAATCGTATCAAATTATAATTAATTTAAACCGTAAAATAAAGTGCACAATTAAAACAAACTAATAATAACCATCTCCCAGAGTATAAATAATCTAACCGGACATGTTAAATAAATGAGCAGAGATAAGAGTAAAAGAAATCATCTGTTTCGCTGACTCCGAAGCTGCTCCGTTATTCTGACAGACCGGAATAGAATTGAGGCAGATGATAATATATGGAGAATGGTGGGGCGTGAGTTTTGTGGTGGTGGTGAGTGATTTGTGAATTGTAATGGATGTGTACGTAAGTGAATTTGGAGAATGAATTTGTGAGTGTGTGAGTGTAGTACGTGTGGTGATGTTTACGGGAGAAATAAAATAAAATGGTGGTGGTGTCGATGAATTATGGAGAAGATGGATGATGGATTTTTGATGAAGTGAATGGAGTGAATGGATCGATTGATAGGTGCGTGAATGACTGGATGATTTTTAGCAAGGAGAGTGTGGGTTTATATAGGCGGAGGATTTCAGAAGGAGACAACGGAGAAGTGACAACGACAGTGAGCTAGCGAGTAGATGGCGGTGGAGTTGGTGCAGATCGGTGAAGATTGCAGTCAGAGATTTCATCGGGCAGAGCAATTGATTGCAGAGCTAGTCACGCGTGCAGAAATTAAGGTGGGCGCCGTCAGCAATTAATGAAGTAGCAGTTCGAATGCGGCGCCCGCGAACGGAGAAGAAAACTGTTCGGTGTCGAAATCCTGTTCTGGCGTGCGCATGTATGCTTGTCCGCCTCACTTCTGTCTTGAGAACCGCCCAACAACAGGCGGTTGTGACCCTATTGCTTCCGCCTCCTTGACCGCCAGTTAGCAGGCGGTAGCTTTGCCTGTGTCCGCCTCCAATCCGCTAGTTAACAAGCGGTAGTGTCTCTGGTGTCCGCGCCTGTATAGGCGGTCGTCTCTGCCTTCTCTTGTCCCGCCTCGTTTGTGGATGTACATATATATATATACACGAGTGTACTCCAATCTTGAATCTGCTCCAGATTCTCCGTTATAAGTCCGTTTTGGTCCCCGTTTGTTGCGTTGGAAAGTTCGTGAGGCGAACTATGCATTTCTGTCATCATTTCCTGATTTTATCATATAATTGGAATTAGTTCCTATCCAAAGTAAGAGTTACAAAAGCATAGGATAGTGTGAGAGGTGCGTAAAAAGTTACATAAAATAATGACCAAGCACCTATAAAACTATATAATTTCACACTTATCAAGATGCGAATACCATTGTGGGAAGTGTGGTTATTTTGTTAACAGTGGTGTGTGAGAGTACAAGTGGAAGGGAGTAAAGAAACTCCGGGGAACTAAAACCCCGACGGTGCATAAATGTAAACCATGTATTGTATTTTGATAAAAAAAAATGTATATATATATACAGTGTTGTGATTTATGAAGGGGTATGAGACCGACATAGAACCTAGTGAAATTAAATTCCCTAGGTAACTTGAATTAAGTGGGATTTGGGTGATGATTGATAGACGGAGCTCTATCCCTTGGAGATGTAATGATTACGACTAGAAGGATTTAAAGATAGAAAATGGGATATGCTTAAATTAGTTGTTGGTTGAAAATGAAGTGGGAGGTGAAACTTGATTATCATGAGATCAAGGGAAGCCGAACACAAATTGGGGTGGAAAGATAGTTCAACACTGATGCTGATCACATCAAGGTTGGATGACTCTTGAAGCTCCCTGTAAGTGGTCACAAATAACCATGTTAAGAAAGATACAAAGAGCATAAATTGGACTTGGAGTTGTGTTGCGTTTTCAAAAAGGATTTTTAATTGATATTTCCAAAACGGTCGATTCATATTTTGAATAAGGGATTCTCTTATATACTTAACCTAGTAAGGAATATTTTTTGTAGTACTTGCTCACGAGCTGAGGACGTATGAGCCTTTGTCTTCAGACCGGTGACATGGGAAGTATATTTTAAAAATGTACGTGATTGTTTTGAACTCCCAAGGAACGGGGACCAGAAGGTGTCCATCGCGACCGGGTTCTGCGGGATCACAGTGTATATGTACTCAACATGGGACTTGAGCCCATGGAGAGATGGAAAAGGTATTTCTGTTGATATACATGCTAAGACATGTTGTGTGGTATGAGTAAGAAATATTATTTCAGACCTATGAGTCTAACTATTGTTATGTTACCCAGACCTAAGAGTCTGAGGGTTGTTATGTAAGTGTAATGTTGATTAGATACCCGGACCGTTGAGTCTGAGGTTTCATGTAAGTGTGTTACGATATGGTTTTGAATGGATGTGGATATGTTGCCCAGACCGTTAAGTCCGAGGTTGGATGTAAAGAGTGTTTGGTAATGGAAGTTAACTTCGAAAGTAATCCCCCGTATTCTAATCCAATGATGCGTGGAAATGTGAACTTCGAGGACGAAGTTCTTTTAAGGGGGGTAGATTGAAATACCCCAAACCTTGGTGTGTGTTAAATGTTTAAATATGGTATCTAAAGGCTAAAAGGTGCCTTAGGAACATCAGATTATAGTTTAAACCATAGTAAAAACACAATAAAACACTAAGACACGGTTCGAGCAATAACATGCTCTAAGCTAGGAGTGAACTTGGTTAGGACCCAAGGAGCCTACCAAGACTTAATAATATTTAATTATGATTTAATAAGGCTAATTAAGTCCTTAGGAAACCTTGGTAGACAATGAAACCAAACAAAACACAAATAAATACCTTAAGGTCAATATGGGCTAAAATGTGCTCTAAGCTTGGAATAAATTTGTATAAGACCTAATGGTCATACCTATACCTTATAAATATGTTAATGAACATATTAAATCAATTACCAAAGAAAAACCAAGCTTGAAAACGAGCTAAGACACAAAAAGTGCTTTAAGGAGTCTTAAAGCACGTTTTTGAAAAATTGTCTTGTAAATGAGTTTTGAATGGCTAAATGTCCATCATTACTCTTTAATTAACATGTGTACTATATAGTATCACATTTGGAAGTCTATATCAATGGGAAATCAAAAATTTCACAAATATGTGCCTTGTTTTGTGAATAGTGCTCAAATAGTGCTAGTTTAAGTTATAAGTCAACATAAGTTGTTTAATTGGTCAACAAAGGCCATATATATGTTATATATTGAAGGGGCCACGGTTTTTAAGGTGGGGAGTCACCAACCTAGTCATCCAACTAAAGAAAAGAAAAAGAAATAAAGTAAAGTTACTATTTGCTTTTAAGCTTAAATATCTTGCAAAAGTGAGACCTCTCACCTCTCCTCTTCATTTCCTTGCCTTCCACCGTGTTCTTCCTCTATTCTCCCAACCAGAACCGAGCTTGCTACAGCCCCTCTCTTCTCTAACTTCAATTGCTCACCAAATGTTCATTAATGCTCCAAATCAAATTCTAAGACCATATTTGTCTTAGTTAGACCAAGCTCTTCACTTCTATCTTTTCAAATCATCAAAAGCTTCATTTCGGTGCCATGGAGATTCACCATTGAAGGAGCTTGAGCTCATATTTTCATGCCTTGTTGATCACCTTTGCTTCAAGGTAAGGAAAAACCAAAGAAAACTCCATTTCCTTCATTTTTGGTGTTGACCGAAAATGCACCTTGTAATGGTGTCTTCTCTTGTCTTGTTTTAGCTTCATTTGAATCTTCCAAGGGCTAGGAGGAGTCCTCTCTTAATACTTATTCAAGCTCTCTTTCCATTCCAAGGTAAAACAATCATTTTAATACCTTAAAACAATATATGTAACTAGGGTTTACAATGAGATGAAGCATGATGCTTGAATACTCATTCTATTATGTGTACATTGTTTAGAAGTTGACAAACAACCAAACATCCCACCGGTTTTACAAGGAAACAAGAAAGAAGTTGTGAGGAAAAAGAGGTAAACAAACTATCTCAATGTAGTTTAAATGCCTTAGGAAAATGAGCTTGATTTGCTTAATAAAATACCTAAGGAGCCAATGGCAAATGAGCTAGTAAAATGCTCTCAAGGAGTTTATTAAGGGCATATGTATTGTTGGGTGTATTTGCAGGTCAAAGGCATTATTTATGTGGGAAATTCAGTGTTTAAGATTTATGTTATTTAAGGGCCTAAGTGCCAAGCAATTTAAGTTATGCACTATATTGTGATGTAGTGCTAAATGTGTGAAGTTTGTGTATAAAATGTGTTTGATGGATTTTAGGTGTTCTTGAATGAAATAAGGTAAAAACCTAAGTGTTTGGATGTGAGTATATACAAGAGAAGCTATGGCAAAATTTGGAAAATGTGTAAGAAGTTCTAAGTGTTTTAAGTAAGTTTTGGTGAACTAGGAAGTGTTAAAGGTGAACAAATGTTTTACTTGGGAAGAAAACATGTATTAAGGTGATTTAGAGTGATGCAAGGATTTAGGTGTTATCTTGGAAGTTCTAGGAATTCAATGTGTGTTTTGAGAATGTATTTAAGTCTTGGAGAAGTTTGTTTAAGGTTTAGGTAATGTTGATATCCAAGGAATAAGTGATGTTTAGGTAAGATGTGAAGAAGGAGGTTTAGTTAGTAAGAAAAGAAGTTTGAGAGATGATGTTAAGGTGTAGAGGAAACACCTTGGTATAGTGGTCATTATTGGTGAAATACCACTTAGGAATCTTAAGGAGGAAACATTCCAAGTGCTAAGAATTTTGTAAGGAATTTGTGAATGATAAGATGGTTTTGGTGTGTGATTTAGAGAGTTTAGTACATGGCTAAAGGTGTGTTTGAAGTGCCCAAATGAGGTTAGGGTGTACTAGGATATATGGGGTGAAGTTTGGAGTTGAATGAGAAAAGGAAAACAAGGGTCTGGGGCAGACCGAACTTGCGACCGAACTTGCAAGTTCGGTCGAGCCCAGTTTACCCTGCGAGAATTGGCTTCTGGAATGGACCGACCTTGGGGACCGGACTTGCAAGGTCGGTCGGGCTTGTATTTTTGTGTACGGATTAAGTTTCTGGAACCGACCGAACATGGGACCGGACTTGGCAAGTTCGGTCGGGCTTGAATTTTCAAAGGAAGAAACTCTCGGGAATGGACCGAACATGCGACCGAACTTACAAGGTCGGTCGGAGTAGAAATTTTGACGGTAAAGTGTTCTGGAATGGACCGACCTTGTGCAAGGTCGGTCGGTAAGTTCGGTCGGACCAAAACATGGGTTAAGGTTATGAAATGATATGTAATGATGGGGATTGATTAGTAATGATGTTATAAAGTTGTTAAGGACATGTTAGGTGAGTTTTAAGGACAATTAAGTGGGTGAAAAGTTGTATTGAAATGTAAAAGTAAAACAAGTTAAAAAGTGAAGTTATGTAACTAAGTTAACGGGAAAAAGTTATAAGCATTAGACATTAAGTAATCGTGCTACCCCGATGTTAATCAAAGTACATGTAATATTATCAGTTGTCCGAGAATTGCTCGAGGAACATAAGTGGACATGGTAAAGTGGACTCCGGTGACAGGTATGGTTTTCTTGCAACCTGTGTTCTACCGGATTACACCGGCTTGTATGCCAATGTGTTTTTCTGAGTATTGCCACCTTGTAAGATAAAAACATGTAATGATTTATAGTAATTCATTTATGTGGCGCTTTTAATCTCCGATACCGTTTAACCTCAAATAAGTGTTAAACCTTAGCTAACCAGAACCAGGAACACATGAGAGATCGGTATTCGGAGTTAACGACCCAAACCTTGGGAACGTTCTAACCACGGCTATGTGTGAGTTAGTTGGATATTGTTGTTGTATGCAGGTGTGTGAACCTCCCTTGTGTGCTTAACTCGGTTATGATACCGTATGGTGTGTGGATGTGATAGGCTCCATAATGGATCTCTAACTACTTATTTATAAGTATATATGTACTAATGGGGGGTGAGGAGTCCGGTTGTTCCGGCCACGCGTGTGAGGACGGGAGTCGATGTCATATCCGGTTCGACTCTCTTGGTGTATGTATAGGTTGTATTCCAATTTGGTTTCGACCTTCCCTTAGCTTATCCAAAGCTAGTTACTGACTCACGTCGGGCCACAGGGGCATACAAATGTTATTTCGGTGTGCTTGGGATTACTATATCCGACACACCTTGGGTATAAGTTAACCGTTCGATATAACCGGACGGTAACGAGGTTGGTAACGAGCTTAGCATGAGATTGGCAATAATCTCTAGGCTCACTATGTATACTAACTATGGTGGAAGGTCCTTGTGTGAACCGAACTTATGGTGTTTTGTGTTGTTATTGTGCTAGGCTATTTCCCTTGCTATGCTATGATATGTCTTTGTTAGATGTTTAAAATGATTCGATGTTATCATGTGTACGTCGAACGAGAAAAGTGTTGTTGTGTTTTGCTATGTGAGGAATGTGATATGTTGTAAGATATGGAGTGTGTGGATCATGGAAATGAATCCCAGCTGGTGACAAGAGGCGTTTGAGGATAACCCGATTTAAGGGTAAGTGTCGTCTATTAAGGAGTAGCTCCGTTAGAGGAGGAACACTCTAGGGATAATGAATACCATGAGTGACTCATCAAGTAAGGATGTATTATCCGTTTGTTGAGCCCATTGAGGTGAAATGTTTTGTGTTGTGTGTTTACAGTTGCATGCATGATTTAAATATAATCAATCGCATGCTAAGACGACAATTAGTTGTGCGTGGCCCAGTAGCATGTGGGCTGGGCGGGATTACCATACCAGCAAAGGTGCTGAGCCCTTGGGGGCCACCCTTTCTCTCCTTTTCTATTTCAGGTACTAAGAGCTGGAAGCCGTTCGAGAGTAGGATGGGGTAGATGTTTACACATGGGTAGCCACTTAAATGGCGTAAGCAATGTAGGCGTAGTAAGACTGAAATTGTTATCGGCATTAGTTTGTAAATACTCGGTACGGTTGGAATGTATAAAGTATATGGGTTGTTGTTAAGGGAAGCAAATGTACGTGTAGTTGCTCGGGAATCTAGTTCATCGGACTGATACAAAGTACATGTATTAGCCTTGTTAGCCACGTGGGTGGTTAACGGCGTGTAACACCATTGAAATAAGTAATGTGATGAGTTGAATTTTCCGCTGCAGTTTGATGATAGGTGTACGGTGGTAGTTGGGGTGTTACACCAACTGGGTCGGACCATTCCAGAAATTTTCCGTCTTCTAAACCCATCTGTCCGACCCATGTCCGACCCAACCAACTGGGTCGGACCATTCCAGAAATTTTTCTCATCCCTTAAAACACACCCGTCCGACCCATGTCCGACCCAAATCCTCTAGGTCGGACCGTTCCAGAACCATTCACTGGCGTCTAACAGAGGCCGTCCGACCCAAACTTGGGTCGGACCCCTGGGTCGGACGCCACCAGAACATGCCCAACATTGTCAAATCTTCACTAAACTTTCCTCAAGCCTTCCAATGTGTTCTAACATCATTTAGACCCTTAAAACCACATTAAACCATCTTCCAAACTCATTAAAACAACCTTCAAAGATCATTCCAATCCTTTACTCCATTCTTACAACAACTACTAACACTTAACACTTATCTCTTTTACATTTCAACATCCTTTTCACCTAGAACTTCTACTAGCCAAAAGTTCCCTCCTTAAGAACTTGACCACACCATATACACCACTTGCACCCCTACTACATTTTCCAAAGCTTCCTTAAATTCTAAACTCTAGTTTCTACCTAAACCACCTAAAAGTTTTATGCTCTTTTACATCTAACTTACGCAAGTTTCCTAGCTTCTTTATCAACATTTACCTAAGTCCTAAATACCCAAGTACATACTTTTGATTCCTAAATCCTTCATAGTGATACCTAAGTCATTATAAGCCATTAAAACACCTTAATCTTACCCTTTTTCATCAAGACAACCTTTAGAACTTCCTAGTACTTCCTTAGTCATGAAATCTCCTTAGAACATCTCAAACACTTAGGTTCTCCTCACCTAAATTTTGCCATGGGTTCTCTAGATTAGTTTACATCCTAACACTTGGTTTTTTCTCCATCAAACAACCAATATCACTCAACTTTCATCACAACACCTTAAACACACAATTACACCAAACTACACCACATCATTACATAGTGTATAAACTTAAATGCTTGGCACTTAGCCCTTAAATGACGATAATCTTAACCACTGAATTTCCACATATATGCCTTAACCTGCGAATACACACAACAAGGCTCCCATTGAAATAAAATGCTTCTTGTAATTCATCAACATTGTTTGACTATCTCTTTTCTCATTGGCTCCTTAGTCACAAGTTCACAAACATGATCATTGTTTCTCCTAGGTCATATATAGCCCTTTTCTAATGTAAACTCTACACTAAACTCATCACATATCTAAATCCCATTCCCTTAAACAATAAAACACCTTAGGTAAGTAATTTACCTTGTTCTTTCCAAGCTTTACAAACTTTCTTCCTTAGATTTTTTCTTGCCCAATCTCGGTCACCACTTAAACTCTCATTGCCAATGTTCTAACCAATATCCAATGACTCCAATGAGTACTAGATAATACATTAACCCTAAGGAACAAACCCTAGGTTAAAAATGTGCTTTAAGGTATTAAGGTGATTGTTTTACCTTGGTTTCTCAAGACAAGCTTGGATATGAAGCAAGAAGGACCTCCTCTATCCTTTGGAGAGTAGAAAACAGCTAGAACAAGGCATTAAAATGAAGCCTCATGAGCATGTATTTTCGGTCATGAAGAAAAAGTGATGGAAACCTAGATTTTCTTACACTTCTTTACCTTAAGAGAATGGAGAAGCCAATGGAGTCTCCAAACTTGAGTTTCCTCCTCTAATGGTGGTTTGGCTTGGCACCAAATCAAAGCTCTTGAAGTTTTGAAAAGATAGAAAGAGAGAGCTTGAGCTAACTAAGAAGAATATGTAATTTGTTTTGTTTTGGAGCTAAAATGAGTAAGTAGTGTACAAGGAAGGTGGAGCTAGCATGGGGTTGTTCTTCAAGTCAATGGAGAAGGAGAGAGGAGCAGCTCAAACTGTGGGAACAAGAGAGAATGAGAGATGAGGAGAGAGGTGATTAAAGGTAAGATATTTATCTTGTAAAGTAAATAGTAGTTTTGCTTTATAATTATTTGTTTACTTAATAACTAATAAAGGTGGTGACTCACCTTGTAAAAACCGGCCCCCATTAAGTAACAAGGGGTACTTAAGTCTTTTGACCAAATATCTCACTTATATTGACTTATGTTATAAACTAGCTTAATTAATTACTATTCACAAAACAAGGCAATTGTTGTGAAATTTTTGATTTCCCATTGATTTAGACTTCCAATGTGATACTAATTAGTACACATGTTAATTAAAGAGTAATGATGGACATTTAGCCACTCAAAACCCATTTACAAGACAATTTTTCAAAAATGTGCTTTAAGACTCCTTAAAGCACATTTTGTGTTTTAACTTGTTTTCAAGCTTGGTTTCTTTGGTAATTGATTTAAAATGACCATTAGGATATTACTAAGGTCTTAGAACAATATTTGGGTACTCACCCAAGTCTCTCCAAGCTTAGAGCACGTTTTTGCTTAAACTGCTCTTTTGGTGTTCCTTATGTTTTCTTTGATTAGAAATGTTTCTTAATGTTTCTAAGGCATTATTTAGCCTCCTTATAACTTAGTTTATCATTTAAACACCATATCTAAGTTTGGGCTATTTCAATCTACCCCCCTTAAAAGAACTTTGTCCCCAAAGTTCACATATATGCTTAACCATTCACGGTACTCAATTCCCTTAATCTTAACACCACATCTTATATTCACATTCACACATCTCAAGACTCAACGGTCAATCTCAATACAATACATAAGTATTATACATAACTCAAACTAACACCAAAGTGTAGCAACTTACACAAATTCACATCTTAAACAACCAAACAAACGACAACAAGTTTGTTTCCTAACTCAAAAGCGAGGAAGCTCTACCCCCTTAAAAAGGGGTACGCCCCGTACCCTATACAGACGATCTAGTCAGTAAACAAAGAAGGGTACTTCGCCCTCATCTTATCCTCTAATTCCCACGTGGCCTCTTCGACATCCTGGTTAGACCAGAACCTTCACCAGTCGCACTGACTTATGGCGAGTGTCCCTAGTCTTACTGTCCAAGATTCTCTGAGGAGTCTCCACGGATCTCATATTTGGTTCTAATGTCAACCTCTCAGGTTCTAACACATGGGAGGGGGGGGTGGTGCATGTTTCTTTAGCTGTGAAACATGAAAAACATCATGCACTTTACCCAGTTCAGCAGGTAACTTCAACCTGTAAGCAACCGGGCCCACCCGCTCCGTAATCTCATAAGGACCAACAAACTTCGGGCTTAATTTGCCCTTCTGCCCAACCTGAATACACCCTTCATCGGTGAAACTCGCAGAAATACCTGGTCGCCCACTGCGAACTCCAGGTCCCGTCGTCGAACATCAGCATACGACTTCTGCCTATCTTGAGCAGCTTTCATGTTCTCCCTGATTTGCTGAACTTCAGCCTTAACTTGCTCTAAGTACTCTGTCCTATAATGACCGTCTCACTCGACTCATCCCAGCAGAGCGGTGTACGACATGGTCTACCGTACAACGCTTGAAAAGGTGCCATCTTGATGAAGCGTGATAGCTGTTGTTGTATGAAAACTCGATCAGATGCAATTTGTCAATCCAACTGCCCTGGAAGTCTAAGGCACATGCCCTCAGCATGTCCTCGAGTGTCTGAATAGTACGCTCAGTCTGACCATCTGTCTGAGGATGGAACGCGGTACTTAGCTTGAGTTCTGTACCCAACGCTTCTCTGGTAGCTCTCCAGTACCTCGAAAGGAATCTGGTATCTCTATCTGACACTATGGTTTGGTATCCCATGATGTCTCATGATTTCTTTCTCAAACAACTCAGCTAATTTGGTCACCTTCCAAGTATCCTTCATCGGTATGAATCGGGCTACTTTGGTAAGGCGATCCACCACCACCCATATCATGTTGAGACCTCCCCTAGCAGGTGGGAGTCCAACTACAAAGTCCATGGAGATATCATGGAACTTCCACTCCGGAACTGGCATCGATTGTACCATTCCGCCCGGTCGTCGGTGCTCGAATTTTACCTTCTGGCATGTGAGACACCTCAAGACGAACTCGGTAACATCTGTCTTCATCCCCGACCACCAGAAGTATCTCTTCATGTCTTTATACATCTTAGAGGCTCCCGGATGGATGAAACTGAAGAACAGTGTGATTCCTTAAGTATACGGTCTTTCAGATCCGTGTTGCCCCGTGGTATGCATAACCGGCCCTTAAGTCTGATCAGATCATCATCATGAAGTCTGAAGTCGTATTTTGACTCTCAAAGGTACCATCTGTCAGCTTCTGTCTGACCTCTCTCATGTACTCATCTGTCCTCTGAGCCTCTCGCACCTCATCAACCAAGCTGGAGAAGAAACTAGCGAATGGAGTGAGTGTGCTCGACGGCTCAGGGCGTCTGCTACAACATTGGCCTTCCCCTCTTTGTATTGGAGGTCAATGTCATAGTCTTTCAAGAACTCTAACCATCTCCTCTGTCTGAGATTCAACTCCTTTGAGTAAATATGTATCTTAAGCTCTTATGATCGGTGTAGATCGTCACACTAACCCCGTATAAGTAGTGGCGCCATATCTTCAAAGCGAAGACTACAGCTCCCAGCTCCAAATCATGTGTGGGGTAGTTCTCCTCATGTTTCTTCAACTGGCGTGAGGCATATGCCACCACCTTGCCATGTTGCATGAGCACGCAACCCAGCCCTCTGCCGGATGCATCACAATAAACCTCAAAGCCCTCTGTACCGTCTGGAATGGTCAGAACCGGTGCAGTGGTCAGTGAGTCCTTCAAACTCTGAAATGATTCTCACAGTCAGTCGTCCACAAGAACGGTGCATCTTTCTTCATCAGACTGGTCATCGGCTTCGCGACCTTGCTGAAATCCCTAACAAACCTCCTGTAGTAACCTGCCAGACCGAGAAAGCTCCGGATGTCGGTAACAGTCTTCGGCCTTGGCCAAGTACGTACGGCATCAATCTTTGCTGGATCCACTGAGATCCCAGCATCTGAGATGACATGACCTAGGAAAGAGACCTGGTCAAGCCAAAACTCACATTTGGAGAACTTAGCATATAGCTGGTTCTCCCTCAATATTTCCAATACCTCCTCAGATGTTCCTCATGTTCAACCTTAGATTTCGAGTATATCAAAATGTCATCAATAAACACCACAACCGACTTGTCCAGCTGCTCCGGAACAAGCGGTTCATCAGATCCATAAACTTCGCCGGTGCGTTCGACAAACCGAACGGCATCACTGTAAACTCATAGTGGCCGTATCGTGTCCGGAATGCCGTCTTCTCAATGTCTCCCTCCTTAATAGCTATCTAATGATACCCCGATCTGAGATCAATCTTGGAGAACACAGATGCTCCCTTCAACTGATCGAACAGATCGTCAATGCGGGGTAGTGGGTACTTATTCTTCACTGTTACTGCATTCAGCTCTCTGTAGTCGATGCAGAGGCGGAGACTACCATCCTTCTTCTTCACGAAGAGGACTGGCGCTCCACATGGTGACACACTTGGTCTTATAAATCCTTTATCCAACAAATCTTTCAACTGTTCTTTCATTCATTCATTTCTGCCGGAGCCATGCGGTATGGTGCCTTGGCTATAGGTCCGGTACCAGGTAGCAGCTCGATGGTGAACTCTACTTTCCGAGTGGGTGGCATGCCGGGCAGTTCCCATGGAAATAGGTCAGGGAACTCCGACACTACCGGTAAGTCGGGGTCGAACTCGGGGTCTCTCTCTATGTCCTGTACATAGCAGAGGTACACTTCTTCCTTCTCCTTAATTCCTTATACATTGCCATGGCGGTGATGATCTTAGTCGAAGGCTCTCTGGGCCTCTGGCGGTATGATATTGTTACTCCAGACGGACTCCTGAGCAGCAATCTATGCTCGGCGCAGAGGATACGTCCCTTGTGCCGCTCCAACCAGTTCATCCCGAAGATAACATCAAATCCTAGCTCACTGAACTCAATAAAACTGACTGGAAAGTCTTCTCCCTTAATTCTGACAGTGGCTCCTCGGTAGTAACGAGTGCAACAACCTTCTCCTTAGACGGGAGCATAACCGTGAAGTCGGGTAGCTCATCAGCGTCTAGCCCCAACCTGCTCGCGAATGATGCCGAGACAAAGGTATGCGAGGCCCCTGAGTCGAAGAGAACTGATGCCTCAATCCCATTAATCGGAAAAGTGCCGGTGAGGATAGTGGTCGCTGGCGTCGGCCTGTGCCTCTGTAAGTATGCTTAGCGCACCTTCCGTACCGAGTCCATAAGCTAATTGTGTTCATAAGCTTCATGAGTATTGATGGTATAACAAGAGTCGTAACAATTCATATGAACAACACTGTTATTTTATTCATAACCATCCTGTTTACAACATGAGCTTTAATCTTACATCTCATTCCTCTTTTCATTCTAACATTACATGGCTAATATTGTCTAAAGGTTAGGTTTAATCTCCCAGGTCTCATATGCGTCGCATTGATTACTGCTGACGGTGTTGTATTCAACTTGATTCTCTTAATCCCATGGTATAACATCCTTGATTCTCCTCCCATAACAAACACATCTCCAGACTTAAGTACCAACTTATCGCACGGTCCGCACGCTTCTACTCGCCGTATAAAAACTCTACATCATCCCAATGGACCAAGACACTACGGGTATCCCTCTTTCGAGAGACTCCGTTGTCTCGTCCTTATCCTGGTGTAGTCCAAGTCGCCCATCCTTCTCGTAGAAGTTCACAATGCAAATGTCTGCTTGAATGTCTGGAATCGGTTCAGCTTCCAATGTTGAGCGATTTCCACGACTTGTGTAATAACTGGATGGAACTCTTGGGTATCCCCGGTGGTGAGACTCCATCTTGCATCCTCGTGGTTTGGTAGTTCTTGGCATACAGATTCCAATCCTTGCCTAAGCTCATCATTTTTAATCTCATCCTTGCTCCCCCTGGGTACTCCGGTGTGTAAAACCTCCCGGTCCCATTCCTAGTTGACTGCATTTCCTGATGATGGCTATTTGCGCTTCGGGTGTCAGGTATCCCCTTAATAAGATCATACCTGGGCGGATAACCTGACATTGTTCGGTTGGAAAGTCTATGGTTTCGATGTCGGTGTGCTCCGGGTTAGTGTAAATGGTATTGGATAGCAGATGTTGAAGCTTCCTAAAGTGGTAGTAGATTATATCTTACTTAAGTTCTAATCTCATCTCATTCTTACTTGACTCAATTATTCACCAAACGTGCATGATAATGCGGTAAGCAAGCAAGCTATATTACTAAGTGGTATTGATAAGTGCAAAATATATATACTTTTAGAGCTTTAATTTTCCTATTTTTATAACAATTCATGTCATATTTTACACTTATCATATGCTTTTCCTTATATTTATATTTTGATTTGAACTGCTATATTTTATGTGTCAAATGCAGGAAAAAATGTCTTAGATCTACATTTGTTGTGATATATATGTAAATATATATATGCAACACATTTGCATGTCGAACTTCAGCATAATTCACTCTGCTACAGCACATCAATGCCACGATCCATGAGCCACATAAGCCAAGCACTCATGCTCACGGTACATCATTATTTATCTGAAGACAGTTAAGACATTTGATAAAATAATCAAGTGATACGTTTAATTAAAGCAACCAGTTGATAAAGATTGGAGGCGGCAACATTAGAAGAGGGTATTCATCTGACGACTACAACACATTGAGGAGGAAAATAAATTATCACGTGATTATAGGAACGTGATTATAATGAAGGTGAAGATAATTTATGGAGCGGCATATAAATCGATATTAGGGCTACGAAACCAGACATTCACGCTCGGGGACCCCCTCCGAACAGGGGCTTTGCGCCTCGTTTATTTCTCTTCGTATTCGTTCATGAGACCACCGCCACCAGCAATCCTTCGACCACCTCCATCAATCATCATACGCCCACCATTATTCCCTTCGTCCGCACACCAAACTCACCAGACCACACCATTGTTCACCACCACTTCCACATATTATTTTTGTTATGTTTGTTATTTTTATAATTATGTTTGAGTAGTTAGTTTAACTCCCTGGGTTGGGGTAGCAAACGAATCTTTATGTTTATTTTGTAATCTTTTCTCTGATTATAATTGCAGTAGTTTAATTCCTGTTCTTCATGCGCTTTAATTTTCTAGCTAATTATTAGAGCATATTTGTAGTTTTCTAATCAAAATGCGGCGCTGAGATTAGTTAACAAGACATAGGAAGTTAAACCGGATTAACGACTAGAAGCATGGTTTGCCTATAGTTAATCTGTCTCCAATAGGAATTGTGTTTAATGCTATTACTTGATAACTTGGGCATGGTTTGCGGCTTGTTATTTCAGTTAGTTAGGATCCGTTGTACAAGGACCGGTCAACGGGTTAATTATGATTCCTGAGTTTATTGCAAAATTAGTGAAGAGTTTATAGATTAATAAGTGAAGGTTTGCAGAACAATCCGGGGTGCTTTCTTAGATTTTAGAGTTTCAATCTTTATTTCTTTATTTAGTTATTTTTATCTTTTACGTTTCATTATTTTATGTTAGTAATTCTTTTTATTAGATTAAGTAAAACCTGAAAAAGTGACGTTTCCTGTTTTCTTAGTTTTTTTTTCGATTAGTAAATAAATTGTCATTTAATTGAACGAGGTCCCTGAGATCGACAACCCCACTCAATTCACTATTCGCAAAACGATAGGTACACTGCCTAGGTAGAGATAGTAACATATTTCTGCTAACAGTTATAGCGGTACCTGGCCTCGATGAGGGTTCAGGCTCATTGTCCCGGTCCACCAAGTGTAGTGTGGGTCCCGACTTTTGGGTCACCCGTGGGTTCCTGTCTGCAGCTTGCTGCACCTTCCTCTGACCGTCAGATCCAGCTCCCTGATCGGTCTTGCCCTTGCCCCTAGTATCGGGCCTGTAGGCTCTGCTAGCGGGGTTCCGGAAGCACTCATATGCTCGGTGTCCGTAAAACCCCACAAAAGTTGCACTCCACCTTATCCCCTTACAATCGAGCCCGGGGTGGTCCTTGTGACACACCTACAGATGTAGCGTCGCTGGTAGCCACCACCGGCTCCCTTCTCAGTCTCAGATCCTGATCATTCACAATATCAATACTCATATCTCAAACGGTTACTAATTGTTTCTTAACTCAATCAATACCAATTGATAAGTGTCCAAATGAGCATGTTTTATAGGTGTTATTTCATATATAATATTAGCACTTTTCTTGCTCATTTCTCCACTGCGGTTAGTTTTCCTCTAGTTTATGTTTTATTGTTATCTCACATAATTATTGGTTTAACATGAGAAAACCAAAGCCGGGAGTGAAGTAGTAGACAAAGAGACGAACGCATAGACGCAAACGGCTCAGAAAACGGGGTCCAAACGAAGAATCTAGAGCCGGTAGAAGAGAGTCACGTATGGAGCACACAACAGAGGTGTGTCCGCCCCTGCAACCGCCTAATAAGCAGGCGGACGAGAGGAATCAACCGCACATGCAACCGCCTGTACCATGGGCGGACGTGGTGGAGCAACCGCCTGTCTAAACACCTATTTAATAGGCGGACAAGAGAACAAGACAACCGCATGGCATTTGGGCGGTAGCTAAAGCGGACGCAGAGGCGGACGCTTGTAAAAATCGAGACGCGACCAGTTTTTTCTCCGTTTTCTTCCTCGCGTCGACCTGTCTGCAACTTGCTACCATATCCATTACCAGTCGGCGCTTAAAATTCCTCACGTTTGAACTCTGTCCCCTGCAATCAATGAAGCAATCAGTGAGCTGCAATCAAACGCAATAATTGTTCTTCCACCGCCTCAATCAATTCCCCAACTTGCTCACGCGTCTGTTAACTCCTCTGCTGCTTCTTCCTTTCTCTATATAAACGCACGTACCTTAATCATCAACAACACATCCTCCAACCATACAATCCATCACCGTACCACTTCACCACACATCACACATTCATCTCATTTCTCTCCTCCCGCCTTCTCCATTTTTATTTCACTTTCCACCATATTCACCTCTAGTCCTACGTATACAAAATAGCAGAGCGAGCTGGAGTGATTACAGATGATTTCTATTACTCTTGTTTCTGTTTATCTATTTAATAGTTAGGCTAGAATATTTATACTCGGGGAATGGTTATTATGTGTTTGTATTAATTATGCATTATTATTACTGGTTTAATACAGTTTGTTACGTTTTAAAGGTTATCTCGCACCTTTTTAATAAATGTCATGAGTTTATTAAATTGCTTTCCTAAGTCTATTTTGATCAGACCGGTGATAAATAGATAGGTTAATTAAGACGTAAAACTGGAGGAAACTTGTTATGATTTAATAAGTAGTATTCAGTTGCAAATGTAATTCCTCAATACTCCTCTGCCGTTTGCAGCTTTTGCTTGAGTTTTCATCGGACCTTGCATTACAGGTAAACGAGTTCTTTTGAGTCTATGACTTAGACCTTAAGAAATAACAGGAACCTTGCCAAATTATTAAACCAGTAGAGATAGCTTAATTATGCAGATTATAATAACCTGACCCGGAGTTCCATTTAATTTATCTGTCAACTTAGTTTATTTTATCTTTTCTTTTTATTTATATTACAAGTCAATTAATCCCCCCCCTGTGACACGCTTAGGTACTATAATATGTATATTAGTCCCACGGTTCGACATCGGTCGCACAATTCACTATACTACCACGACCGGGATTTTGTTTGTAGCCCGACGTTTATTTTAAGTATTTAATTTCTTTTCTTTTAATTTTACACCAGTTTAACCACTTACCATATAACGTCTGCAAATGGCGCCGTTGCCGGGGACTAGATTATTCTAGTCCCTAAGCCCCGGATTATTCACTTGTTATATTAGAATATTTTGTCTATTTTATTTTGTTTGTTGTTTATATAATTATCTTTATATTTTGTCTATATTATTATTATGTTTGTTTCTAATTATTTTATTTTCTAATCTGTTTCAGTAGTTTTGTTTTATATACAAAAACACAAAAAAAAAGAAATGGAACAGGTGTTCGAGCAAGAGTTTTGCTATTCACAGTATTTATACTGCTCCGTATGTGGGGGAGCTCATGATTATGAGGATTGTCTCATATTCCAAGAGCAACTCTGGTTAGAAGATCAACCAGACTACCTGGAGAGACTCGCTCAACAAGAACAGCAACCAAAGAGCGAAATAATTCATGAGGTAGAACACCCCACTACGGACGTAAGTTATGCTCTTCCCTCTATAGTCACCTACCGCCAGTTTCCATCCTTCTCTATGCTCTACCCAGAAAATGAGGATTTTATATCCTCGAAAATGAAGAGAAGGAATTGCCATCACCTCCCACCAATATATCCAAACAAAACGCCACTATCACCTTCGAAGAATTAACTTTCTCTGAAGATGATATCAATCAGCGTTCTTTCTACAAGCCTCACCTACAAGAGGAGGATGTTTACATCCTCCAATTTGAGGAAGAAAAATCATCAGTCGGGTCTTCTGTTAGAACTACGTTCCCGGCAATACCTCCTCAAACACCAGATTTGTGGAGTATTATTCCTAATTTAATTTATATGCCGAGGTAACGTTTGTTTTGATCCAGGATAACGAAGCAGGCGTCTAGACAAAGACGTTAAAGAAGGCCAGCTTCCCGGGAGGCAACCCGGATGTACTTTTGTTTTATTTTGCTTCTATGCTCTTTTAATTTTCAGGTTCTCTTTAAATTTTATTTTTGCTAACTTTTAACTCCGTTTGTAGTATGGTTGCTTCTGGTGTCTTATGCAGGTGCCTTCATATCTACACTGCAACCAAGCTACGCTACTTGAGACTGAAGCTCAAGTGTGGGGGAACTCCTTTAGCAACTAGCAAAAATAATATCAGGGGAGTACCAGTTTCTTTAATTATGCTTTTATTTTAAATAAAAACTGTAGAGGAGCGTTTATGTGCTTAAATGTTTATTTGTGGTCTTTGTGTTATCTCTATTTTATCTACTTACCGAAAAGGTCTTCTGAAACCTTCCCTTGTTTTTCTGGTGAACAATGAGGATATTGTTCATTTAAGTGTGGGGGAGTGTGCCCTTTTCGGTGACATTTTGTGCTTAAATGTTTAATCTCTCTCCTTATCATGCGATTGTCCAATTCAAATATTATGGACCTTTTATATGTGGGTTGTTCTCTTTAAGAATAAATACTGTTATGAATTGTAGGATAAATGGTACAAATTTTAAAATTTTGATTACTTTTGAGGAGCATTTATATGCGGTGTGACCAAATAATCTGCAAATGGTTGGATTTTATTGCTCAGGGTTTCTTTCTGTCTTCTCTCTTAGGGATTGCTAAGGGGTGCTTCTCTATTAAAAAGAAAAAAAAAATAAAGGACTTGCGAGACACCATTGGTAACCAACAAAAGAGAGTTGAGTGTTCTTAAAATACAAAGGCGTTATGCCTACATTTTCTCATCCCTTATGCAAAAGTGAAACAAATGCATGAATCTATTTTTCCTTTTGTTTTCTCCTCAATGCCCATTCTTGAGAGAGTTGGCCATGGTAAAAGTTCTCAGAGTCACCTAAAAAAAAAACATTGAGGTACCTTAGATCATACCCCGAAACTCTATATTTTATTTTTGCCCTGAGCACACTATGCCACCAGCAGTTAATTTTTCACACTCCTCAATAAGTTTAAAGATCATGTTTATCCTACCTTCATAATAATATTTGTTAGTATTGAGCATTCCCTACTTACTTGGGTACGTGGTTTTGCTTGAGGACAAGCAAAAAGATAAGTGTGGGGGTGTGATAAGTGTCCAAATGAGCATGTTTTATAGGTGTATTTCATATATAATATTAGCACTTTTCTTGCTCATTTCTCCACTTCGGTTAGTTTTCCTCTAGTTTATGTTTTATTGTTTATCTCACATAATTATTGGTTTAACATGAGGAAAACCAAGCCGGGAGTGAAGTAGACGAGAGAGACGAACGCATAGACGCAAACGGCTCAGAAAACGGGGTCCAAACGAAGAATCTAGAGCTGGTAGAAGAGAGTCACGTATGGAGCACACAACAGAGGTGTGTCCGCCCCTGCAACCGCCTAATAAGCAGGCGGACGAGAGGAATCAACCGCACAGGCAACCGCCTGTACCATGGGCAGACGTGGTGGAGCAACCGCCTGTCTAAACACCTATTTAATAGGCGGACAAGAGAACAAGACAACCGCATGGCATTTGGGCGGTAGCTAAAGCGGACGCAGAGGCGGACGCTTGTAAAAATCGAGACGCGACCAGTTTTCTTCTCCGTTTTCTTCTCGCGTCGACCTGTCTGCAACTTGCTACCATATCCATTACCAGTCGGCGCTTAAATTCCTCACGCGTGAACTCTGTCCCCTGCAATTAATGAAGCAATCAGTGAGCTGCAATCAAACGCAATAAATGTTCTTCCACCGCCTCAATCAATTCCCCAACTTGCTCACGCGTCTGTTAACTCCTCTGCTGCTTCTTCCTTTCTCTATATAAACGCACGTACCTTAATCATCCACAACACATCCTCCAACCATACAATCCATCACCGTACCACTTCACCACACATCACACGTTCATCTCATTTCTCTTCTCCCGCCTTCTCCATTTTTATTTCACTTTCCACCATATTCACCTCTAGTCCTACGTATACAAAATAGCAGAGCGAGCTGGAGTGATTACAGATGATTTCTATTACTCTTGTTTCTGTTTATCTATTTAATATGTTAGGCTAGAATATTTATACTCGGGGAATGGTTATTATGTGTTTGTATTAATTATGCATTATTATTACTGGTTTATTTAAATACAGTTTTTTACGTTTTAAAGGTTATCTCGCACCTTTTAATAAATGTCATGAGTTTATTAAATTGCTTTCCTAAGTCTATTTTGATCAGACCGGTGATAAATAGATAGGTTAATTAAGACGTAAAACTGGAGGAAAATTGTTATGATTTAATAAGTTAGTATTCAGTTGCAAATGTAATTCCTCAATACTCCTCTGCCGTTGCAGGCTTTTGCTTGAGTTTTCATCGGACCTTGCATTACAGGTAAACGAGTTCTTTTGAGTCTATGACTTAGACCTTAAGAAAATAACAGGAACCTTGCCAAATTATTAAACCAGTAGAGATAGCTTAATTATGCAGATTATAATAACCTGACCCGGAGTTCCATTTAATTTATCTGTCAACTTAGTTTATTTTATCTTTTCTTTTTATATTACAAGTCAATTAATCCCCCCCCTGTGACACGCTTAGGTACTATAATATGTATATTAGTCCCACGGTTCGACATCCGGTCGCTTACAATTCACTATACTACCACGACCGGGATTTGTTTGCAGCCCGACGTTTATTTTGAGTATTAATTTCTTTCTTTTAATTTTACACCAGTTTAACCACTCACCATATAACGTCTGCACCAATCCCATACCCTTTGGCGCCCTAGAGCGCAGGGTGTGTAGCTGCGTAAGCATACGTCAACTTCAATGGCTCTTCCGGAGCCTTCTCCTTTTCCTCCTTCCCCTTTTGATTCTGACTTTTCTGGGCCTGAGGCTGGTACTTCTGTTTCTTGTACCCACCTTGCCCTTGGCTCTCCGCGCTCTTACCAGCACTCTTCCTCTTAGCATTCTCCTCGTCCCTCAGCTGGACGGTTATCTCAACCTTAGCAGCGGCATGATAGCACTCCTGCTTTCCACAGTATTAGTCACTCTTATTTCTCATAATCTAAATCTTACTCATTTACTTACTCAAATCTCAATCATTCTTATTACCTGCAAGGTAGTGTAACTCGTCGGCCCCATGCCGTAGCGGAGTCGATGGCTAAGCCCGCCATGGAAGCAGTCCACCAGGATCTGGTCTGAATATCCAAGACCTGGTAGAAGACGGAGCAAGGCGGTGAACTCCGAGTAATACTCATCCACCGTCATCTTGTCGGTCTGCTTAAGCGCATCCAACTGCAAGCGCTTCTTCGTCTGGACATGGGCGGGGTAGTACTTTGCTCGTTGCAAGGCGGTGTTGTGCTCTTAGCCGAACTCTGGATTGGCCACATGCTCGGCCCTCACCAGCTTCCACCAATCGCCTGCCGCCCCCTTCAGATAGAAAGCAGCCAGACGCACCTTGATCCCAGCAGGGACATCAAGGGTCTCAAAGGCGGTCTCCAGTTCGGAGATGTACGCCTCAAGCTTGGCGGGATCGGTCTCCCCCTTAAAGTGTGCGGGTCGAAGGTCTGCAAGACTCTTCACCCAATTTGGTTCCCTGGGTTGTGGCGGTGGAGGTGGTGCACCACACCAGGCTGATAGCCCATGTGCCCTAATGCGGCAGCCACGATCTTGGCGATCGTCTGCCCTCCGGTATCCCTGAAGCATCATCGCCCTGGCCACGACCTCGGCCTCCTCTAGGACGTCCTGCCATCTGAACAAGCACAACTCACATTAGATTCGTATCCACCACTGTTTCGGTTAACGAATTTATAACGTCCGTAGACGGTAAAGACGATCCACACTTAATAGTGGTCATCTGACTCTACTCACACTAACAGCTCACACCCTTAACCCATCACTTATTCCTTAACTTATATCCTAACTCGGTGGTTACTCATGTCCGGTATTTCTTGATCAGAGCGTAACTACGCTCTGATACCACTTTTTGTAACACCCCATCCAAAGCCAATCGTGGTTATCGCAAAACTGAACACTTAATCGAATTCGTCGCGCAGCGGAAATAACAAACACCGGACCTTGCCACGGTCTGATCGTTAGAACATACCGGCCTTATAATATTACAACACTTATCCAAAATGAACAACCGACCAATCACCACCAACCAAAATACCACCAACCAACCGAGTTTAAGTATCCAAGTCATATTTACAAACTTACTTCAGTTTCAATATAAACAGACGGGAGCACAAGCGCAACCCGTGCTCATAATAAACAACCCATCCTAAGTCTAACCGCTCCTACTCTCGTGGTGCGACTTCATGGGTCTCTTACCTGCAAGTGTAAAAACAGCCCCCAAAGGGGGTCAGCACGAATGCTGGTACTCCCTCTCATGGCCCCCAAGCTAAAGGGGCTACGACGACTAATTGTCGATAGCATGGAAATTGATTACATATACAAGCATGATATGAAGTGCAATAAACAACAATCCACAGATGAACATACTTAGTTCACAAAAATGAACGACATAAGCGTTTCCTTATCAAGTGGGTTAGTAACCCCCTCCTTAGTCCAGATTTCCTTAACCTCAGTTCCTTACCTTACCTTAATCTTAACCTCAACTTATTCTCAGTATACAAACCGTTCCTGGAAGGGAATGGTTGTAGCTTAATTTCAAACCTGGGATTTAGGTGATCCCACTGCACCATCTTAATGCCACCTACCCTGGACGGGAGTCCAGCGTAGCTGAGCCGGTAACCGGCCCTAGGCTACAAGTTCGAAGACAAGTCCTTAAGCGGAGGGCGGATCTGATTCAGATACCGTCCCCCTTTCCTTAGCATGCATGACCGGAGTCAGTCCCGGGTTTCCTCTCTCAAGTTCTAGTTAGTAGAAATCTTAAACACCATGTGTTAGTTAAACCCTAACGGGTATTAACCAACAATCACCAATACTTAACTCTTATTCTTAACTCAGTAAGTACTAAACTCGGTTAGTAGCATTCTCAAGTCTGTGGTTAGTGTAAAGAAACACATACACAACGAGAACAAATATAACCGGTTGCATGCTTTATCTTGTCTTAGTCATAGCAAGTAAACAGATAGCACACAAGCCGAGGGACACCTCGTTAGCAAGCAGGTCACAAGAAAGATTGTACCGTTCACCGTCGTCTATCGTTTGTTTAACCTTCTCCGGGGTCCCAATTCACAAACCTAAAACATTGATTCATTTTTAGGCCATTAGTTATTTGCACCTTACTTAACTCACTTAGTCCCTAAAGATTCCCATTGGATATCCTCTTAAGTCCTTGCCACTTAACCTTATAAACTTAACTTTAAACATTATGGTTTTTACTTAACTTAACTTAATCCCTTAGGTTCTTAGGGTCCTAATCATTACTACCCTACCAATGGTATACCTTATTACCAATTATCATCCTTAGAATTCAAAATTTCTTTTTTTTTTGTTAAGGGTCGTCGACCCACCGTCGACCCACCAACTGGGTCGGACCCTTCTAGTAACTTTCGGGTTAGCAAAAAGTCCACTTGTCCGACCCATGTCCGACCCAACCAACTGGGTCGGACCATTCCAGAAATTTTCCGTCTTCTAAACCTCATCTGTCCGACCCATGTCCGACCCAACCAACTGGGTCGGACCATTCCAGAAATTTTCTCATCCTTTAAAACACACCCGTCCGACCCATGTCCGACCCAAATCCTCTGGGTCGGACCGTTCCAGAACCATTCACTGGCGTCTAACAGAGGCCGTCCGACCCAAACTTGGGTCGGACCCCTAGGTCGGACGCCACCAGAACATGCCCAAACATTGTCAAATCTTCACTAAACTTTTCCTCAAGCCTTCCAATGTGTTCTAACATCATTTAGACCCTTAAACCCACCTTAAACCATCTTCCAAACTCATTAAAACAACCTTCAAAGATCATTCCAATCCTTTACTCCATTCTTACAACAACTACTAACACTTAACACTTATCTCTTTCCTACATTTCAACATCCCTTTCACCTAGAACTTCTACTAGCCAAAAGTTCCCTCCTTAAGAACTTGACCACACATATACACCACTTGCACCCCTACTACATTTTCAAAGCTTCCTTAAATTCTAAACTCTAGTTTCTACCTAAACCACCTAAAAGTTTTATGCTCTTTTACATCTAACTTACCCAAGTTTCCTAGCTTCTTTTATCAACATTTACCTAAGTCCTAAATACCCAAGTACATACTTTTGATTCCTAAATCCTTCATAGTGATACCTAAGTCATTATAGGCCATTAAAACACCTTAATCTTACCCTTTTTCATCAAGGCAACCTTTAGAACTTCCTAGTACTTCCTTAGTCATGAAATCTCCTTAGAACATCTCAAACACTTAGGATGACCTAAACATTCTGTCTAGAATGGGTTATAATAATGTAATGAGACTTATAAATCTACATTACAAGTTTTGAATGAGTTGAGATAGGGTTTAACCAATTAATCACTAAGTGAAATAATTAATATGGTTAAAATGTAGTTTTGTGAAATTTGGGATGTATATATGTAAAAGCCGAGGGCTTAATGAGGTTAAGGGTTTTAAATGACCTAAGGGTGTATATAAACTATAACATAAAATTTTAATGAGTTAGGAACATAAAATAAGGAAGTTATTAAGTTAGAAATAGAAATTATAATACTATATGGATGGAAATGGAAATTTCCGAAAAGTGAAATACCCAAAGTTTCTAAAGGATGATTTACTTTGCTAATTAGGTCTTAATGAGCTATTAAGCATATTTAAATCCTAATATTGGCATAAGTACACATTTGGACCAGAAAAGTCCTTAATAGCACTTCTTGTATTGTTTTAAAAGTAGCTAGCTAGAATGCTCCAATAACATTGTGACAACCAAGTTAGTAGGTGATGCAGCAGCTAGCTTATGTAGTAAACACACAAGTAGGTGATGCAGCTGCTTGGGCAAGCTAGCAAGCAAGTAGGTGACTCATCAAGCTAGCAAGAAAGTAGGTGACTCATCAAGCTAGTAAGCAAGTAGGTGACTCATCAAGCTAGTAAGAAAGTAGGTGACTCTGCAAGCTAGCAAGCTAGTAGGACGTCTTAAGCACGACTAAGCTAGTAGGCAAGTAGGACGTCTTTAAGCACGAGGTGGCATGATGAGTTGGCACCTACTTAAACACTTGACACATACTATAACCAATAGGAGCTTGACACCTAAGTAGGCTGGTAGGGAGGTGGCAACATCCCATTGGAGACGTGACATGGCTTAGAAATCAGCCACACACACCTTTCCTTCACCTTAAGTAACCTAAACCGTCTCCTTGCTTATATAAACCGTCCCCCACCTCCATTCATCCATTTAGCACGTTAAGAAGAGAAAAAGAAAGAGAGGAAAGCTTACCACCACCACCTGGCCGAGAGCAAAGAGAAGGAGGAGAACTACTATCTTCATCTTCTTCCAATCGTAGAGGTAAGGCTGTTCTTGGTGTGTTCTTCATTCTTTCCTAGCCTATTCTCAGCCGAAAACCAGAGGAGAAACCAAGGGAACTCACTCCATTTCCATGTCCATTCTAGGAGCTTAAAAGCTGTCTTAGGGTGTTCTAACTTCTAGCAAGCTTTACAAGGATTTATGGAAGGTTTTCTTCAGCAATCTGCAAGGTAACTTCATGGTTACCATCCCTTAATAAATCTATATGTTTTACAGGAGTATTACCCCTATATTGTCTAATTAAAATCATAGGTATTTATTAGCCTAAAGTTGAAAGAGTTAGAAAAGTGTTTTTAGGAAGAAAAGGATGTGTTTACAACCTACCTTGAATTACTGATTGCTTAAGAGCTTAATTATGGTTTTTGCTGCTGTTTAGTGAGTGGGAATACCCTAGAGGTAATTATGATTGTTCTGGATGATCTTGAGTCTAATCTGGTGTTGTTATAATCTAGGATAAATGGTGTCTTAAAGAGTTTTGTTTAATCACCAGATTTGTGGGTGGAATTCTAGAGCATTAATCAAGTGTTTTAGGTGCTTAACTAACCTAGAACCTATCTGATCATTATGGCCGAGTGACATAGGTAAAGTATAGAACTTGTTTAAGATGCTAAGTGTGATTACTAGAAGAGCTAATCTAGATGAGATAGTTAATAATAGAACTGAAATGGATATGATTTGTTTGTTTGATCAAGACTTGTTCTTAAGGTATGGTTTATGGTTGTTTGAGTTGTTAAACTGGGGTATTTGAAGTTGTGTGATCTGGCCGAAGGTGCCATGTGAGATTATGTAATCATTGCCCTTCCTTAAGTGATGTTTGATTAATTTTATGATCCTTGTGTTTGAAATTATGAAATGGGCTTTGTTAAGTGATTTGACTATTGATTCATGTTATACTTTAAATTTTTATATTCTGATTATAAGGATTCAATGAGTAACTCATTGGAATGGATTGTTGAGATATATGGCCATATGTGGGACTTGAGCAGTAACTGCCTACTTATGAATTATTGGACTCATGGTATGCCTTGGGCTCCATGAGATGCTTCATGGTTTCCTACACTATAGTTTAAAGGTACTATAGGGGGTGTGCACATCTTTTAGGGCCTGGAGTGCGTTGGGGAAAGGTTGGATCGCCTCAATGATCGGTATTCGTCCCTTGAACTGATTTGTGTGGAATGGAGAAATTGATGACTAAGGAAAATATGTGAATTAGTTAACATGTAATTGTGCAGGTTTGGATGCCTTATTGTTAATGCTTGAACTCTTGGTTGAGTAAAGCTTGGTATATACCATCAATTACTTTACTAAGATATTTCATGATGGTAGCTTTGATTTTACTCAGCCTTGCTGACCTTTTGGCTTTATGCCCTGTGGTCCTTTCTTTGTGATTGTATGAATGGCCACAGATGCAGGAAATGAAGAAGCTTCTCCTTAGTTGTGGAGACATTCGAGAGTGTGGGCTTTTGGGGCTAGAAGACCATCATTTTATTCTCTCTTGGTTTCTAGACTAATGTATTAGGTTGTTCTATAACCTATGTAATACAAAGTTAGATTGGTTGTAAGTTAAGCCTAAGCATTCACATGGTTGTGAGTGTGGCGGTAACGTCCTATAAGACTTATGCTTCCGCTTTATTAATCTGAGCAAGTTTATTATCATATTATGGTTAGTAATTTAGGGGTGTTACAAAAAGTTAGGGGCAAATTGAAAGCTAATTAAACTTCGGGTGCTCAATTAATATTAGGGCAGGAAGTTGGGGTTAAAATGAAATTATAACATTTTATATGAATTTTATAAAGTTAGGGAATTAAATAAAATTTGGAAAAGACATTGGGTGAAACCGTGAATAATAGAAAGTATGGTCAAAGAAATATTTTGGGGTGGTCAACCTTGACCAACGTTGAGGTTGACCAAAATAAAATATTATTATAAATTAATTTGGTAATTTAATAAATTATTATGTTGAAAATGGAAGTTTTCAAACTACTTGGGAACATTTTGTAATTTCCGAAAAAAAATTGGAGTAAGGAATGAAATTAAGCCAAGTGTAATGGTCTGTCCGAATTTAGGAAAAAGTTGGGTTAGAAAATGTGATTTAACGAAGTAAAGGATATAATATATGTTTATGTGTTAAAATGTAACATTGTAAATATATATATATGTGGGGTCCTATGGTAATTTCCCAAAATTAGAGGTTAAAATGAAACCAAGATAGCCTAGGGGCTGGTATGGAATTTTAGAGATTTTGGGGTTGGTTTTGTGATTAAACAAATTAAGGATGTATAGGATATAGTTTAAATGTTATAAACATTTATAAAACTTAAGGGGCTGTTGTGTAAAATACCAAAACTTGGGAGTTAGAAATGAGTTTATAAGACTTCATGGGCCTGTTCCGAAATTGATAATAATTTTGGGGTTAGTTTGGTGGTTTAAATAATTAAATTGTAAAATATAAGGTTTAAGGAGTAAATAGTAAAAGTTTATAAAATAATGTGGGTTAGTTTGTAAATAAAAAAAAGTGGTGGAAAAAAATAGAATGGGAAGAATTAAGGGGTGCTCGGCAATATTAAAGTATAGTGGAAAACTATAGGTTAAATAAAATAAGAGAATAAATATCATAACATGTGATATAAGGGTGGTTTAGAAATGTTTGGAAAATTTGTGTAGGAATTATATAATTTCCGAAAACTTAGGGAATGATTTTATATAAGGTTGGAAACCTCATGAAGTTGGGGAAAAAGATATAATGCACTTACGACATTATAAGTGACATTTTCACATACTAGGATTATATCCTTAGAAAATAAAGTGCGAGAATAACACTCTTAAATGTTAAAGTAATCCCACATGAATGATAGAACAATCCCCATAATAAATGAGAAATTATAATCCATATTAACTAAAATGAATGTATGAGATTAAAGGATCAAGGAGAAGTGAATAACCAGTCACATACGGGATTTCGTTATTACAAGCAGAAACGTAGATATAATGACAACCGTAGTATAAACGTATACAATAGTATAACATTTTGCATGCACGTAAAAGTGCGTAAACAGAGACGTATAATTACAACTATATAAATATATACGTATTCTTACATATATAATATCATGTACTTACATAAATGTAACTACATGAACTAACTTGTACAACAGGAAGTTCGAACATCATGCATGCATACACGCATGCAACATTATTTCTGCATGCATGTAATCTGACAATTACGTAAACCTGAACAAAACTTCCAACAATTTCGCAATCGTGAATTATAACGAGCAGCTGAAAATTTGATCCTGGGGGTTAACGACCATCAAGTTAAGCGAGAGATTAAATAAGGATTAACCATGGGAGGGAAGTACGGGTTAGTCAAAGATGATTATGTAAATACGAGATGCATATGAATAAATACTGATATTAGGATAACGTGTATACCCGACGTACGAGTGGGTAGCGACAAGCACCGTGAGCATTAGAGCCTACGCGGGGATTAGCACACAGGTGACAATGGTGAAAGGTATGTTGGATTGTGTGGTCTGAACCCCTGAGGGCTTCCTCGGGTTCGGACAAACTTGTGTGCTGAATGTAATTTTCGGTTTCTATATGCTCGACGATCAAGCGTTTATTACTGTGCATGTATACCTTCGGGCGCTATATTACGTTACGTTACGTGACTACGATACAAGCAAGAAATGGGAAACGCTACGGAGTACGACGCTATCATTACTACTCTAATTACCTAAGACTTAAAACTTAGGAAAAAGGATCGGTGATATTGATCTTAGAACATTGGAGAAACATGAATATAACCTAGATTATTGCTAGGTATGAGTAAGACCTTACGAGGCTTCGAATTAATAAAATGTAATCTCCTAAGAACTCAAAACTAATGTTGGCGAGTCGGTTAAACGATTAACTATGGAGATATGGTGGGTGATGAGGTGGTGTGGTTTATGTACTGGAAACCCTGGTCTGCATTCGTTTCAGCAGGTTGCGTAGTGTGATCACCAGAGAGGATCCGAGTGTGGAACCTCTAGTTGTGGAATCCAATGACTGTCTTAGATCGGTGGCAGTGGGTGCTACTGTCTGGCACACGGCTACGGCCATATGGACGTCTCTCTCTCGAGACACAAGAAAGCTCAATGGTCTCTGACCATTAGCAATAGGACTACTATCCAATCATAATAAAACTTGGTGAAGTTAATGGGAATTTGTCCATATAACGAGACACCCACAAGATAATAATGAGATTGGTGGAGGCGAGGCTTCTAGTGATGGCATTCGAACATAGGAGCGTGATGTTTCAACTCGATTATTTAATCCCAATTAAGGATTAAAATGAATGATATAATGTGTAAATGATTATCTTGTATTAAATGTTGGGTGTTTATATTTCTGCACTTACTATATGTTCTTCCCTGTAAAACGGATCAGCATGTAAACTGAATAATATGTTAAGATGGCTTATTAACCTAAGTAACCTCATGGGAGTCTAAGATAACAGTTTAACATACTCGGACAAGCACTGAGCCCTCCATGGGCACCAATATTTTTACTTGCAGGCGATTGACGATACGATGGAGCGCGGGTTTTTGGGTTTTGTTATTTGGACCCAGCGGTACGAACACTTGAATTGAATCATAATGCTTTTGAATTGTCATAGGCTTTGGTGGCATTGTATTAAATATGCCAATTCATGAATATTATGAATTCATGCTTAGACGCTCTCGTTCTTAGGATGGTACTGGGGTTTACTTTTGGTCAAATGGCTTGTTGATTTGTTGGTAACGGGTTATGGTTGGATTAATCTCGATCCACAGCGGATGGTGGGTTAAATCGTTGGAAAGGATGGTTATGACACCCGCCTAGTTAGTGAGTGCTTCCAGTACGATCATAAAGTCTTTAATTTATGTTGCGATTACACGGTAATTACGGTGAGGATTAGGATTAGTAGACGGGGGTGTTACATATATGATCTGCGACAGTATACATAAAATACAAATAATACCGGAGTTTACCAGAATACAAAATTTACTTACTGAAAGTTTGAAAAGATTTTCAAAACCAAACGAATAATTTGAAAATTCAAACACTTTAAGTTTACGACCATGTTATCTCAACCTATTTTCCAACAATTATCTTACAAAAAGGAAGAATCTCCAGTGATAAAATATCTGAGAAGGTCTTGAAATTATATACGGTTTACGAAATACAGAAAACGTATTTCCTGATCATACAGGTTTATATCCAAGGATAAGTTTTGGAAAAAACGCAGATCCAAACATGATCTTTAATGTTTTTGAAATGGGATATTTGGATTAGTATATCCAACTCCCAATTTAAAAGAAATTTAAATGATTGATACACAGTTATACAAATAAATAAAATCTCATTTCCACGAAAGATATATAATCTGTTGATTTTATCAGATTTTACAGAAAGAATCGATAACAATATAATAGAAGTTTTCAGTATTGTTCTTGTTGGATATGTGGAAAGAGCATACAAACATGAATACAATACGGATCAGCCATGGAAGGCCATGCCCGAAGTTACCGACGACTGGATCCAACTTAGAAGAGCACTAGGATTCAAGACTGTAGCAGGAATTCTGGAACAAGAAGCTGAAAAAGGATTTGGACTCTTGAGAGCAACTGACAAATAGATTATTTTAATCAAAGGAGGAACATATAAGGAATTCATGTACGAGATGGTAGAAACGGTTCGACAGCATAGAATCTACAGCACTAATGCAACGCATCGGAAGGTGAAATACCCCAAATCTAATTTACACCTTAAAACCATTAGATAATGAAAATTAATCTAAGGATAAATCATTTCACATACGCATGCTCATTCTGCATGCAAAAGTTCACGTAAATAATATTGTGCATGCAAACATTACGTAAAATAGTCGTCTCACCATAAATGCTAACAGGCGAATATTACAACGTCTTAAATACTCGTACAAACACTCATGTACGTTTATTAACGAGTATTAAACTCCATACATAACATGCTCAATAAAGAGAGCGTCAACAAGGAAAGATCAATACGAACATTTATACAACGAGAGCAACGTAAGTATTTTACGAATGCCGAAGCATTATAAATGCTAAAATAAATTGATATACACATCCAAACAAATGTAACAACCTATGTTACACCTATTATATATATCATAAAAACATAAGAACTCAGTCACAAGGTAACGTAACGCAACTTACCATTCTTAACGACAAGAACGTTCTTTACAGCCATAAAAACGGGCGTTCACGCGTGACCTTTGTATGACCTTTTAAACAAACAAATGGTCCATACCCTCATTTATATGACTATAAAAACGTAGTCCCCAGGCCATATTTAGTTAAAAATGCAAAGTGTCCGGGAGTGCTCACACATGCCCTTTAAAGCACGAGAAGCCCCAGAAACCCCGGAAATGCATTCTAAGTTGGTATAACTTAGTTTTATTCACTCCAAATGGTTAGTTGACCATAATTCAATATTTGTAAAAGGATCCCCACGCCAATTTTTCATTTAAACACAAAGTTCTCGGGGGAAATTCTTAACGCTTCTATTTTGGTCCCAGAAGTCCCGAAAGTCTCGGGAATTGTGTCATGAGTTGATATAACCCCATATAACTCAATGTAACACCTTAATATATCATAATTGACCATAAAAAATGTTTATAAACACTTTTAACTCGTTGGAACAATTTATGTTCCAAAATATCCTTAGAGCACAAAAACGCACTTTCGGGTGCCGTAAAAACATTTTTTACGCAATTACCTTGAAGTTTTTGAGGAGCCACGAATTGGGAATCTTAAATGGGGATGGATTGACCATCTAAATCAATTAAATACAGTGCCAAACTAGTAGCACTAATAGGGCAGACATTCTACCTAAAAAGTACTATAAACTTAACATTTTAAGCTTATAAAATGTCATGAAATTTGATGACTCACCCTCCCACATGCTATATGACTTTATGTTAAGATAAAATTAGGCCAATTGACTCTCCCTCTTCCGAAAACCTGCAACAAAACAAGAGGAGTTAGCTTTGGTTAAAGCATGAATTAAATATGTAAAAGTTAGTTCTAGATCTAGGAAATTATTATATTAATCTAAGAGATCATCTTATGTTATTCTAAGACAATAAATGTCAATAAAAGAAGCTCAAATCCAGCTCCATTTTCTGAGCCTACAAGAGAAAAGGAAGGCACCATTCAACATTGAAAAATCAAAAGAAGTAACCTTACCTTACCACCTTGTCTCCATGAATTAAGCAATTTTTCTCTTCCTCCCCACATGGCCAAAAGTTGTATTGATTGAAGGACTTTTGGAGTGAAAATCAAAAGCAAATCAATAAAAAAAGTCCTTACCTAACATGCCACATTATGGTGTCCAAATTAAACAAATCAAATCCTCTCATCCTAGCTTAGTTATACAGCACTCTTACCTTTCATTCTCTTCATTCCATTGCAGCCGATTTTGGTAAGCTCTTCCCTTCTCCTTTCATCTTCTTCCTTTGAAGCTCTTAAGTTCATTAATGGAGGTTTAACTTTTATCTTCATTTCTATGTTAATTTCCTAGCATTTCTCACCAAGTCTTGAAGCAAAAATCTCCCTAGCATCAATACAAGATTTCGGCATCCATTTATACTCCAAAGAAGTTGTCTTAAATCAACATTAATCCAAGGAGCATCCAAGATCATCTTAAGGTATTTTTCATGCTCGAAAATCCTTAAGACACATTATATGTGTATCCAAAATTCTACATCTTCTAAAGCTATGTTCTTCAACAATTTCATGAAGGAAAGTTGGTTCCTCATTCATCCTAGGAGTGCCAAAAATCTAAGGAGAAATACCTAAGGCAAATCCTTGGAAAACTACTTATAAATCTACTTAAGATATTTGTTAAGATCTAACTCCTAAACCCTTTCCTTTCATGCATAAGAACCAAAGTTGGAACATCAATTTCCATTGAAGGAAGTTTGGGAAATTCAAGAGGAGTTCAAGTATTTAATCATCCTTTGTTAAGAGTAAGTTTACTAAGCCAATCTTTATTGTTTTAAGCTTGGTTAAGCTCTTAAAAATTGTACAAAAATTATGTACACCTTCTTAGGTAATTAAAACCGAAACTATATGGTAATGCATACCAAAAATATAACTTATAACATATATGGTAAGATTATTACCTTAAGACACATTTTTGTGTTACAAAAATTATCTATGTTAAACATTTATTCATGCCGATTTATCTAGGTGAAATACCCCAAACCTAAGTATGCTAAGTAAACATCAAATCATGATGTAGTAAGGCTAAAATATGCCTTAGAAAGATTGGTAGACAATTTAAACCAAGGAAAAATAAGAAAGTGCCTTAAAGGCAATCAGGGCAAAAACGTGCTCTAAGCTTGGAGAGACTTGGGTGAGTACCCAAATCATGATAAGACCTTAGTAATATCCTAAAGGTCATCTTAAATCAATTAGCAAAAAAACCAAGCTTGAAAACAAGTTAAAACACAAAATGTGCTTTAAGAATTCTTAAAGCACATTTTTGAGAAATTGTCTTAGAATTGAGTTTTGAGTGGCTAAATGTCCATCATTACTCTTTAATCAACATGTGTACTAATTAGTATCACATTAGGAGGTCTAAATCAATGGGAAATCAAAAATTTCCCGATTATGTGCCTTGGTTAGTGAATAGTAACTATTTAGTGACTAGTTTAAGTTTTAATCAATATAAGTCAATTAATTGGTCAACAAAGACCATGTTAGCCTTATATTAGGAGGGTGGCCGGTTTTTTTTATGTGGGAGTCACCATATGAGTCATCAATGAGAAAGGAAAAGAAGAGATAAGTAAAGAAGTTATATTTGTTATTAAAGCAAAATATCTTATATTAGCTCACTTTTCTCCTCTTTCCTTCATTTCTTTCTTCACCCACGGTTCTTCTTCTTTCTCTGTTCCAAAACCGAGAGTGTTGCTTCTCCATGGTTCTCCATCTTCAATCACTTGCCAAATACAACTCCAAGCTCCAAATCCAAAACAAATTGCATATTGTCTTAGTTAGGTCAAGACTATCTTTCTATCTTTTCAAATCTTTCAAAGCTCCATTTTGTGCCATGAGAAAACTCCATTGATGGAGGAAAATCAAGTTTGAAGAGCTCATTAGCTTCTCCATTCTTTAAGGTAAAGAAATGTAAGAAAAACCAAGTTTCCATCACTTTTCTTACATGGCCGAAAATCACTACTCATGGGCCTTGTTTTTATGCCTTGTTCTAGCTTGATTTATTCACCAAGGACTAGTGGATGTCCTATTCATTCAATGCCAAAGTCTACATTGAGACTTCAAGGTAATCATCCACTTTTATGCCTTAGAACACATTTCTAACCTAGGTTTTATTCCTTGAGGGTTAGTGCATTGTTTAGTACTCATATGAGTCCTTGAATATTGGTTAGTTAGAACATTGGCAAGGGGAATTTAAGTGGTGGCCGAGATCTATGCAAGAAGAAGGCCTAAGGAGGAGATTAAGATAAGCTTGAGAAAACAAGGTAAAAGCTTACCTAATGGTGGTTTAAGATTAAGGAATGAGTTTTAGATAATATCAATGTGGCTTAGAGCTTACATTGGTATTGGGTTATATAACCTAAGGAAAAGAACTTAAACAAGCTTATGAACTTGTGACTAAGAGCCAATGAGAATGACTTAGTAATATAAGTTTAAGGTGGATTTAAGAGCATTATAACTACTATGAGATTGATGAGTGTTTGCAGGTTGAAAGCTTAAATATGTGGGAAATTCAGTGCTTAAGTTTAAGTCATTTAAGGGCCTAAGAGCCATGTCATTTAAGAGCCTTAGTGCTATGCAATTTAAGATTATTGCAATATATTGAGTTTGTTGTGAATGAGTTGGTTTGGTGATGAGATATGATGAGGAAGAACTGAGGTTGTTGTGAGATTATGTGTGAGAAAAAACAATGCTATGGGCATGATAAAATGCTAAAGGAACTATGGCGAAATTTGAGTAGAAACAGTGTGTGTGGTGGTAGTGGTGAGTTAATGTGACCTAGGATTTACTAGGAATCTTATGAGGAATTTGAGTGGAGATTAGTTAACTAAGGAATTCTTGAGGTTTAGGATGACCTAGAGATGTCTAGGAGGATTAGAGGATGGGTGAGTGTTTTGAGCACACCAAAATCATGAGATGAGGAATATAAGACTTGAGCATAAGTTTAAGGAAGGTATGATGCTTAAGGTGATTAAGATATGTTCTAAGGGAATATAATGACTAAGGAAGTACTAGGAAGTTTTAGAGATTGTCTTGATGAAGAGGGGTAAGATAAAGTGTTGGAATGAGTGGTAATGACTTAGGCATTACCTTGGGGGATTTAGGAATCAAGAGAATGTAATTGAGTATTTAGAACTTAGGCAAATGTTGGTAAACAACTCGGAAGGAAATAAGGTGTTGTGTATGGAAGCTTAAGCTTGTGAAGGAACTTTTAGTAAATGCTTGAAAGTTTTAGATAGTGAGAGATGCTTGGGAGATGATGTTATAGTGGTGAGGAAAACATTGGCATAGTGGTTACATTAAGTATGAACCACCACCTAGAAACCTAGAGGAAAGCATTACAAGGGTAGCATTATTACAAGGAAAATGCATAATGACTAAGGTGGATTTGGTGGATGATTTAAGGTATTTAAAGGAGGTTATAAGGTGGGTTTAAGGTGCCAAGATGGTGTTGGACCTATTAGGACACTTGTGGAAGAGTTTGGAATTGGAAGAGCAATTTAAGAGGAAAATCTGTAGTGGACCGACCCAGGGTCCGACCCAGTTTTGGGTCGGTCGGGCCAAGTTAAGCCAGCCGGAATGCCTCTGGACTGGACCGACCCAGGGGGTTTGGGTCGGTCGGCTTAGCCTTGGGTCGGTCGGGCAAAGGTCAAATGTAGGAAAATGGGTTCTGTAAGAGACCGACCCAGAGGGTTTGGGTCGGTCGGTCTAGCTCTTGGGTCGGTCGGATGAGTTTCAAGAGACGGAAGAGTTTCTGTAATGGACCGACCCAGGGGTTGGGTCGGTCGGTGGGTCGGTCGACCCTTAACACTTAGAAAAAAAAAAAAGAAATTTTGGATTCTAAGAATGGTAATGGGTAATGAGGAATACCTTTAGTAGGGTGGTAATGATTAGGACCCTAAGAACTTAAGGGATTAAGTTAAGTTAAGTATAAACTTAAAAGTGTAAGGTTAAGTTGTAAGATTAAGTGGTAAGACTTAAGAGGTGATAGTGGGAATCGTTAAGTAAGTTAAATAGGTTAAGTAAGTTGAATTAAGCTAAGTGATTAATAACCTAAAACTGAATGAATGTTTTAGGACTTGGGAGTTGGACTCCGGAAGAGAGTAAGCAGCCGAACGACCAACGGTGAACGGTACAGTTGTTTCTTCTTGTGACCTGCTTGCTAACGAGGTGTCCCTCGGCTTGTGTGCTATTTGTTTTCGTGCTCACTAAACAAGATAAAGCATGCAACCGGAACATATTATATATATGTTGTATTGTTGTGTGATGTTTGGAAACTAACACGACATACTGTGAGAACCTACTAACCAATGCTTAGTAAGGGATTGAGTGAGACTAAGGAACGCCCCTAATGAGGGACGATATGAACCGAAAGAGGTTAACCAACAAACATGGTCTTGAGACTATTACTAACTGAACTTGAGTGAGGAATCCGGAATGGTACCGGCACATGTGTATTGGGGGAAGTCGGTATCCTTATCAAATACCGTCTTCCAAAGATGACTTGTCCTCGGACTCGTCGCCTAGAGTCGACAAATAGACTCGACCTCCTCGGACTTCTTGTTCTAGGAGGGAGGCATACTGAGATGGTGTAGTGGGATCCACCTAAATGCCCAACTAATTCTAATAAATATTGTTTATGTAAACCAATGGAGCTGATAACTCATTGGTTAGGGCTACGTGACCCGACAGATAAACAATGGATTAAGGTACAACCATTCTAACAAAAGAACGGTTGACTTAATTGAGATAAGAACTGAGATAAGATTAAGATAAGGTTTGAGATAAGATACAACCATCTCTATTTAAAGAATGGTCTGTATTCTGAGACTGAGACAAGTTACAACCAATCCCTTCCAGGAACGGTTTGTATATTGAGATTAAGTTAAGATTAAGATTAAAGTAAGTTGCAACCATTCCTCATTAAAGGATGGTTTGTAATATTAAGATTAAGATAAGCTACATCCACTCCTGATTAAAGGATGGTTGTTTCTAAGGTTAAGATAAGAATCAGATTGAGGTAAGATAAGGATGGACTAAGATTAAGAGAGAACATTACTTAAGGAGTTAAATAACTAACTCTCTAATTAAGGGAACGCATTTAAGTCGTTCATTGTGTGTGAACTTTGATTGTTCATATCTGAGTTGTTGTTTACTGCACCTTCTATTATGTTGTGCATCTAATCAACCTCCATGCTATCGACAATTAGTCGTCGTAGCCACGTTAGCTTGGGGGCCATGAGAGGATCGTACCAGCATTCGTGCTGACCCCCTCGGGGGCTTCTTTTTACTACACAGGTGAACATCAGGAGGCGGCCGTCGCGAGAGTAAGAAGGAGTGCAAGTGGAAGGATAAGTATGACCTACGAGTTGTGCCTGTACACTCGTATGGCAATTAGTTAGTAAGATGTATAGGTTGTGAGTGGATTGTAAGAAGGTTATGTAAATGGTTAAGGTTGTTAGACTAATGTTCGGTATATTCTGTAGTCAACCGTGGCAAGGTCCTGGATTGTAAAGAATTCCGCTGTGACATGTTTATATATACTGTTAAGTTGCGAGACCACATCTGGATTGAGTTGGGTTACAAAAAGTGGTATCAGAGCGTAGTTACGCTCTGAAGACAAGGAAATACCGAACTTAGGAAGATATTGAGGTTGAGATTGAGTTACGGGTTAAGGGTTGAGAGATAGTGTGTGAGGTGCGTTAGCCAGGACTCCCCAGTGTTTACCGGATACCCATAGTACCTAGGCCCGCCCTCCACATCCTAACCCTAAATATGTGGAACAAACGCCAGAGAGAAGAAAGCCTTCTCTACTCGGGGAAACCCGATCTGGCAGTTAGCTAACAGTAAGCAATACCTGAAACAACTTGACGTACAACAGTTATGGAGAACTGGGGGATTTTAAGTGGAGCATAGCCGAGAAACAGGCACTACCTAAGGAATACTATCAGTAAGGGAATGGTAATTACCGGCAACATGGGTCGACATGCTACGCAGTCGAAAAACCCCAATATCAATGGTAAGGAAAGCACTACGCGTGCCATGGATAAGGAAATGATAAGAGACATGGGTACCGGACAGCGGTCCGAGTAAGAATAACAGTAGGATAATACAAATCATGAGGATTAAGACATAAGAAAATGTTAAGGGGTTCCCTCAGGAAGAGGAACGCCCTGGTAGATGACAGTACTGTCAAACAACAAGGAAACTGCCGGATGGTCGATTATCTAGAATAAGAGATTATTGAAGGAGTCCCGAGGGACTACCAATTACATGGAAATTAGAAGGAAGTGTCACTACCGATGTACCTTGTACCAATAGCCCATCCTGCATGGCGCACTTGCCATAGCAAGTGCTACCACGGTTAAGCTACACGAAAATCCATCAAGGCGAGATAGGAGAACGCTACAGTTGTAGCATATATTAATACCGGATTGTAAATCCATAAGAACAGAAAAATAAGACCTTGGAAAGGCCCGACGGCCTGACCATGATGAGATGAGGTGACACACCAGTCCGCAGGGAGCTGAACTTGGACAGAATACTAAACGATATGAATATGAGCAACAATACCACCTACTACAACGACAACCGACAGTACGGTAAGAACACAATCCCGAACTCCAAGGGGAAAACCTAAGAGATTGCCCGGTATCCCGAGCAAAAACACTATATAAGCAATAAAATACAAGGGATGTATTATAAGCTACTATTGAGACTGTTGAAGCATCGACTCACAACGAAAACGGGATAAGACTCCCAGAGTGACCATTAAGGATACCAATAACACATTCTTCAATGAAGATGTTGGACGACCCAGAAAATAAGGGTAAATAAATGAACATAAGCTATAACCTACTAAGGATTAAAATGTAGAATCCCGACAGAGGGAAGCTCAGCGGATTACCCACACAGAGCGGGCATAGTCGAACCGAACAACTGATGAATGACAGTTAACACTGTTTGCTTAACTCATTAACACCCAAGTATGATTGTTCATCAACGGGTGGCGTAGTCAACAGAAGTTGAACGAAGCGTTGAGATGAAGGTATAAGGTGACTGGATGATATCCAACTTGAACACCTTAAGGCAAACGCCTAATGCGAACCTAACTTTGACTATTAAAAGACATAAGTCTAGTAAAATGACAGCATTGTCAAAGACATTAAGTAACCTCAGAACACCTGAACAACTTCCATAGCCGGAAGCAGGATGCAGCAACTTACCATGAAACCCGATATTACATTTAGTATGTAACCTAACGGTGGATGAAGTTCCAGAACCAGAATCTCATAAGGAAGACCTGCAGATGATAAGAGTACAAATAATGAACTGGACATTAAGCATTAGGAGCCTACGAGCCAAGGATGTTAACCACATCAGAGCCCGAGGCGCAGTAAGTTATAAGAGAGCTTATTTAAGCCATAAAGGACTACAATTTGTAGATATGAACGGTTACCAAACCTACAATTTAGATTGGGAAAAGCAATACCAAGAAAGGGTACCAATGAGAATATTGAGATAATGCTAAGGACAGGAGCGGAGAACGAACCATGCCTTTTAGGGTGGGGATACCTCTCCTTGTTGTGAGGCCATGAGTGGGAATGAACCCCTCAAAAGGGCTTTCACTTATTAGAGGTGAAATACACTTTATTTAGGAAATGGGAACCATGAACCTTGAGATTACTTTAGAACATACCAGATACACTTGAGTAATAAGGTAGGTTGCAGAGATAGACCCCAAATCCGACACCAGGATGTAAGAATTAAAGATCGTCAGAGATGAACACCGTGACTGCACATGGTGGCACGTTAATTGATCAATGCTCTTAAGAGCCTGTGATTCAGTGGATAATTTCTTCAGTAACCAATTAAAACTACATGGTAGATAACATCACTAAGGATGAAAGAAAGCGAAAGAAATTAGCCTACTTACGAATCTGAGATTGGAGCAGAACATCTTCATATCAAGAGTTAACTATTTTACAACACGGTACGACAACCGCCAATACCGGAATGAGAGAACTCCCAGTGTGTTTACACCAAGAAGGGATTGAGTATAAGTTAAGACATTAGAATAAGTGAGTAAGAAGTTGCACCATTAATGGGCAACATGGTAAAGGCCAACTACCACGGTAGTAGTGGTCGTAAGTACAATAGTTAGATAAGTGGATTAAGTCATGGTGCGCGGTAAGGCGACCATTATGTATGAGCCGTCAAATATGGACACTGAGGCAATTAGATTTATGAGTTAAGATTAGCATAAGTAAGAAAATAAGATGGTAGACGAACTGAGCGCTGATGCCAGTAGTCTGGACCTGGTTAGGTAAAATTTCGCAGGAAGCACACTACCCATTCCTTAAGGAACTGGAAGTGCTTTCCTAATAGAAGGAATATGAGAAAGAAGATAAGAGGCTCTGGAAAGAGACCTCAGATATTAAGTGACCGAATCAATACGGAATACAGGAAGGCTAGAGCATACCATACCCGAGAACACAATAATGGATTTCCCTTGATTAACTTCAAGAAGAACATAAATGTGATTATGGAACGATGAAGAGGAGATCGACAACAGAATACTTCTTAATTAGCAATAGCTAAACGTGCGACGGACACTATGAGTTTACTAAAACGAGACGTGGGACGACTGCACCCCACAGGGGCTTGCAGGCCTGACACGCTCATTTATGAGTTAGTTGGGTAAGTAGTAATGTACCAGTAAGGTACCCCATGCATGTGCGAGTGTGTAAGGAACACGGGAAGTAGTCGACTCCGTACCACCGACAACGACGCAAGACAGACAAGAGCAGCTACTACCACAAACAGTTGAAGAGAAGAATTCAGTGGAACCAGTAACGCAAGGGAATCAGAGAACAAATAATTAAGGACTATGAAGTGCGAGAAGCACGGATTGTTAAGTACAGACATGGGACATGTCTTAAGATGAATAAAATTAAACTGTAAAGTGCAATAAGCACTAAACAGTAGTTTCAGATTAGGAATCATCCTCAGACCAAAGGTCAGTTGGGGAGAACAATTTAGACATTCAAAAAAAAAAATACTAAGAGTATGAGCATAAGATCTTCAAGGAGAATAGATAGACGAGTTACAACTCATCAAGGCCGTGTATATATAAAGATAACACGTGTCCATTGAGAGACTAATATTCCTAAACAGTAAGGATGCAGAAGGATATACAATGCTATCAAAGCTAAGTGAGGCAGTTAAGCCTAAGAACATCAGAGTGGCGCAGCGAAAGCTAGCAGATCACTACCTTTGAGATTAGACCAAACTAAGTTAAGGAAACGGTATAAGTACCGTTAAGAATCCTCGATACAAAGACTAAGTCATTTCTGATTGAATTATAAGTAAGATAGATGATGTGGAAGCTAGAATGCTTGGTAAGAATTAGACATCTTGAACTTATGTTCAAAGATGATGTGACGCTGATTACGTGGGCGTAATCCTTTTAAGGGGGTAGAGCGAAAACCGCTTGGCGTATGTTTGTGTACTGAGTACATAAACTACGGTGTGCATAGCACAAAACAATTTAGAATATGTTTACATAAACATTTTGAGATAATCATGGTTATTGCACACAGAAGATGTGAATACCATACATATTAAGTACTTATCTTGTTAACTCCGGTGTGAGCACAAGTTAAGAGAATTAAGGAAGAGGATTAAGGAGACTTAAGAAATAAGGAATATATGAGGTATAAGTCAATATGAGACTATGTGTGAGATAAGAATAAGATAACATTATGAGATGCAATTTGGTATGATTATGAGTTAGGATGTAGTAATGCTATGTGGTATGAGACAGTGGAAGTTGGTATGAGACTGATATAGAATTTAGTAGGAATTTAAGTCTGAGGTAATTACTAAGAGATGAATTGGGAATGCTTGATGGATTGAGTTCACACTTTGGAGATGTATTGATTATGATTAGAAGAACTAAAAAGATAGAAAATTGGACATGAGTGATTATTTGGATGTTTGAAAATGACGTGGGAGGTGGAACTTGATTTTCTAGGGATCAAGGGAAACCGAAACAAATTGGGGTGGAAGGATAGTTCTACACTGATGCTGATCACATCAGGTTGGATGATTCCTGAAACTCCCTACCAGTGGTCACTTAAATCACACTAAGGATAGAGACCTTGGGATAAAATGAAATTGGATTGCTTGTATTTTTATTAGAGGAATTATTCCTCACATGACTCGTAAAAGGATTACCTTTTTACTGAGTCTCGCCCATGAAGTCGAGGACGCACGAGCCTTTGTCTTCGGACCGGTGACATGGGGAGCAGCGTGTTTTGTATTCTAGCCCATGGTGACGAGGACGAATGAGCCATTGTCTACGGACCGGTGACATGGGAGAATACGTTGGAAGTTATGTGAATGTTTTAATCATCAAAAGGAACAAAAGGAATTTTGAGTGCTATACATGCTTAAGCATGTTGTGTGATATTTGAGTATAAGAATATGGCGGGTCTAATGACCCATTGAGATTAAGTATACATAAGTATGATCTATATGATCTAAGGAATGAGGTAAGACATGTATTCTAATGAGATAAGATGCATGGGAACTTTGAGGACAAAGTTCTTTTAAGGGGGTAGATTGAAATACCCCAAACCTAAGTATGCTAAGTAAACATCAATCATGATGTAGTAAGGCTAAATATGCCTTAGAAAGATTGGTAGACAATTTAAACCAAGGAAAACATAAGAAGTGCCTTAAAGGCAATCAGGGCAAAACGTGCTCTAAGCTTGGAGAGACTTGGGTGAGTACCCAAATATCATGATAAGACCTTAGTAATATCCTAAAGGTCATCTTAAATCAATTAGCAAAGAAACCAAGCTTGAAAACAAGTTAAAACACAAAATGTGCTTTAAGAATTCTTAAAGCACATTTTTGAGAAATTGTCTTAGAATTGAGTTTTGAGTGGCTAAATGTCCATCATTACTCTTTAATCAACATGTGTACTAATTAGTATCACATTAGAGGTCTAAATCATGGGAAATCAAAATTTCCCGATTATGTGCCTTGGTTAGTGAATAGTAACTATTTAGTGACTAGTTTAAGTTTTAATCAATATAAGTCAATTAATTGGTCAACAAAGACCATGTTAGCCTTATATTAGGAGGGTGGCCGTTTTTTTGTGGGGAGTCACCATATGATCATCAAATGAGAAGGAAAGAAGATAAGTAAAGAAGTTACTATTTGCTTTATTAAAGCAAAATATCTTATATTAGCTCACTTTTCTCCTCTTTCCTTCATTTCTTCTTCTTCACACCCACGGTTTCCTTCTTCTTCGCTCTGTTCCAAAACCGAGAGTGTTGCTTCTCCATGTTCTCCATCTTCAATCACTGCCAAATACAACTCCAGCTCCAAATCCAAAATAAATTGCATATTTGTCTTAGTTAGGTCAAGACCTATCTTTCTATCTTTTCAAATCTTTCAAAGCTCCATTTTGGTGCCATGAGAAACTCCATTGATGGAGGAAAATCAAGTTTGAAGAGCTCATTACTTCTCCATTCTCTTAAGGTAAAGAAAATGTAGAAAAACCAAGTTTCCATCACTTTTCTTACATGGCCGAAATCACTACTCATGGGCCTTGTTTTTATGCCTTGTTCTAGCTTGATTTATTCACCAAGGACTAGTGGATGTCCTATTTCATTCAATGCCAAAGTCTACATTGATACTTCAAAGGTAATCATCCACTTTTGCCTTAGAACACATTTCTAACCTAGGTTTTATTCCTTGAGGTTAGTGCATTGTTTAGTACTCATATGAGTCCTTGAATATTGTTAGAACATTGGCAAGGGGAATTTAAGTGGTGGCCGAGATCTATGCAAGAAGAAGGCCTAAGGAGGAGATTAAGATAAGCTTGAGAAACAAGGTAAAATGCTTACCTAATGGTGGTTTAAGATTAAGGAATGAGTTTTAGATAATATCAATGTGGCTTAGAGCTTACATTGTGTATTGGGTTATATAACCTAGAAAAAGAACTTAAACAAGCTTATGAACTTGTGACTAAGGAGCCATGAGAATGACTTAGTAATATAAGTTTAAGTGGATTTTAAGAGCATTATAACTACTATGAGATTGATGAGTGTATTTGCAGGTTGAAAGCTTATATGTGGGAAATTCAGTGCTTAAGTTTAAGTCATTTAAGGGCCTAAGAGCCATGTCATTTAAGAGCCTTAGTGCTATGCAATTTAAGATTATTGCAATATTTGAGTTTGTTGTGAATGAGTTGGTTTGGGTGATGAATATGATGAGAAGAACTTGAGGTGTGTGTGAGATTATTGTGTGAGAAAAACAATGCTTATGGGCATGATAAAATGCTAAAGGAGCTATGGCGAAATTTGAGTAGAAAACAGTGTGTGTGGTGGTAGTGGTGAGTTAATGTGACCTAGGATTTACTAGGAATCATTATGAGGAATTTGAGTGGAGATTAGTTAACTAAGGAATTCTTGAGGTTTAGGATGACCTAGAGATGTCTAGGAGGAATTAGAGGATGGGTGAGTGTTTTGAGCACACCAAAATCATGAGATGAGGAATATAAGACTTGAGCATAAGTTTAAGGAGAAGGTATGATGCTTAAGGTGATTAAGATATGTTCTAAGGGAATATAATGACTAAGGAAGTACTAGGAAGTTTTAGAGATTGTCTTGATGAAGAGGGTAAGATAATGTTGGAATGAGTGGTAAGACTTAGGCATACCTTGGGGGATTTAGGAATCAAGAGAATGTAATTGAGTATTTAGAACTTAGGCAAATGTTGGTAAACACTAGGAAGGAAATAAGGTGTTGGTGTATGGAAGCTTAAGCTTGTGAAAACTTTTAGTAAATGCTTGAAAGAGTTTTAGATAGTGAGAGATGCTTGGGAGATGATGTTATAGTGGTGAGGAAACATTGGCATAGTGGTTACATTAAGTATGAACCACCACCTAGAAACCTAGAGGAAAGCATTACAAGGGTAGCATTATTCAAGGAAAATGCATAATGACTAAGGTGGATTTGGTGGATGATTTAAGTATTTAAAGGAGGTTATAAGGTGGGGTTTAAGGTGCCAAGATGGTGTTGGACCTATTAGGACACTTGTGGAAGAGTTTGGAATTGGAAGAGCAATTTAAGAAAATCTGTAGTGGACCGACCCAGGGTCCGACCCAGTTTTGGTCGGTCGGGCCAAGTTAAGCCAGCCGGAATGCCTCTGGACTGGACCGACCCAGGGGGTTTGGGTCGGTCGGCTTAGCCTTGGGTCGGTCGGGCAAAGGTCTAATGTAGGAAATGGGTTCTGTAAGGGACCGACCCAGAGGGTTTGGGTCGGTCGGTCTAGCTCTGGGTCGGTCGGATGAGTTTCAAGAGACGGAAGAGTTTCTGTAATGGACCGACCCAGGGGTTGGGTCGGTGGGTCGGTCGACCCTTACACTTAGAAAAAAAAAAAGAAATTTTGGATTCTAAGAATGGTAATAGGTAATGAGGAATACCTTTGTAGGGTGGTAATGATTGGACCCTAAGAACTTAAGGGATTAAGTTAAGTTAAGTATAAACTTAAAAGTGTAAGGTTAAGTTGTAAGATTAAGTGGTAAGACTTAGAGGTGATAGTGAGAATCGTTAAGTAAGTTAAATAGGTTAAGTAAGTTGAATTAAGCTAAGTGATTAATAACCTAAAACTGAATGAATGTTTTAGGACTTGGGAGTTGGACTCCGGAAGAGAGTAAGCAGCCGAACGACCAACGGTGAACGGTACAGTTGTTTTTCTTGTGACCTGCTTGCTAACGAGGTGTCCCTCGGCTTGTGTGCTATTTGTTTTCGTGCTCACTAAACAAGATAAAGCATGCACCGGAACATATTTATATATGTTGTATTGTTGTGTGATGTTTGGAAACTAACACGACTACTGTGAGAACCTACTAACCAATGCTTAGTAAGGGATTGAGTGAGACTAAGGAACGCCCCTAATGAGGGACGATATGAACCGAAAGAGGTTAACCAACAAACATGGTCTTGAGACTATTACTAACTGAACTTGAGTGAGGAATCCGGAATGGTACCGGCACATTGTATGGGGGGAAGTCGGTATCCTTATCAAATACCGTCTTCCAAAGATGACTTGTCCTCGGACTCGTCGCCTAGAGTCGACAATAGACTCGACCTCCTCGACTTCTTGTTCTAGGAGGAGGCATACTGAGATGGTGTAGTGGGATCACCTAAATGCCCAACTAATTCTAATAAATATTGTTTATGTACAAACCAATGGATCTGTAACTCATTGGTTAGGGCTACGTGACCCGACGAGACAATGGATTAAGGTACAACTTCTAACAAAAGAACGGTTGACTTAATTGAGATAAGAACTGAGATAATATGAGATAAGGTTGAGATAAGATACAACCATCTCTATTTAAAGAATGGTCTGTATTCTGAGACTGAGACAAGTTACAACCAATCCCTTCCAGGAACGGTTTGTATATTGAATTAAGTTAAGATTAAGATTAAAGTAGTTGCAACCATTCCTCATTAAAGGATGGTTTGTAATATTAAGATTAAGATAAGCTACATCCACTCCTGATTAAAGGATGGTTGTTTCTAAGGTTAAGATAAGAATCAGATTGAGGTAAGATAAGGATGGACTAAGATTAAGAGAGAACATTACTTAGGAGTTAAATAACTAACTCTCTAATTAAGGAACGCATTTAAGTCGTTCATTGTGTGAACTTTGATTGTTCATATCTGAGTTGTTGTTTACTGCACCTTCTATTATGTTGTGCACTATCACACCTCCATGCTATCGACAATTAGTCGTCGTAGCCACGTTAGCTTGGGGCCATGAGAGGATCGTACCAGCATTCGTGCTGACCCCCTCGGGGGCTTCTTTTTACTACACAGGTGAACATCAGGAGGCGGCCGTCGCGAGAGTAAGAAGGAGTGCAAGTGTTAAGGATTAAGTATGACCTACGAGTTGTGCCTGTACACTCGTATGGCAATTGAGTTAGTAAGATGTATAGGTTGTGAGTGGATTGTAAGAAGGTTATGTAAATGGTTAAGGTTGTTAGACTAATGTTCGGTATATTCTGTAGTCAGACCGTGGCAAGGTCCTGGATTGTAAAGAATTCCGCTGTGACATGTTATATATATACTGTTAAGTTGCGAGACCACATCTGGATTGAGTTGGGGTGTTACACTAGGGCAAATATGCTCCATTTTAAGCTAAAAATCCATCTAAGACATTACAATAATTTTTATATGAGTTATATGGCTTTATGTATTTATGTATAATTATTATGAATTATAAATCAACTTTTAAACTATGTGGTATCATAAATTATGGCCAAATTATATTGGTGAAAAATAGGTTTTAATGACTACATATATATATATATTATAAACTTAATTATACAGTTTGGGTGAGTTAAAATATTTACTAGTGCTTAAATGGCTAGTTTATTAAGTTATGTGGCTAAATTGTAAATTTTTGAAACGTTTGGAGAACTATAGTGAAACTGAGAGTATTTGTATTCTTGGCATAAAAATATATAACATAAAGGTAGGAATTAAGATTATGAATTTTAGTTAAATTAAACAAGTGCTAAATTAACAATTTATAAAGTTTGGGGCTATTTTGAAATTTATAAAAAGTTTAAGTGCAAAACTAGAATTTAGTATGGGCGAATTCATAATTAGAGGAAATATAAGTACTCTTCCAGAAATTTAGAAGAATTAATTATTAAACTATGGTTGATAAGTTATTAAGTAACTATTATAAAGTTTTTGGGGTGAAAATGTAATTTATGGAAAGATACTTGTGAGAGCCGAAATTATTTGGGGTTGTATAGTAATTTAAGAAACTATATGTATACATTTCGGCAATTAAAAGAATTTAATATTAAAACTATAGGTTATAAGTTATTATGTAAATGTTATAAGAATTTTGGGGTTAGATTTTAATTATAAGAAACATTTTATTAAGGCCGAAAGTTTGTGGGGCCAAGTTGTAATTTTTGAAAAGTTATCATGTTGAAATGGTATACCGAATATTAGTGGGGTTTGTAAATTATTAATTATATTAAAACTATATATAATATGAGATTAGAGTTAAAATGTAAAGTTTATGAATTATATGGTTGTTTTGTAAATAACCGCAAATATAGGGGTAAGTATTTGAATTTAAATAATTATAGGTCCTATGTGGATATTTGGAGGAATTAGAAATAGAATTTTGATTAAAGGGATTATGGAATTAAAACTATGGGTTATATAGTTATAGGAATTAAATTGTAACCAATAATATTACTTGGGTTAAGTGGAGAATAATAGAAATTATAAGAATATTATGTCTATGCGTGACATATAAATATAATTGGGAAATTATAAAGTTGTTGTGTCATTTTGGATGATTATAAACATGTAACATGAATAACACACGAATATATATATATATGCATATAAAGGATTTAAAAATAAATCAAATAAAATATCATAATATACATAAAATTATAAGGTAATTAAAAGAAATTACCACACCATATAAGTTCTATAAATTAAGACTACATGATTTGGAAATATATAAATACCTTAAACATCAATAAGGTTAAGAGGTTAAAGAAACTATCTAAGCGTAAAGAAATAAACCTCATATGAAATAACAAATACAAAAACGTTTCATGATCCAATAAAATTATTGTACGAGAGTAACATAAATTAACACTGAGTTAATCCTATTCTAGGACTATACTTGACAAGGCGTTGACGAAGATATATTCAATTGCAATCTACGGTGAATGGTATGGGATTCTTGCAACCTGCTTGCTACCGGATTATACCGGCTTGTGTGCTACCTGTTGTGTGAATTAACGACCAAGATAATTACATGTAATGTTGTATTACTCTTGTGCACTGTTGTGTTATTTATATGTGCGTGAATGATACTAACTGTAACGTGTAGTCCCATACCAACACTACATTACCAGTGGATTAAATACCTGTGTATTATTATACCCAAAACTTGTACTCAAGTTTCTCACTAACTTCACTTTATAACAAACATCGTTATCCTAAACATGATAACTAACAATACACATTGTGTTCTTGTTTAACATCCTTGTGTGACACCTAAAAAATTCTATGCTACGAGAAGCGAGGAGCCCAGATGTATCTGGCCATGTGTAACGCCCCGACAACCACATCACACTTAATAACCATTTGTAGCAGAAAACATACATCATCACATTACTTAACTCGTTGGTGTTACACGCCGTTATCCACCCACGTGACTAACAAGGCTAATACATATACATTGTATCGGTGTGATGGACCAGATTCCCGAGCAACTACACATTACATTCTCTTTCCATCCCATTCATTATACATTTACATTCCAACTGTACCGAGTACTTACAACTAATGCCGACAACAATTTCAGTCTTACTACACCTACAATACATTCTCTCAATTTGAATGGCTACCAGGTACAAACAACTACCCCACCTACTCTCGAACGGCTTCCAGCTCCTTGTACCTGAAATAGAAAAGGAAGAAGGGTGGCCCCCAAGGGGCTTAGCACCTTGCTGGTACGGTAATCCCCGCAGCCCGCATGCTACCGGGCCACGCACAACTAATTGTCGTCTAAGCATGCGGTTGATTGTATTTAAATCATGCATGTAAACTACAAAACACACAACCATTACATTGCACAACAATAGATCAATAAAAACAGCCAACACATTTATACTTAATAAATCACTCATCGAGATCTTTACCCCTATAGTGTTCTCCTCTAATGGAGCTATTTCCTTAATAGACGACACTTACCCACTAATCGGGTCATCCTCAACGCCTCTTGTTATAAACTAGGATATACCCAGATCCACAAACCCTCCGCATCTTAACGAACATATAACATCACCTCGCAATAGAATTGCAGCGCAACAATAACAATAACAAACGGTAACGTTCTCTTTACGAACCGACCCAAACATAGTTAGTTAACTTGGTATGCCCGAATAATAAACCCCTCATGATAAGCTTGTTACATCACTCGTTACCGTCCTGATAGTCGGACGAGTAACTTAACTTAAAGATGGATCGGATATAGTGATCCGAACACACCGTACATATTCCCCAACCGACGTGAGTCAGAAAAGCCTGGTTAGCTTAAGGGTGATTGAAGACCAATGAAGGAAAAACAACCAGCTAGAGGGAGCTAAAGAAACTGTCTACATCACCTCCAAAACAACGTGCGACCGGAACAACCGGATTCCTCACTCCCTTGTTAGCACTTGTTAAAAGTCTCATTATTGGACTTAGTACATTAATTCACAAATAGATGGTTAGGTCTAGTTAGACACACACAAGGGTGGAACAACTAACACGCACAACAACCCATAACTAACACAACGCATAGCCGTGGTTAGAACGTTCCCATGGTTTGGTTTGTCCGATACCGATATACTATGTGATCCTAGAGTCCGGTTAGTTGATTTAGCACATACTTAACGCTAAACGGTCTTCAGAACTACCGCACGCACATAATTAAACAATTGTAAACTATTACATGTTTTATCTTAAAAGGTGGCAAACATACAGAAAAACACATTGGCATACAAGCCGGTGTAATCCGTGTACACAAGGTTGCAAGAAAACCATACCTTTGTCCCTGCTGCGTTTGAGTCCCGCCAATGTAGTTCCTAAACATGATTAATAACGTCGGTTAATTACCTTATTTATCTTCCGGTTTACTAAGCATTTTTCATGGATTATATGACATGTTTTATGCTTAACTTACCCTTGATTACCTTCATTAACCCCCTAGGTTCTACCTAAACCACACTGTTTTTGGTTTTTTTTTTACATGTTTTTTGGTCCGACCACCTTACAACAAGGTCGGTCCATTCCAGAACACATTACCGTCAAAATTTCTACTCCGACCGACCTGCAAGTCCGGTCCACAAGTCGGTTCCATCCAGAAACAATTCCCATTCAAAATTTAGACACCCCGACCTTGCCAAGCCGTCCCAAGTCGTCCATTCCAGCAACTTAATCCGACCAAAAATACAAGCCCGACCGACCTTGCAAGTCCGGTCCCCAAGGTCGGTCCATTCCAGAGAACCGTTTCTGGCAGGGTAAACTGGGCTCGACCGACCTTACAAGTCCGGTCCCTAAGGTCGGTCGGCTCCAGACCTTTACGTCTATATTCCCATTTGACTCCAAACTTCACCTCATGTATCCTAGTATGTTCTAACCTCTTTTGGGCACCTCAAACACACCTTAAAACCTCCATTAAACTCCTTACATCACTATCCAAGCTTGTTACTCAATTTCTCCCAAAATCTCTCAATACTAGTAATATCTTTCCTTAGGTTTTCTAAGTGGTGGTTTCATGCCTATAACTCCACTAACCAAAATGTTACCTTACCTCCATTACCACTACTCCAAAGGCATTATTTCTCACATACACCTCCCATATTCAAACTCCTTCTAGTTTCCACTAGTTCACACTTGGATCTCCACAAGGCATTATTTTTCCTTTGATCACCAAAACTTGCACAAGACTTAGCACTTCACATAACATAACCTTGGTGTGTTTAAAACACCCATTTGATTTCTAAATCCTCCAAGACTATGCTCAAGGCATCTTAACACTTATGAACACCTTAATTCACATTCTTTCACCATCTTCAAGCTTAACCATTCCTAGTACCTTCTAGGTCATAAAATCTCATTATTACACATAAACTCCTTTGTTTATCAACTAAATTTTGCCATAGCTTCTCTTGTATATTTTCACACCCAACTCCTAGGTTTTCACCTTTTGACAACCAAGAACCCTTAATCATTTAATACACACAAACATATTGTTTTTCATCCTTTAACCATCCAAGACACTCATCTCTACAAGAAACATTCTTTACACACAACTAAACCTTTAAACCACACTACATCACAATATAGTGCTTAAACTTAATTGCTTGGCACTTAGGCCCTTAAATAACATGGCTCTTAGGCCCTTAAATTGCATAAACCTTAAACACTGAATTTCCCACATATATATATTGCCTTTGACCTGCAAATACACTCAACATCACATTTGCCCTTTAATAATCTCCTTAAGAATAATTCACTAGCTCATTTCCCATTGGATCCTTAGGTATTTTATTAAGCAAATCAAGCTCATTTTTCCTAAGGAATTTAAACTACATTGAGATAGTTTGTTTACCTCTTTTCCTCTCAAACTTCTTTCTTGTTTCCTTGAATTGAAAATCAGCAAGGAGTTTGATCACTTGTCAACTTTCTAATCAATATACAAGCAAGATAATGAGCATTCAAACTTCATGCCCAAACACATTAATAAACCCTAGGTTATAGGTATTGTCTTAAGGCATTAAGGTGATTGTTTTACCTTGGAAATAGAAGAGAGCTTGAATAAGTATCAAGAGAGGTCTCCACCAAGTCCTTGGAAGATTGGAATGAGCTATGAATGAGCAAAAGAAAACACCATGAAGAAGGTGATTTCGGTCACATATGAAAACAAGAGGAAGTAAGATTTTTCTTTGAGTTTCCTTACCTTGAAGCAAAGGAGAATAATGAGGTGTGAAAAGATGAGCTCAAGCTCCTTCCATGGTGATTCCCCTTGGCACCGAAATGGAGGTTTTGGAGTTTTGAAAAGACAAGATTGTAGAACTTGACTAAATTAAGAGAATGGTGGTCTTGGAATTATTTTTGGAGCATGGAGCTATGGACAATCAAAGATGGAGTTGGTGTTGTTGCTGTAGCAAACCGAGAATGGAGAAGAGAGGGAGGTTGGAGACGGTGGGAATGAAGAAGGAAAGAAGAGAATGAGAAGAAACTTGCTTTTGGAGATATTTAAACTAAAAGCAAATAGTACTTTTGCTTTACTACTTTACCTAGCTTATTTTTTGTTCAAGTGTGGTGAGTCACACAAGAAAACTGGCCCCCTCTTTAGTTTAGGTTGATTCTTGGTCTTTGTTGACCAATAACATAACTTATATTATAAACTAGCATAATTTAGTTACTATTCACTAACCAAGGCACATAGTTGTGAAATTTTTGATTTCCCATTGATTTAGACTTCCAAATGTGATACTAAGTAGTACACAAGTTCATTAAAGAGTAATGATGGACATTTAGCCACTCAAAACCCATTTACAAGACAATTTTTCAAAAATGTGCTTTAAGACTCCTTAAAGCACATTTTGTGTTTTAACTTGTTTTCAAGCTTGGTTTTCTTTGGTAATTGCTTTAATACGTTCATTAACATATAAATAAGGCATAGGTATGACCTTTAGGTCTTAACCAAACTTATCCCAAGCTTAGAGAACATTTTCGCCCATATTGGCTTTAAGGTATTTATTTGTGTTCTGTTTGGTTTAATTGTCTACCAAAGTTTCCTAAGGACTTAATTAGCCTTATTAAATCATAATTGAATATTATTTAGTCTTGGTAGGCTCTTTGGGTCCTAACCAAGTTCACTCCAAGCTTAGAGCATGTTTTTGCTCAAACTGTGTTAGTAGTACTTACCGTGTTTACTATGGTTTAAATTGTTCACTAATGTTTCTAAGGCACTTTTTAGCCTTAATATACCATGGTTTAACATTTAAACAACATACAAAGGTTTGGGGTATTTCACCATGCATGCTACAGGAACTGTACCTGTCTCAGGTCGACTCCTATTCAAATATACGTCGCGACGGATGTTTTGGGCGCACTCTTTGTCCACTCACCAGGTTAGTACTGGAACATTATTGAAGTTGGGAGGAAGGCTACATTTCTCCCGAGGGTACAATACCCACCTCTTTTAAGCACTGGAGTTAACTATGTTATCTCCTGAGGGAATTATTACCCACCTACTTATACGAGAGTCCCATCTCGTCTAAGGGTTTATCATACCCGACCAATTTACTCTATGAAGATAGAGTTTAACGAGGTCACTATACCTCCACTGTATTAACATACTTTTACACACATGTCAGTCCCATTGTGAGGATCTGACTACTATCAAGCAATTACAGAACATCTAACTAGACCTTCTGAAGTCTTGTTCTGCGTGATGTTATTGTCCTTGTGTGGATACTTGTTATGATTATTGTATACTGCATGTTTACAGTTTTACAAAAAAAAAATGATCCGCATGTATTCGACAAAGTAGTTGGTGTGGCCCTGTAGCTTGTGGGCTACACGTTTTTCATACCAGCATAGCCGTTCGCTGAGCCCTTCGGGGCACCCCACTTTTCAGGTACCTGAAGTTGAAGAGATTACCCGACCGAGCGTAGGCGGGGTAGATTATGCTATGGGAGTTTATTTCCAGCTATTGTCTTAAGAGTTTTACTTGATTATTGTACCTTTAAGTTTGGAACCTATTATCTCGGGATTGTATTCTTATTCAGACCGTGACAGTTGTAAATTGTATTTGGAGTTAGCCTTGTTAGTCACATGGGTGGCTAACGGCGTTGTAATACTGCCCGGTTGTTGTAATTTATTCCGCTGCAGTTCAAGTTTTATTGGGAGTGATCATTGTTCAGGTTGTTGGATTTTGGGTTGGGGTGTTACAAAAAGTGATATCAGAGCGTAGTTACGCTCCAGATACAAGAATACACCAAGATTTAGGATTTCTAAAGCCTTGGGTTATGGGTTGAGTGATAGTGTTGAAAGGAGTTTAAGTTAGTTTTACTTAGACCACTATCCAAGACCAAGACTGTAACCACAGTATCTAATATACATCAACATTCTGTAGATGTCAGGAAGAGGTGGATGTCGCGGCCAGACTGTAGAATAGCCAACCGTTAGGCTGGCTGATATCGCCGCCTTAATAGCGCAAGCCTTCGCACAGGCAGGAGTTGCGCAGCAGCAGCAATAACCTCCACCACCACCACCCAGAGAAAAAGACTGGGTGAAGAGCTTGGCTGATCTCAGGCCAGTTGTATTCAAAGGACAGTCTGATCCTATACACTTGAAGACTTACATCACAGAGATGGAAACAGCTTTTGAGACACTCGCCATCCCAGCAGGGGACAAGGTGAGACTCGCCGCCTTCTACTTAAAGGACGCAGCAAGAGATTAGTGGAACATGGTGAAGGCCGACCATATGGTCGATCTAGCGTTCACATGGGGAGCCTACACCGCTCTTCTAAGGGCCAAATACTACCCGGCCCACACCATGATGGTGAAGAGCAGGGAGTTCGACGCGCTAGAACAAACTGGACAGATGACAGTGGATGAATACTATGCGAAATTCACTTCCCTGCTCCGAGTGCTACCAGGACTAGGGTACTCGGACCAGATTTTGGTCGACCGATTCTATGGAGGACTGAGCCCTCGACTCCAATACAGAATGGGGCCAGTCATTCCTACCAGCTTACAGGTAAACAGGAAAAATATGAACCAGTTGGAATTATATTACCTACTATAATCCATCATAGGAGAGTTGGAAACTGAACCTTCGAAATTTCAGGAGTGCTATCATGCTGCCTCTGTAGTGGAGATCACATGCAGAAGGAGGGATGCTTTGAGCACCCAGAAAAGGAAGGACGGGCCTGGAAATGACGATGCCAAGCAAGGGAGTTTCAACAAAAGGAACAAGCCCTTCCATAAAGGACAGAGGTCCAACCAAGGGAAGGTGAACCAAAGAGCTGGGAACCTCCAGTTAGTTCCCCACAGAGGAGCAACAAAGCCACTGAAATCCTACCCACCTAAGGGTAGGGCACTCCATCCAAGCCGTTAAATTTGAAACTTATATGATTATACGATACCATTGGAATATATAATTAACCTCGATTGTGTTAGGTTCTGGATATGGCTCAAACACGGGCCAGAAGTTTGTCCGCCATTTCAACTATAGACAATACGGGAAGGATCACCCCGGTGTGGACTGCCTAGGGGAGAAAGTCCAGTGCCGCCACTATCAGTTATGGGAAAATCGTGCCTTCGAGTGCATACGAAACCCAGAGAGCAAGAGATATCGCCCGGGAATGAAAACAAGCATCGGCCCTGAAATACCCCAAACTAATAAAACATGGATTAAACATCTAATCACATTAATTAAGGCCTACACATGCCTTAAAAGTCAATTGAGAACAACAGTGGTCAACACAAAGCAAGATATTGCACCCTTTGACTGTTTAGGGTAAATACATACCCAAATGAACTTCTTAGGACCTAAAACTTTGTCCTAAGAATATCAACACATAAAGGAACATATTACAATTGTTGGACAACACTCCAACACAAAGAACAAGCATTTACATGCTTCAAGGTCAAGTAGGGCAAAAATGTGCTCTAAGGAAACCTTAAAGGTGTTATGACCTCTATTTTATATAAAATTGGATTCCTATGATCAATTATCATGTAAGGAACACAAAAAAACTGTTCTCAAAGAAAACTAAGCTCAGAAACACCTTGTGACACAAAATGTGCACTAAAACACCTTAAAGCACATTTTTGTGTATGAGCTCTAAGATAATGACTTTTTGTCACTTTAAAGACCAGATTACATTCTTTATCACATTAATGTGACATGATAGAATATATTATAAAGTCTAAATCAAAGTTTAAAAATAAAATCAAAATGGGTAATTTTGGATGAATTAGTACCCAAAAATAACATTTAATTACTTAGTCTTAACCATGGTCAAATATCATCCATTGACCATACTACCCATTTCCGCCCCATATTAGCTGGCATACCCACTCATTAAGCAACCTCTAAACAAATATATAGCCAATCTAATGAATCACCATTTACTATTCCTAAAGTAACATTAATTAACATAAAAAGCAAATTTAGTCTTCTTTTCTCATTTGCTTCATTCCCAGCCGACACCACACATCTTCATCCTCTCTTTTGCTCCTCTTTGACGGTAAGAACACTCCATATTCAGAAGAGAACACCAATTGACATAGGTAAGCTTATTAAGCCATTTTATGTTCATTCTCTTCACATTTCTTTCCTCTTTCCATGGAGCTAAGCATCAACCATTTCCATCCATGGATCTAGGTTGTTTTGGAGGTTAAAAGGAGGGTGATTCTTGGCTGTAACAAGGGAAGAAGGTGGAGAATTCTAATCTTGTTCTTAAGGTATAAAAATGTGCTTTAAGCACTTATCTTTTGATTCCTTCCAATTTCGGTTGGAAAGTTGTGTTTCCTAGCCTTATTATCTTCTTCTTAACATACTTATTCAGTTGGTATATCAAGAGCTTCAAGGTATAGCCAAATCCAAGCCAAAAACACCATTTTTGGCATTTTAATCAAGCTGAAAATTAGCCATCTTCTAATCTGAGTTATACTGGTTTTAAGCTTGGTTTTAGTAGCTCTTTTGATGCTCTATTTGATCTGTATAAATAGGCCGAAGACAAACTTTGGTTGCTTTGGTATTCTAAGGTAAATTTTACCTTGAAAATATACTTTAAACACTTCTTATGGTTAGCTCTTGTTTGGAGACTAATCATGCCTATATTGCTGTTAGAACTCATCTAAGAAGCTGTGGAAATTCTCCTTTAAATTGCCGTGGCCAAACAAGGCCTAAACTTGGCAAAAATAAGGTATAAATCACTTAAACCTTCACTTGGTATATTAATATGTGCTTATACATATGTGTATAATATATGCCGTGAGTGAACAAGGTTATTAAGGTCTTGTTTTGACCTTAGGTGATTAAGGAATGGTTTAGTAAATTGATATAAATAATTAACTAGCATAATTGTGAAATTTAAGACATTATGTGGAAAATTGGTAAATATGGAAAACTATGTGGTAAGGCCGAGAGTTTAAAGCATTTTTGGGCATTTATGTGTAATTTATTTTATAAGCTAATGTGTGTAATAAGGCCACGTACTTTAGGCCATTTTATTTATGTATTTATAAGGTTTTAATTAAGTTTAGGTAATATATATGTATTACCGCAAGGAATAGGGGTATAAAGTGTAATTAAATTAAATTTAGGGGCTATATATTAATAAAGCCGAAAATTGGAGGTTAAAAGGATTTAAAATAAAGATTATAAGATTTTATAAAGTTTTGTGGTTAAATGGTAATTTCTGGAAAATAAGTGAAATACCCCAAACCTTAGTATGTTGTTTAAACATTTAAATATGGTATATTAAGACTAAAAAGAGTCTTAGAAACATTAGTAAACAATTTAAACCATAGAAAACACAAATAAATGCCTTAAGGTCAATTAGGGCTAAAATGTGTTCTAAGCTTGGGATAAGCTTGGTTAAGACTTAGTGAGCTTACCAAGACCTTATTTATATACTAATGAATATATTAAACCAATTACCAAAGAAAACCAAGCTTGAAAACAAGTTAAAACACAAAATGTGCTTTAAGGAGTCTTAAAGCACATTTTTGAAAAATTGTCTTGTAAATGAGTTTTGAATGGCTAGATGTCCATCATTACTCTTTAATTAATATGGTACTACTTAGTATCACATTTGGACGTCTATATCTATGGGAAATCAAAAATTTCACATCTATGTGCCTTGTTTTTATGAATAGTAACTAAATAAGCTAGTTTGTAACATATGTTTGTACAAGTAATTAAATTGGCCAACAAAGACTAAAATACCCTTAGTAACATAAAGGGGGCCGGTTTTTATAGTAATGAGTCACCACTCATGTTAGTTTATTAAGTAACAAATGATGACTTATGGTTACTATTTACTTTAAGATATAAATATCTTCTAAAAGCAAAACCAATCTTCATTCTCTCATTTCTCTTCATTTCTTCGTCTTCTACCCTTCCTCCTTGCTCTCTTCTATTTTTGCTACGGTTTTGCTACAGCAACACCAACACCACCATCATTCTCCATCTTTAACCTCTTGTATCTCCTAGCTCACTTTGCCAAATCAAATTCTAAGACCACCATTCTCTTCCTCTCATCAAGCTCTTCAATTCTATCCTTTCAAATCTCAAGAGCTCCATTTTGGTGCCAAGAAGAATCTCCATGGGAGGAGCTTGAGCTCACCTTTTCACATATTATTGTTCTCCTTTGCTTCAAGGTAAAGAAACTGAAAGAAAAATGATGTTTCCCTCATGTTTTTGTGATGTCCGAAAATCACCCTTAATGGTGTCCTTATGTTGCTTTGTTCTAGCTTCATTTCAACCTTTCATGGACTAGGTGGAGTCCTCTCTTGATATAAATTCAAACTCTCTTCAAGTTCTAAGGTAAAACAACTATCTTAATGTTTTTTTTAGAACAATGTATAATCTAGGGTTTACAATGAGATGAAGCTTAAAGCTTGAATACTCATTATATTGTTTGTATATTGTTTAGAAGTTGACAAGCAGACCAAACATCATTACCGATTTTAATCAAGGAAACAAGAAAGAAGTTGTGAGTAAAAGAGGTAAATGTGCTAACCTAATGTGGTTTAAAGTCTTAGGAGAAATGAGCTTATGTTGTTTATTAAAATGATCTAAGGAGCCAATGGTGAATGACTTAGTAAAATGTTCTCAAAGGCTTAGTAAAAGGCATATGTGTTGTTGAGTGTATTTGCAGGTCAAAGGCAAATATAATGTGGGAAATTCAGTGTTTATGATTTTTGCATCTTAAGGGCCTAAGAGCCATGTTATTTAAGGGCCTAAGTGCCAAGCAATTTAAATTATGCACTATATTGTGATGTAGTGCTAAATGAGTGAAGTTTTGTGTATAAGAATGTGTTTGATGGATTTTAGTGTTCTTGATTGTTTAATGGTGAAAACAATGTGTTTTGGTTTAGTAATGTTCTAGGAGAATTCATGTCAAAATTTAGGTAATAAACAAGAAGTTCTAAGGGTTTAAAATGAGTGTTGGTAAGTTAGGAAATGTTTAGAATGGTTAAGTGCTTTCCTAGTGAAAGAAACATGCATTAAGGTGTTTAAAGATGTAAAAAGGGCTTAGGCAATGTTCTAGAGGATTTAGAATGCAAAAGAATGTTTTGGGACATTTCAAGTTCATGGTGAGATTGTGTTAGGACTTGTGCAATGTTGATGAATAAGGGAGAAGTAATGTATTGCATGAAGAAACTATAGACTTGTAGAAATATTAAAGGAATTTGGTTAGGAAGTAAAGATGCTTGGGAGATGATGTAGTAGTGGTGAGGAAACATTATTGGCATAGTGGTTATCATAGGTATGAAACACCACTTAAAAACCTAAGGAGAAAACATTATAAGTGTTAGGAATTTTAGTAAGAAATGAGTAGGTGTATAAGGAGAAAGAAGATGAGTTTTATGGATGTTGTATGAGAGAATAAGTGTGCCAAATGGTGTTGGAAAACATTAGAAGGCTTGAGGAAAAGTTTAGTGAAGATTTGACAATGTTTGGGCATGTTCTGGTGGCGTCCGACCCAGGGGTCCGATCCAAGTTTGGGTCAGACAGCCTCTGTTAGATGCCACTAAATGGTTCTGGAACGGTCCGACCCAGAGGACTTGGGTCGGACATGGGTCGGACGGGTGTGTTTTAAAGGATGGTAAAGCTTCTGGAGTGGTCCGACCCAGTTGGTTGAGTCGGACATGGGTCAGACAGGTGAGGCTTAGAAGACTGAAATGTTCTGGAATGGTCCGACCCAGTTGGTTGAGTCGGACATGGGTCAGAGGACAAGTAGAGTTTTTCAAACCCGAAAGTCACTGGAAGGGTCCGACCCAGTTGGTGGGTCGGACGGCGGGTCGGACTGACCAAAACTTGTAAAAAAAACATAAAAGCATTGCTTAAGTAATAAACCCAAGAGGGTATAATGTAGGTATTCAAGTATAAGTTTAGACATTAAAACATGTCATATAATCATGTTAAACACTTAGTAAATTTGAAGTTAAGTAAGTAATTAACTGACATTCTTAAACATGTATAGGAGTGACCTATGGTGGAAATCAATCGAAGCAAGGACCAAGGTATGGTTTTCTTGCAGTCTGTTGCCTACCGGTTTACACCGGCTTGTGTGTTGTTTGTTTTTCTGTGTGTTTATGACGTTATAAGACTTAATCATGAAATGAGTTTACAGTTGTTCATATTATTGTAATGTTATGATGTGACTCATTTCCCTTGTGTGTGTCTAACATGACTTAGCACTTGTTGTGAATTGTTTGTTAAGTTCCACTGTTGAACTTCTAACAAGTGCTAACTGGGAAGTGAGGAATCCTGCTGTCCGGTCATGCATGTAAGTTAAGAGTACATATCTGAATCAGATTCGACTCTTATGTTGTTAAGATTGTTCTCCTTAATTTGGCGTTCGATCTCCCGCTATCTTCCTCCAAAGCTTACCTATTCTGACTTATGATCGGTTTAGTGGGAACATGTGTTTGTGTGGTGTGTTCGGGTCACTATATCCGAACCATCTGTGACTTAAGTTACTCGTTCGAATAACAGAACGGTAATGAGTGTGTGTAACAAGCTTAACATGAGAGTGAACCATTCTCTAGGCTTCCTATGTTGTTTAACATTCTTGGTTTGTTATTGTGGAAGGAGTATCCACTGTGTATGTGATGTTGTGCTATGCAATAATGTTGCTATGCCATGTGTTATGTTGTGTTTAAAATGAATGCCATGTCATCATGACAATTAGTTGTGCGTATCCCGGTAGCCGATGGGCTGCGCGTTAACCATACCAGCCAAGGGTTGCTGACCCCCTCGGGGGCTCCATATTTTTACTGCAGGATGAGGATCGAGGAAGCGAATTGGCTGTAGGTTCTAGGCTGCAGATTTACTTTTGATTATTTTGGATGTTGGGCCCGGGATGCGCCTGTGCTCCCGTGGCGTTATATTTTGGTACTGTTCGTTTACAGTTGACAGTGGAGTTTATGTACAGTTTTCAGTGACAGTTGTATTAAATACTCGGTATGTTGGTTATGAATATATGTGTGGATGTTAGTACCTAATGCTCGGGAGTCTGATCATCAGACCGGTACACTTGTATTTATTCTGCCTTGTTAACCACGTGGGTGGTTGACGGCGTTGTAGCACCGAATCGTTTAGTTATTTTTCCGCTGCGATTTCATTTAATGTTAAGTGCGTAGTAGGGGTATTACAAAAAGTGGTATCAGAGCGAAGTATCGCTCTGATGACTAAAATACCGAGCTTAGGAATATACCGAGTAAGGAAACCTAACCACAGTTACCTAAGTGAGCAGTTATGGAAAGGTTAACCACTAGTAGCTGCAATTCAGCAGGGGCAACAGCCCGAAGTTCAACCACCACCGCCACCGCCACGAGAGACCAACTGTGTCAAGGCATTGGCAGACTTGAGACCCCCTTTGTTTCATTTGGAGACCGACCCACGTAAGCTGGAGGCGTACATCTCCGAGTTGGAGACCGCCTACGAGACCTTGGATGTGCCTGCTGGGGCCAAGGTCCGTCTTGCCGCTTACTACCTGAAGGGATCGGCACAAAGTTGGCGGAAGCTTGTGAGGGAGGACCGGATGGCGGATCCTCAGTTTGGTTGGAGGGAGTACACGGCTCTGCTGCGAGCCACGTATTACCCTGTGCATGTTCAAGAGGCTAAGCGCCTGGAGCTGGATAGTCTGAGGCAGGGGGACAAGATGTCGGTCGATGAGTACTACACTACATTCACCGGTCTTATCCACCTGTTACCGGACCTGGGATACTCGAACCGGGTGCTGGTAAACCGTTTCTACAACGGTCTCAGCCACCGTCTTCGCTACGGGATGGGGCCAGCTGAGTATACTACCTTGCAGGTAATTTGAATGAAGTGTGATATAATAAGTGTAATCCATAAGTGAGTATTAATGTGAGTTTGTGAGTATGTTTTGCGGGGCATGATTGACATCCTAAATTCAGGAGTGCTATCATGCCGCTGCTAAGGTTGAGATTACCGTCCGTCTGAGGGACGAGGAGAATGCGCACAAGCGCAAGGCCACGAGCGAGGGCCAGAGTCCGCAGGGGTACGGGGGAGGAAAGAAGAAGAAGAAGCCTTATCCCCAGCCCCAGAAGAGTCAGCACCAGGGTGACAAGGGCCAAGCCCAAACCACCACAGCTGAGGAGCCATTGAAGCTCACATATGCATACGCAGCGAAACCCCTACGCTCTTACCCGCCTAAGGGTAATTATTTAATCATGTGTGACAAGTTGAAGTGTATGTTGTTAAGTTGTGAAGTAAGTATTGATTGTGTACTGTGATAGCAGCTAGCACGGGTTCTGGACCGGAGAGCCACTACTACTGTAAGTGGTGTAACGGAGACCACCCCGGCAAGGACTGCAAAGGAAATGACGTGCAGTGTCGCTACTGCGAGAAGTGGGGTCACCGTGACTACGAGTGTTACCGGAACCCCAATAGCAGAGTCAACAAGCCCAAGGGGCAGTGGAAGGGTAAGGCCACAGCGACTATCGATGGCCCGAAGACGGCTAACCAGCCACCCACAGATCAGAGGAGCACTGATTCCCAGAAAGGGAAGGGGTCGGGACCTAGCAAGGCCACCCTGCATGTGGTGGACCGGTCTGAGGCGCCAGGGCCCTCTTCTAGACCAGGTACCGCCTAAATTGTTGAATGAAATAAGTGATTGCATACCGCATTTCATGCATGTGTGTTAGTGAGTCCAAGTGTACTACCATGTGAGTAAAGAATTAAAGTATAGTGTGAAAGTCACCTAATTAGATAATTCTAAACTTAAAGGAACCTTCAATATATGTTATCCAATCCCACCCACACCAAACCCTGAAGAAACCACCATCAACATCACCGACTTTCCAATGGAGCAATGTCAGGTTATCCAGCCAGGTATGATACTCTTAAATGGATACCTGACACCGGAAGCACAAATCCACATCATCAGACGATGCAATGAACTTGGAGCAACACCCGGAGGATTCTACACACCCGAGTATCTGAACGGATCGAGAATGAAATTGAAGATGATGTGCATGGGTAAGGACTGGAATCCTTACACCAAGACATATCAAGAAGTGCAAGCTGAAGATGGAGCAACTGTACCGATGATACCTGAGGAGTTCCTTGCGGTCGTCAACCACGCCGTGGGAATTGCTCAGCAAGTTGAAACGGATTCAATTCCAAGTGTTAAAGCAGATTTGTGTATTATGAACTTCTACCAGAAAGGTGGACGGTTGGGTTTACACCAAGATAAGGACGAGTCACCCGAGTCTCTAAGTAAGGGAGTACCCGTGGTGTCTTGGTCCATTGGTGATACCGCAGTGTTTATTTTTGGCGAGCAAAAGCGTGCTGATCTCGCAAAGAAGTTAGTGTTGAAATCAGGAGATGTACTAATCATGGGTGGGCAGTCAAGGATGCTATATCATGGCATCAGGAAGATCAAACTAAATACCGCACCGTCGGCAGTGATCAATGCCACACACATGAAACCCGGACGTTTAAATTTGACCTTCTGACAGTTCTAAAGCCTTGTATAATTATGTGATGTGTTAAATCAGTATATGTTAAGGAAGTTGTATGTGTTAGTTATGTCAATAGTGTAAACCAACGTATGATGTAAGAAGAGTGTGTTAATGAATAAAGTGGAGTTGTTGAAGTATATCAACCGTGTTGTTACCCAATACTTATTAGTTTTCCAATGAATTAGGCTGTGCTCTCGGAACGGGAGGTATACTGAGTGTCTACAATGAGGCAGAAGCCGGCAAGAGCGGCACAATCCTCACCGGTACCTTTCCCGTCAATGGCGTGGACGCTTCGATCTTGTTCGACTCCGGAGCCTCACACACATTTATTTCCCTATCTTTTGCGAAGAGGCTGGGATTAGACGGTGATGAGATGCTAGACTTCCTAGTCACTCTCCCGTCGAAAGAGCGGATCAGGTGTACCCGCTACCACCGAGATGTTGTTATACGAATCAGAGATGAAGAGTTTCCGATCGACTTGATAGAGTTCGATGGACTTGGTTTTGATGTGATTGTCGGGATGAACTGGTTGGAGCGGTAGAAGGGCAGAATCCTGTGTGCCGAGCATCGTCTGCTTCTTCGGAGTCCATCTGGGGGTACAATATCTTACCGCCAGAGGCCCAGGTTGCCTTCGACTCAGATCATCACCGCCATGGCTATGTATCGTGAACTACGACGAGGGAATGATGTATACCTCTGCTATGTCCAGGACATAGAGAGAGATCCAGAGTTTAGCCCAGATGTACCGGTAGTGTCGGAGTTTCCTGATGTGTTTCCTAAGGAATTGTCGGGCATGCCGCCAGCACGGGAAGTTGAGTTTGAAATTGATTTGGTTCCGGGCACCGGATCAATTGTGAATGCGCCCTATCGTATGGGTCCAGCAGAGATGACAGAGCTCAAGGAGCAGCTGAGAGACCTACTCGACAAGGGATTTATCCGCCCTAGCGTTTCACCATGGGGAGCGCCGGTCCTCTTCGTGAAGAAGAAGGACGGTAGCCTCCGCCTGTGTATTGACTATCGTGAGCTGAATGCAGTTACGGTGAAGAACTGTTATCCCTTACCACGCATCGACGACTTGTTTGATCAGTTGAGGGGAGCATCAGTATTCTCCAAGATAGATCTACGATCCGGATACCATCAGATTGCCATCCGTGACAGTGACATTGAGAAGACAGCATTCAGAACCAGATATGGACATTATGAGTTTATGGTTATGCCGTTTGGTTTATCCAATGCACCAGCTAAGTTCATGGACTTAATGAACCTCTTGTTCCAAGATCAGTTGGACAAGTCAGTGGTAGTCTTCATCGACGATATTCTTGTGTACTCGAAATCGAGAGGTGAGCATGAAAGCCACCTGAGAAATGTGTTACAAACGTTGAGAAAGAATCAGTTGTATGCTAAATTTTCGAAGTGTGAGTTTTGGCTGAACCAAGTATCCTTTCTTGGTCATATGATTTTTGAGGCCGGGATCGTTGTTGATTCGACAAAGATTGATGTTGTGCGCACCTGGCCAAGGCCGAAGACAATTACCGACATCCAGAGCTTCCTCGATCTGGCAGGATATTATAGGAGGTTTGTGAAGGACTTCTCCAGTGTCTCGAAGCCGATGACTTCCTTGATGAAGAAGGATGCACCATTCGAGTGGACAGTCGACTGTGAGAGTTCTTTCCAGAATCTCAAGGATGCTCTGACATCTGCACCAGTCCTGACTATACCAGACGGTCCAGATGGTTTTGAGGTCTATTGCGACTCATCAGGCAGAGGCATGGGTTGTGTGTTGATGCAACACGAGAAGGTTGTAGCTTACGCCTCCCGACAACTGAAGAAGCATGAAGAGAACTACCCTACCCACGATTTAGAACTGGGTGCCATTGTCTTCGCATTGAAGATATGGCGACATTATTTGTATGGGGTAAGTGTGACAATTTATTCTGACCACAAAAGTTTAAAATACTTGTTCACTCAGAAGGAGTTGAACATGAGACAAAGAAGATGGGTCGAGTTCTTAAACGATTACGACATCAACTTGCAGTATAAAGAGGGTAAGGCAAATGTGGTAGCTGACGCATTGAGTCACCGAGCACACTCTCTCCATTCGCTAGTCTCTCATACTGGCTTGGTTGAAGAGGTGCGAAGTGCTCAGATGACGGATCAGTATATGTTGGAGATCAGGCAGAAGCTTATTGATGGCACATTCGAGGGTTAGAAGTACAACTTCTGACTCCACGATGATGACCTGATTAGGCTGAATGGCCGACTGTGTATTCCGAGGAGTAGCGCTAAGCTGAAGGAGCGCATACTGAGTGAATCCCACTGTTCTACGACTTCGATTCACCCCGGAGCTTCAAAGATGTATAAGGGTATGAAACGTTATTTTTGGTGGACTGGAATGAAAAAGGATGTAAATGATTATTTATTGAGGTGTCTCACTTGCCAGAAGGTCAAGTTTGAGCACCAACAGCCTGGTGGTATGGTACAGCCAATGCTAGTGCCTGAGTGGAAGTTCCATGACATTTCTATGAACTTCGTAGTAGGGCTTCCGCCTACAAGGGGAGGTCTGAATATGATTTGGGTTATTGTTGACCGACTGACCAAGGTGGCTCGATTCATATCGATGAAGGACACCTGGAAAGTGGCAAAGCTTGCAGAGCTCTTCGACAGAGAGATTGTAAGACATCATGGGGTACCGAAGACTATTGTGTCTGACAGGGATACCAGATTCCTCTCTAGGTATTGGAAATCCACACGGGAAGCGCTTGGTACCGAGCTGAAGCTAAGTACAGCGTTCCACCCACAGACAGATGGTCAGAGTGAGCGCACCATCCAGACACTTGAGGATATGTTACGGGCATGTGCACTTGATTTTCAGACCAGCTGGATTAATAAGTTACATCTGATCGAGTTTAGTTACAACAACAGTTACCATGCTTCGATCAAGATGTCTCCCTTCCAGGCTTTGTACGGTAGACCATGCCGCACGCCATTATGCTGGGATGAGTCGAGTGAGATGGTCATTATAGGACTAGAGTATCTGGAACAAGTTCAGGCAGAAGTTCGCCAGATCCGGGCAAACATGAAGGCAGCTCAGGATAGACAGAAGTCGTACGTAGATGTGCGCAGACGTGACCTGGAATTTGCCGTGGGCGATCAGGTATTTCTGAGAGTATCCCCTATGAAGGGAGTGTTTCATTTTGGCCAGAAAGGCAAGTTGAGCCCAAAATATATAGGGCCTTATGTTGTGACGGAGCGGATCGGCCCGGTAGCTTACAGACTTGATTTACTCGCCGAGCTGGGCAAAGTACATGATGTATTTCATGTGTCCCAGTTGAAGAAATATATGTCTCATCCGTCTCATGTGCTTCAGCCTGAAAGGCTAACCTTAGAGCCGACCATGCGATCAGTGGAGACTCCGGTACGGATTCTGGATACTAAGACTCGAGACACTCGCCATAAGTCAGTGAGACTAGTGAAGGTTCTTTGGTCTAAGCAGGACGTCGAGGAGGCCACTTGGGAGCTGGAAGATAAGATGAAGGCGAAGTACCCGTCATTGTTTACTTCTTAGTGTTTATGTGTATAGGGTACGGGGCATACCCCTATTTTAAGGGGGTAGAGCCGTTTCGGTTATGTGTGTACGACGTGTATTTAAATACATCGTCTATGTTATGTTGTATGGACCTCGTGTCCGATGTTATGTAAGTATGACCGTTGTATTTCAATGACATTGTTGTATGGACCTTGTGTCCAATGTTATGTAAGTGTGTTGTTATGGAAATATTGTTTATATGAATTCCAGTGTTCTAACATTTAGGATATGTGGAAGTGTGAACTTTGAGGACAAAGTTCTTTTAAGGGGGGTAGATTGAAATACCCCAAACCTTAGTATGTTGTTTAAACATTTAAATATGGTATATTAAGACTAAAAAGAGTCTTAGAAACATTAGTAAACAATTTAAACCATTGAAAACACAAATAAATGCCTTAAGGTCAATTAGGGCTAAAATGTGTTCTAAGCTTGGGATAAGCTTGGTTAAGACTTAGTGAGCTTACCAAGACCTTATTTATATACTAATGAATATATTAAACCAATTACCAAAGAAAACCAAGCTTGAAAACAAGTTAAAACACAAAATGTGCTTTAAGGAGTCTTAAAGCACATTTTTGAAAAATTGTCTTGTAAATGAGTTTTGAATGGCTAATGTCCATCATTACTCTTTAATTAATATGTGTACTACTTAGTATCACATTTGGAAGTCTATATCAATGGGAAATCAAAAATTTCACATCTATGTGCCTTGTTTTTATGAATAGTAACTAAATAAGCTAGTTTGTAACATATGTTTGTACAAGTAATTAAATTGGCCAACAAAGACTAAAATACCCTTAGTAACATAAAGGGGGCCGGTTTTTATAGTAATGAGTCACCACTCATGTTAGTTTATTAAGTAACAAATGATGACTAATGGTTACTATTTACTTTAAGATATAAATATCTTCTAAAAGCAAAACCAATCTTCATTCTCTCATTTCTCTTCATTTACCACGTCTTCTACCTTCCTCCTTGCTCTCTTCTACGGTTTTGCTACAGCAACACCAACACCACCATCATTCTCCATCTTTAACCTCTTGTATCTCCTAGCTCACTTTGCCTAATCAAATTCTAAGACCACCATTCTCTTCCTCTCATCAAGCTCTTCAATTCTATCCTTTCAAAATCTCAAGAGCTCCATTTTGGTGCCAAGAAGAATCTCCATGGGAGGAGCTTGAGCTCACCTTTTCACATATTATTGTTCTCCTTTGCTTCAAGGTAAGGAAACTCAAAGAAAAATGATGTTTCCCTCATGTTTTTGTGTTCCGAAAATCATCCTTAATGGTGTCCTTATGTTGCTTTGTTCTAGCTTCATTTCAACCTTTCATGGACTAGGTGGAGTCCTCTCTTGATATAAATTCAAACTCTCTTCAAGTTCTAAGGTAAAACAACTATCTTAATGTTTTTTTAGAACAATGTATAATCTAGGGTTTACAATGAGATGAAGCTTAAAGCTTGAATACTCATTATATTGTTTGTATATTGTTTAGAAGTTGACAAGCAAACAAAACATCATTACCGATTTTAATCAAGGAAACAAGAAAGAAGTTGTGAGGAAAAGAGGTAAATGTGCTAACCTAATGTGGTTTAAAGTCTTAGGAGAAATGAGCTTATGTTGTTTAAAATGATCTAAGGAGCCAATGGTGAATGACTTAGTAAAATGTTCTCAAAGGCTTAGTAAAAGGCATATGTGTTGTTGAGTGTATTTGCAGGTCAAAGGCAAATATAATGTGGGAAATTCAGTGTTTATGATTTATGCATCTTAAGGGCCTAAGAGCCACGTTATTTAAGGGCCTAAGTGCCAAGCAATTTAAATTATGCACTATATTGTGATGTAGTGCTAAATGAGTGAAGTTTTGTGTATAAGAATGTGTTTGATGGATTTTAGTGTTCTTGATTGTTTAATGGTGAAAACAATGTGTTTTGGTTTAGTAATGTTCTAGGAGAATTCATGTCAAAATTTAGGTAATAAACAAGAAGTTCTAAGGGTTTAAAATGAGTGTTGGTAAGTTAGGAAATGTTTAGAATGGTTAAGTGCTTTCCTAGTGAAAGAAACATGCATTAAGGTGTTTAAAGATGTAAAAAGGGCTTAGGCAATGTTCTAGAGGATTTAGAATGCAAAAGAATGTTTTGGGACATTTCAAGTTCATGGTGAGATTGTGTTAGGACTTGTGCAATGTTGATGAATAAGGGAGAAGTAATGTATTGCATGAAGAAACTATAGACTTGTAGAAATATTAAAGGAATTTGGTTAGGAAGTAAAGATGCTTGGGAGATGATGTAGTAGTGGTGAGGAAACATTATTGGCATAGTGGTTATCATAGGTATGAAACACCACTTAAAAACCTAAGGAGAAAACATTATAAGTGTTAGGAATTTTGGTAAGAAATGAGTAGGTGTATAAGGAGAAAGAAGATGAGTTTTATGGATGTTGTATGAGAGAATAAGTGTGCCAAATGGTGTTGGAAAACATTAGAAGGCTTGAGGAAAAGTTTAGTGAAGATTTGACAATGTTTGGGCATGTTCTGGTGGCGTCCGACCCAGGGGTCCGATCCAAGTTTGGGTCGGACAGCCTCTGTTAGACGCCAGTAAATGGTTCTGGAATGGTCCGACCCAGAGGACTTGGGTCGGGCATGGGTCGGACGGGTGTGTTTTAAAGGACGGTAAAGCTTCTGGAGTGGTCCGACCCAGTTGGTTGAGTCGGACATGGGTCGGACAGGTGAGGCTTAGAAGACTGAAATGTTCTGGAATGGTCCGACCCAGTTGGTTGAGTCGGACATGGGTCGGACAAGTAGAGTTTTTCAAACCCGAAAGTCACTGGAAGGGTCCGACCCAGTTGGTGGGTCGGACTGCGGGTTGGACTGACCAAAACTTGTAAAAAAAAAACATAAAAGCATGGCTTAAGTAATAAACCCAAGGGGGTATAATGTAGGTATTCGAGTATAAGTTTAGACATTAAAACACGTCATATAATCATGTTAAACACTTAGTAAATTTGAAGTTAAGTAAGTAATTAACCGACATTCTTAAACATGTATAGGAGTGACCTACGGTGGAAATCAATCGAAGCAAGGACCAAGGTATGGTTTTCTTGCAGTCTGTTGCCTACCGGTTCACACCGGCTTGTGTGTTGTTTGTTTTTCTGTGTGTTTATGACGTTATAAGACTTAATCATGAAATGAGTTTACAGTTGTTCATATTATTGTAATGTTATGATGTGACTCATTTCCCTTGTGTGTGTCTAACATGACTTAGCACTTGTTGTGAATTGTTTGTTAAGTTCCACTGTTGAACTTCTAACAAGTGCTAACTGGGAAGTGAGGAATCCGGCTGTCCGGTCATGCATGTAAGTTAAGAGTAGATATCTGAATCAGATTCGACTCTTATGTTGTTAAGATTGTTCTCCTTAATTTGGCGTTCGATCTCCCGCTAGCTTCCTCCAAAGCTTACCTATTCTGACTTATGATCGTTTAGTGGGAACATGTGTTTGTGTGGTGTGTTCGGGTCACTATATCCGAACCATCTGTGACTTAAGTTACTCGTTCGAATAACAGAACGGTAATGAGTGTGTGTAACAAGCTTAACATGAGAGTGAACCATTCTCTAGGCTTCCTATGTTGTTAAACCTTCTTGGTTTGTTATTGTGGAAGGAGTATCTACTGTGTATGTGATGTTGTGCTATGCAATAATGTTGCTATGCCATGTGTTATGTTGTGTTTAAAATGAATGCCATGTCATCATGTCAATTAGTTGCGCGTATCCCGGTAGCCGATGGGCTGCGCGTTAACCATACCAGCCAAGGGTTGCTGACCCCCTCGGGGGCTCCATATTTTTACTGCAGGATGAGGATCGAGGAAGCGGATTGGCTATAGGTTCTAGGCTGCAGATTTACTTTTGATTATTTTGGATGTTGGGCCCGGGATGCGCCTGTGCTCCCGTGGCGTTATATTTTGGTACTGTTTGTTTACAGTTGACAGTGGAGTTTATGTACAGTTTTCAGTGACAGTTGTATTAAATACTCGGTATGTTGGTTATGTATATATGTGTGGATGTTAGTACCTAATGCTCGGGAGTCTGATCATCAGACCGGTACACTTGTATTTATTCTGCCTTGTTAACCACGTGGGTGGTTGACGGCGTTGTAGCACCGAATCGTTTAGTTATTGTTTAGTTATTTTTCCGCTGCGATTTCATTTAATGTTAAGTGCGTAGTAGGGGTGTTACAATAAGGGTACAAACCATTTTTTATATGGAAATTAATGGTCAAGGCAATATTAAGGAGGTCAACCTTGACCATATGGTAGGTTTTGACCAAATTAGATAAGTTAAATAACTTATTTAAGGTTTTATGATAAGATAAGTATTTAATTGTAACAATTTTATAACATATGTGGTGAATATGTTACCACCGAAAATAAAGGGTGTAAAAGGGTATTATAAACACCCATGGGCTATTAGGAATTTTTAGGAATTTATTGGGTTGATTTTAGAATTTAAAATAAACTATATATGTATAATATATAGTTATTATGTCATTATGACACTTTGGAATAGTAGATGGGGTGGAAATGTAAAATACCGAAAGTATATGGTTAGTAAGGGTAATTATAACCCTTGGGTGAAATTTGGTGATTTTTGGAATTATATAAGAGTATTTAATAAGATATATGTATAATATATAGTTTTAATGATATTATAAAACTATATGTTATAAATTGGGCCAAATGGCAATTATAGAAAGTGGAAGGGTTGAAAAATAATATGGAACAACTTAGGGGTCTGTTCGCATATTGAAAATAATATATATAACCATAGGTTATATTTATATTAAGGTTTAAGATGTTATAATATATGATATATATTACATAATTATATATGTGGTCGAAATATAAATTTGGATAGTTAAAGGGGTTGGAAATTAATTTATAAACAGACAAGGTCTGTTCGGAAATTTTACAAAATAAAACCATAGGTTATACCCTTTTATAAGTTAAAAATGTTATATTATATGATATATATAACATGGTATAAATTATGGGATGATTTGTAAATAAAGAAAACTATGATTGGAAAAGAATAAGGTATAATGTATATGCCTATGCGGCAATATAAATAGTTTTGTATAAAACTATAGTTTATAAAGGAAATAAATAAATATCATATTATTATATTCGTATATGGTCTAAACATTCCCTAATGTTATGGGGTGAAAATGAATTAAAATAAAATAAAGGGGTGTACCCGAATTATTAAGAGATGGAAAATGAATTTTAGACTATGGTCTACTATGTTATAAATGTTATAACAATTATATGGTTTAGATGGAATAATACAAGTCGGATATTCACATTAAATAATGTGACAAACTATAAATAATAAATTTATTAACTAAGGTATATATTGAATAAACCTTAGGAGTTGTAATTATACAACATGAATTGTTACATAATATTAGGATAATAATCTTAATATAAGTTGTATAATATAATACAACTAATGGGAATAATCATCTATATAGATGATAAAATGTAACATATAATATAAGAGTTTTATAACTCATGAAACTTCCTATCTGGTAAATATTACATATACAAGAACATGTATATAAGGATGGATATATATTAGGTTGGAAACCATAAAATCTAATGGTGGCGATTATTACATGATTATAGTTTACAAAACTATAAGTTATAAGTTTTTGAATGCAAATAGTTTACAAAATATAATGGATTTATAATACAATGTATTATAACTGGTGATGGGAAATAAGACAAATAATAAGTCATGCATGCCTACTGCAACTATAGGTTATATACCTAATTCAATGATGGATAAGATTAAAGAAATATAACGAATTAAACTTAACAGTCGAAACATTTCGACATACGAGTTTTAGTAACAAGCCGACCGATTTAGAGAAACCCGTAACAATTAACTGTAGAAATCCGGGGATGAACTGTCGGGGTTACTTGTTATTCGGAAATACCGGATGTAGTTAGTCATGGAGACTGACTTATAGTTTTATTACCGTTTAGATCATACTTCAGACGAAGGCGCTTGACGAGCTAGTGGTCTACACTGCGCATCCTTGGTCTAAGGTGTACGGTATATAAAGGGGTTTGATCCGGGTTGTCCTAAGGAATTCCTTGGGCTCGGATTTGGTTGATATAACTTGTGTGATGTGTGTTTGAATACATGTATGTGATTAAGTGTTACTGCATTAATTATTTATGCACGAGCGTCCTACGGGGCTAACACTACTTCGACTATAGATCGACTTATATAAACATACATATACGTTATTGTGATAACATGACGATTACTTGATATAATACCATCAGTATTAATATTAAGTATAGGTAACCTAAGTAAAACACTTAGGAACGAGTCACGACATTGTCGGTCTCTAGAGCATGGATCTCGAACATGAATATAACCTGGATTACTTCTAGGTATGCTTGTGTAACACCCCGTCTTAAGCCATTCGTGCTTATCGCAACTTAACAGTAATACATAAGCGTCGCAGCGGAACTAAACTAATACCAGGACCTTGCCACGGTCTAATCAACAAGAAATACCACTTCTTAAATATTTACAACCGTACATCCAAAATACTTACACCATCCGAGTTTTAAGTATCTCCAAAACCACATAATATATCTCATGTTCAACTACCAACAGACGGGTGCCAGGCGCTACCCGTACTCAAAATAAAGTCCCACCTAGGGCTACCCGCTCCTACTCTCGTGGTGTGACTTCATGGGCCGCTTACCTGCAAGTGTAAAAACAGCCCCCAAAGGGGGTCAGCACGAATGCTGGTTCGACCCTCTCGTGACCCCCAAGCTAACGGGGCTACGACGACTAATTGTCGATAGCATGGAAGTTGATTAGCATCAAAATCATAATATGAAATGCAATAAAACAACAAACCACAATGAACATAAATAGCTCATATGCAAATGAACGACTTAGGCGTTCCCTTAATAAGTGAGTTAGATCTCAACTCCTTAAATCCACAATCTTCTTAACCTTATATGTAACGCCCCTATTTACCATAAATGCAGCGGAAATAAAATACTAAGGCGATTACAAATCATCGGGTTCCAAACACCCGGCACCAAACCTCACCAATTACAACTTATGATATTACAAATGCTACGGTCTGAACTCGAGAAAACAAAATATAAAAGTAATGATAACAAAATACAGTAGCTCTCCAAAATTCCTAATTCCCATCCCATACACTCATACTCTTCGTGGCTACCTGTATAACAATTCGTACCTGCAAGATGAAACCAAACAGCCCACCCCAGGAGGGGTGAGTCAGTTCCCTGGAATGGAACTGGTACAACTCTCCAAAACAAAAGTTTAAAAATAACTCTTGAAACAAACAATAACTCGAAGTCAAATGCTTAAAACAAAACAGAAGAACAAGGCACATCAAAATCACCAAGTCACGATATCAAGTCAAGGATAGAGATAAATAACAAGAAGTAAAGTGAGTCAACTTAAAAGAAACCACGCCAGAAGTTAGTGAACATCCATTGCTTAAGTTAGATTCAGTTCCAATTAGGATTAAAAGACCCAAGTAGTCACAAGGACTGGGAATGAAAGAAGATATCCAAGAACCCATAACTCAAGAGTGGGATAAAACCAATTGGGAGAGATGGCCCCCACCGCCAGTCAGTACAGGACGAGGTAAACAGACCTCCGCTGTCAGTTGTCCATATGGACGAGGTATAGCAGACCTCCGCTGCCACCGACCCGTTCTCAGTCATCGGTGAAAAGTGAGTGCACCACTTATTAGAAATAATCCATACCCAATACCAAGATTGACATTTCCCATATTCCCACTAGACTATTAACTGTACAAGTGCAATACCAAAACACTCAGTCCTACAGAGTGCAGAGGCGTAAACCCTCAACAGTCAATATCTAATGAGATAACCAGATAAAAGGAACCAATGATCATGTGAGTTGTACATCCAAGGCTCAGTTAGTCACAACAGGCTGAGTTAGTCACACAAACAATTTCCTTTCAGGATACATTCATACTCATTTAGCGTTTCTCAAAATGTTCCATAAAATTCGTCACCAAAAGCATCCGAGTACGAGAAATCGTACAAAACATTCCATAGAGTCCAAGACACAACAAGTTGAGTACGAGAAATCGTACCTGATTAGCGCTGTAGCAGTTCTAGTAGACTCGTGCCAACATTCACACACTCTGAGGAATATTAAAGGTAGTATATCATCAATAACTTGTAGCCTAAGTTAAACTTAAACAAATTCCTCACTCTTATTTCCTAAGTCTCAAATGTCTTTTAAGCCCTCACTTAAATGTTATGTGTAATCGTTGACTTATCTTAGAATGTTATATAACTCGGTTGTAAGACCAGGGAATGTATTTTTATTGACACTTGTTAATTGTTCCACTCTTATCCACTTTACTCATACTTAACCATAATTCCCACATTCAAGAGTTTTGAGACCCTTATATCATAAGTGCATTTTATATTATTCATCTAATCTTAGAATCTCATAATAATTATTAAGTTCGATACATTTATTCTTACTTCAGGATAAACAACGCACTATGACTTACAATGGGTTTATCTTAGAATACTATACCATTACTTCACGATGTAACGATTATGTATTTAATCAATATCTACTAGCTCATTTTGATTAAGTTTTCCCCTTAACTTAAGTAAGATCTACATCCTGTATATTGGAATCATAGTGTTATAGATGCATTTTATTATAACTTAATTGAGCTACTAAACTCAATTATCATATCCTTAATTCAGAATGACATTTTATACAACCGTCTAACAATCTTGTCATAAGATGTTTAAATTACTTCCAATCTTGAAATAACTATATTATAATTAACTTAGACTTATCGAACTCTTACATTTAGTAGAAAGTATATTATTTGCTTTATCATTAACTATATAATAAAGTGTTTTAAGATAACCTTTTACGTATCCTTATTTAATTCCGTAACTGTTTTATTTTTACACACATTCCCGCTATAGACTATGTATAATCCTTTTATACTAAATTTTAATAAACTTATGTCTTAAATACATTTTTCATATTGTTTACAAAACCTAAGGTTTCAAAGGAATAACTTAATAAATTAATCTCCTTTATTATGTTTTAGGATGAACATTATATCTTAACATACGGTAAAATTTATCTAAGGATTAAATCCCCATTCATAAGTGAAATTGTTAATTACTTAATAAGATAATCTATTCTGAAAAATCCTCATACCTTATATTCAATGACACGTTAATATTTCCAGTTTCAAAAGGTAAATCAATATAATCCCTTACGTAACTTAGTTCCATCTAATTAAAGGTTTAAAGATTTTAAGTATCTAATTTCTATTTGCAAACCTTTTTATAAGACTTTAACTATTATGTACAACTCTTATTTATAAACTCACATTGCGAACATTGGTAATTAATGTATTTTATATGGCTTAACTAACGCCAAGAAACTTAAGGATTATTATTTAGATAAATTTCCAAAACATAGTTTAATATAGTTTTATACCATAATCCTTTTAATGATTTTATCCTAAAACATTAAGTTATATTTCAATACCATAAATGTTAAGAAATGATTAAATCTAGACTTACTAATCCACCCCACATTTAGATGTAAAAGTATTTTATTATTTTATTATTGTTTATATTAAGAACATTTAGATGTAAAAGTATTACATTTATTTATTAATTATATAGTAAGTTCTATTGTGTAAAATCTAATTACAAATATTCCTAAGTCCCAACTTATTAATTACCAAACCAAATTATAGATTTACATTCTGGTCTTTGACAAATAATATTACACATGTATTTTAATATGGTTTATATAAATCTTAGAAATCCAAGATAACTCTTTAAGCTTAATTTCATAACTATAATTAATACCACCTCATATAATATTCTCCTATTAGTATTATGTAGAGGTTTAGTTTAACTTATTAATTCCTTCGTATTATATTTCCTATAAGGTATTTAATTTTACTATGTTTACTGTGTATATATTTATATATACTAGGATTTGTACAAAACATTATTTATGTAGTTTTATTGTATTTAATTATTTATATTAACTTTGACACACACCTACATCCAAAATATGGTTAATAAAATAAAGTATTTTCCTTAGTTTCAATTAAGTATATTAACTACCACATTATATAATTAATATAAATGTAGATTAATTTAGCTCCTTGATTTAACCTAAGTTACTATGTTATTTCTTTTACATATATATATATATATATATTCCTTAGTTTTAATTAAGAATATTAACTCCCGTATAATAAATAAATAAAACGTAAAAATAATTATATTCCTTGATTTATATAAGTTTCCACTTAAATATGTATATATACATATATGTAAATAATTTCACTTCTATTAAAAACTAATACCTAAACATTTATAAACTTACTGTTATAAAATGTTAATTTAGTGTTCCATATTTTTCCCAGATTAAAAAGTTTATTAACAAACCATACTTTAATTTTTTTGGTTACATTAAAAACCATATATTATAAGTTATTCTTATGAAAACCTCATAAACACAATTTTTAAAACCTTTTACCATTGCCCAAAAATCCCCAAATTTAATATACAGTAACTATAACATTTTAGACACATTATAAAAATTTTATTTCATAAAAATATCTTTTTAATTTAGCCAAATAATTCCAGAAAACCCGTAACTTGCAAAAATCATAACTTACGTTTAACAACTCCAAAACCATATTAATTTACATCAAAATAAACTAGATTAAATAAGGAATCTATGGTTAAAATTTCAAGTCAAAATACATTGGGAAGGTATTTAAATTAATTCAACAAGTTAGGGTTTATTTCTGAAATCATAATAAAAACTTATACTCTTAATTTGAAACGATCTAATCTCAGCCGTCCGTTTCCTATAGCTACGATCGGACGGCTGCTGAAAGCCAAGTTCATCAGCAACCTCCTCTACCTAGTCGAGTACTAAATCGTAATTATCTCACAATCTACAGAACGAAATCGAGTGATTCTTGTTTCTATGGTTTCGAAATCAAATTTCGGTTCTAATGATACCAATTTCCCCAATTATAATGCAGTATTCATCGGTTTCGATTTCTGTTTCGAAGTTAGGTTTTCTTTTCCGGTTTCGAATTCGATTTGCCAAATTCTCTCAATTTGTTGCGTAATTGGGTAAATTGATAGAGGGTTATGAACGGGAATGCAAAACAGAGTAGCATTATAGGTATAATTTGGTCGGAATCGTACCGGAGATGCGCCAAGGCAATTCGAACTCGTTTTTCTGGAAAACTAGTATTTTATGTGTTTTCAGGTAGGCAACTTCGCGGATCAACTCGGATAACTGAGATGGATTCAATCCATAAAACCTACGTCATTTTAAAGAAGAATGTAACTCTAAACATTGGTGGAAGAATCATGGAAAACGAATAACTAGGGAGAAAGTTATAGATCCACAAAGATCGGAGTTTACCATGTCGTTTCTGGAAATATTCTGGGCAAAAACCGACGTGATCGAGTAGGTAACTTTAGACGACTCGCTCTCCCTATTGGTTGCGAATCAGCCTTGGTCATTAACATGAAAGTTGTAGAGGGATTTGAGATCTTCAAAACAAGCTAAAGAACACGAAATTTGGATGAGAAACGAAGAAGTTATGACGAGACGAAGTTTACCTGATTTCAGGAAAAACTGGAATTCTGGGTTGCGAAACCGCAAGGAGGCAACTTTGGATCAATTTTCCGGTCATTGTAGAAGGAGTTAGATGATGTGTGAGTAATGGTTGGAAAGAGGAAAGATGGGAGAATCGAATGAAACAGACGGCATACCAAATGGTGGAGTAGAGAAGGAGATATAGGCGTTTGAAAATCGACCCTTGAGATGCAAAAACGGTCGAAAACCTGGGACTGTTCAGTGGTAATGCCTGGCTGACTGACACGGCATTTCTTAAAATTTTGGCTCTAAACTTCAATCTAACATAACTTTGGCTAGGATGATCCGTTTTCAACGTTCTTTTTATCAATCTTCTTGGTTTTCCATAACCTTTTTATTGATATAGTTTTCATGGGCTGGTTTGACCATTCTCAAAAAGTCAACCCTAGAAAGGCTTAATAAGCTTCAAGGTTTCTATAATTTTTTTGACTTTTATGATTTAAATTAATGTACAAATTATTTCTAAAATCTTTATAATATACTTGGAGTGTTTAGAAATTTTCCCAAGATTTATTGACTTATAAATCTTATTATTAAATTCATAATACTTTATAATAAATATAATAATTAAGTATTAAATTGTATTCTTTAGAGTTAAATAGGAGGAATCCCCTCAATTAATTTCCATATTTCCATATAATATTAATACTCATAATTCCATATGATAATTTAATATTCATAATTCCTTATACTAATTTAATACTTAATAGTATGATTAAAGGTTTAATAAAAGAAATCCCCTAAATTAATTTAAATTAATTTAGGGGTATTTCAGTATATCCCCCTTAAAAGAAACTTCGCCTCGAAGTTTAAAAATCAACTAATAGGCACTCACACCGATTCGGGTGTGCTGAGACAATAATTTCCAATGAAATTCCATACCAATCCAATCCTTTATTTCCATCCATTTCCATAACAACATTCCACTCGAGATTACTCAAAATCAAAACGAACCAAGATATACCAAGACATAGCATGATGAAAATCAACAGTCACACACTGTGTCATAATGTAAAAACCAAGCACATACAAACACCTCTCATTATGCTAATAAGGCAACATGGCATAATCTGGATGAGGTGACGAAGAAAGAGTATGCCAGTATATCCCCCTTAAAAGAGCTAAGGTACGCCCTCGTACCGCTACTAACTAGAACCATAGAAGGATAGGAAAACATCATGCGAAAAGATGAGGGTACTTCACCCAGAACACACTATCCAATAAGGTTGTTTCAAAAACCAATCACAACAATATGCATGGACCATATTAGACTACCAAACATTTAGTTTCTGTTTTCTTTAATTACTTGATGTTTATTTCCAACGCCACCTTCAAAGAATTCAACACCTTATTAACCAGCTTTGTTGTAAATTTTATTGCACCGTTGATTTTATCTGCGATCGATATATATATCTGTATCTCTTGATTGTTTTGCATTTGTATTTTCTTAACTGTTATAAAATTTTATTTTATGATCCTTATCCTTTCATTTTAGGACCGGTACGAATTATATGATCATTTTATCATATCAATTATATTAACAAGCTGTAACGTATTTGAGTAGTTTAAAATAATATTTCAGACCATTTAATAATCCTCAATAATCTTCCAAAATCATCTTCAAGGGTTTATTGGTCAACCTTATGCTAAAACTATATAAAATAAATATTTTCTGTGACTTTTCAAGTTTCAATTTTTTTATAATCAACTATCGTATTTTAGACAAATCATTAAGTGTTTACTTCATAAAATTTACTTATTATATATTTACATAATTTCACACAAGGCAGAGTTTTAGGAAGTTCTTATTAATTATAATGTAGCTCCAAAATCTGATTTCTTTATCTTAAAATTTATTTTTCAAGGTAGGGAATCTGTATATAAATTTTAAATCAAATGAATTAGTCCAGTGAAAATTCACTCACTCTTGATAATTATTTCCCTTAGGGTTTGTTCTATGTAAGTATTCCTCTGATCATTAAATCTTAGTACTCTATTAGATAATGGTGGATTTTCTTTAATATCACTCTTAATGTGACTTCTATGTATGCCGTTAAACTTCCAAATAAACATGAGAATTTCCAATCTTTAAGTAACTCTCAATTTTTTTACTGGATGCTCAATACTCCAAGTATTTAAAGATCACTAATGTTTAGTTTAGTATTACTCTTCTCTTCACTCAATCTTTAAGCAACTTCTTTTAATGGTTTTTATATTCAACAAGGGGTAGATGTTCTACCTTGGAGTACTTAAATTTAAATCCCCTTCCTCCATATATAGGTATTTTTCACCAAAGATTTAACTCAATAAACCCTTTACATGTATGAATGTAATACTGGATCTTAAGATACAAATTTTGAATTGTTCATTGTGGCTAGTAATGAAATATGCTTGGCTCAAGATTTCATGATGGTAACGTCTTACCACCAATCCTCCTCAAGTTCAACACAATCCATCACTTGCGTAGAAATTATTTACGGTTAGATGACAAGGCTTGTCTAGCCCCTAGACTTCCAGAAGTGAGTGTGCACCCCCACTACTTTCAGCCTAGGAGTTCGTCGTAGGGTGTTAGGTTTAGTATTTTCTTTCTGAAATTAACATAGAGTTTTAGTGTGGATTACAGGTTTGGATGTTGATCTTTTCTGATGAGTTACTAGTTCTTGTTAGTTTAATAATTTTCTAGACTTAAGATTTATCTAAACATGATCTTTAGGTAATAATTTGTACCAAGTAGTTCTTGAGATTTATTTCAAGCTTTAAAGGAGTTGAAGTATATATCACTTAATTATTCAAAGCTCCACTTGTACTATTTCCAACCAAAAGTATTCTTTAAAATTCTGGGAACATGTGTACAAGCTTTTAAAGCATTGCTTTCTTAGCCATGTATTTTCCATACGTATGCTTTTGAAAGTAGTTCAATGTATGATTTATTCCAACCAAGATCTTATCATACCCAATTGATAATGTTCCAGATTATTATTATTATATTTTTTTCTATAGTTTAATGATCAAACGTATGACACACACTATTCCTAACAGACATTCATACAAAAGTGTATAAAGAAATCATTCACTAATCCAAGAAGGGTTAGGAGTCGTGCCTTACTGGAATCCTCACTTCCCAATTCTACCCCAATTCCCCAGTTTTAAGGGCACCTATATTCTAACTATTTCACTCGGCTTGTTTTCTCGGGTTAGAGCGTAACTACGCTCTGATACCACTTTCTGTAACGCCCCTATTTACATAAATGCAGCGGAAATAAAATACTAAGGCGATTACAGATCATCGGGTTCCAAACACCCGGCACCAAACCTCACCAATTACAACTTATGATATACAATGCTACGGTCTGAACTCGAGAAAACAAAATAAAAGTAATGATAACAAATACAGTAGCTCTCCAAAATTCCTAATTCCCATCCCATACACTCATACTCTTCGTGGCTACCTGTATAACAATTCGTACCTGCAAGATGAAACCAAGCAGCCCCCCCAGGAGGGGTGAGTCAGTTCCCTGGATGGACAGTCCAGACTAATGGAATGGACACTCTCCAAACAAAAGTTTAAAACATAACTCTTGAAACAAACAATAACTCGAAGTCAAATGCTTAAAACAAAACAGAAGAACAAGGCACATCAAAATCACCAAGTCACGATATCAAGTCAAGGATAGAGATAAATAACAAGAAGTAAAGTGAGTCAACTTAAAAGAAACCACGCCAGAAGTTAGTGAACATCCATTGCTTAAGTTAGAGATTCAGTTCCAATTAGGATTAGAAAGACCCAAGTAGTCACAAGGACTGGGAATGAAAGAAGATATCCAAGAACCCATAACTCAAGAGTGGATAAAACCAATTGGGAGAGATGGCCCCCACCGCCAGTCAGTTGTCACAAGGACGAGGTAAACAGACCTCCGCTGTCAGTTGTCCATATGGACGAGGTATAGCAGACCTCCGCTGCCACCGACCCGTTCTCAGTCATCGGTGAAAAGTGAGTGCACCACTTATTAGAAATAATCCATACCAAATACCAAGATTGACATTTCCATATTCCCACTAGACTATTAACTGTACAAGTGCAATACCAAACACTCAGTCCTACAGAGTGCAGAGGCGTAAACCCTCAACAGTCAATATCTAATGAGATAACCAGATAAAAGGAACCAATGATCATGTGAGTTGTACATCCAAGGCTCAGTTAGTCACCAAGGCTGAGTTAGTCACACAAACAATTTCCTTTCAGGATACATCATACCATTTAGCGTTTCTCAAAATGTTCCATAAAATTCGTCACCAAAAGCATCCGAGTACGAGAAATCGTACACAAAACATTCCATAGAGTCCAGACACAACAAGCTGAGTACGAGAAATCGTACCTGATTAGCGCTGTAGCAGTCCTAGTAGACTCGTGCAAACATTCAACACACTCTGAGGAATATTAAAGGTAGTATATCATCAATAACTTGTAGCCTAAGTTAAACTTAAACAAATTCCTCACTCTTATTTCCTAAGTCTCAAATGTCTTTTAAGCCCTCACTTAAATGTTATGTGTAATCGTTGACTTATCTTAGAATGTTATATAACTCAAGGTTGTAAGACCAGGGAATGTATTTTTATTGACACTTGTTAATTGTTCCACTCTTATCCACTTTACTCATACTAACCATAATTCCCACATTCAAGAGTTTTGAGACCCTTATATCATAAGTGCATTTTATATTATTCATCTAATCTAGAATCTCAATAATAATTATTAAGTTCGATACATTTATTCTTACTTCAGGATAAACAACGCACTATGACTTACAATGGGTTTATCTTAGAATACTATACCATTACTTCACGATGTAACGATTATGTATTTAATCAATATCTACTAGCTCATTTTGATTAAGTTTTCCCCTTAACTTAAGTAAGATCTACATCCTGTATATTGGAATCATAGTGTTATAGATGCATTTTATTATAACTTAATTGAGCTACTAAACTCAATTATCATATCCTTAATTCAGAATGACATTTTATTACAACCGTCTAACAATCTTGTCATAAGATGTTTAAATTACTTCCAATCTGAAATAACTATATTATAATTAACTTAGACTTATCGAACTCTTACATTTAGTAGAAAGTATATTATTTGCTTTATCATTAACTATATAATAAAGTGTTTTAAGATAACCTTTTACGTATCCTTATTTAATTCCGTAACTGTTTTATTTTTACACACATTCCCGCTATAGACTATGTATAATCCTTTTATACTAAATTTTAATAAACTTATGTCTTAAATACATTTTTCATATTGTTTACAAAACCTAAGGTTTCAAAGGAATAACTTAATAAATTAATCTCCTTTATTATGTTTTAGGATGAACATTATATCTTAACATACGGTAAAATTTATCTAAGGATTAAATCCCCATTCATAAGTGAAATTGTTAATTACTTAATAAGATAATCTATTCTGAAAAATCCTCATACCTTATATTCAATGACACGTTAATATTTCCAGTTTCAAAAGGTAAATCAATATAATCCCTTACGTAACTTAGTTCCATCTAATTAAAGGTTTAAAGATTTTAAGTATCTAATTTCTATTTGCAAACCTTTTTATAAGACTTTAACTATTATGTACAACTCTTATTTATAAACTCACATTGCGAACATTGGTAATTAATGTATTTTATATGGCTTAACTAACGCCAAGAAACTTAAGGATTATTATTTAGATAAATTTCCAAAACATAGTTTAATATAGTTTTATACCATAATCCTTTTAATGATTTTATCCTAAAACATTAAGTTATATTTCAATACCATAAATGTTAAGAAATGATTAAATCTAGACTTACTAATCCACCCCACATTTAGATGTAAAAGTATTTTATTTATTTTATTATTGTTTATATATTAAGAACATTTAGATGTAAAAGTATTACATTTATTTATTAATTATATAGTAAGTTCTATTGTGTAAAATCTAATTACAAATATTCCTAAGTCCCAACTTATTAATTACCAAACCAAATTATAGATTTACATTCTGGTCTTTGACAAATAATATTACACATGTATTTTAATATGGTTTATATAAATCTTAGAAATCCAAGATAACTCTTTAAGCTTAATTTCATAACTATAATTTAATACCACCTCATATAATATTCTCCTATTAGTATTATGTAGAGGTTTAGTTTAACTTATTAATTCCTTCGTATTATATTTCCTATAAGGTATTTAATTTTACTATGTTTACTGTGTATATATTTATAATACTAGGATTTGTACAAAACATTATTTATGTAGTTTTATTGTATTTAATTATTTATATTAACTTTGACACACACCTACATCCAAAATATGGTTAATAAAATAAAGTATTTTCCTTAGTTTCAATTAAGTATATTAACTACCATTATATAATTAATATAAGTAGATTAATTTAGCTCCTTGATTTAACCTAAGTTACTATGTTATTTCTTTTACATATATATATATATTCCTTAGTTTTAATTAAGAATATTAACTCCCGTATAATATAATAAATAAAACGTAAAAATAATTATATTCCTTGATTTATATAAGTTTCCACTTAAATATGTATATATACATATATGTAAATAATTTCACTTCTATTAAAAACTAATACCTAAACATTTATAAACTTACTGTTATAAAATGTTAATTTAGTGTTCCATATTTTTCCCAGATTAAAAAGTTTATTAACAAACCATACTTTAATTTTTTTTGTTACATTAAAAACCATATATTATAAGTTATTCTTATGAAAACCTCATAAACACAATTTTTAAAACCTTTTACCATTGCCCAAAAATCCCCAAATTTAATATACAGTAACTATAACATTTTAGACACATTATAAAAATTTTATTTCATAAAAATATCTTTTTAATTTAGCCAAATAATTCCAGAAAACCCGTAACTTGCAAAAATCATAACTTACGTTTAACAACTCCAAAACCATATTAATTTACATCAAAATAAACTAGATTAAATAAGGAATCTATGGTTAAAATTTCAAGTCAAAATACATTCGGGAAGGTATTTAAATTAATTCAACAAGTTAGGGTTTATTTCTGAAATCATAATAAAAACTTATACTCTTAATTTGAAACGATCTAATCTCAGCCGTCCGTTTCCTATAGCTACGATCGGACGGCTGCTGAAAGCCAAGTTCATCAGCAACCTCCTCTACCTAGTCGAGTACTAAATCGTAATTATCTCACAATCTACAGAACGAAATCGAGTGATTCTTGTTTCTATGGTTTCGAAATCAAATTTCGGTTCTAATGATACCAATTTCCCCAATTATAATGCAGTATTCATCGGGTTTCGATTTCTGTTTCGAAGTTAGGTTTTCTTTCCGGTTTCGAATTCGATTTGCCAAATTCTCTCAATTTGTTGCGTAATTGGGTAAATTGATAGAGGGTTATGAACGGGAATGCAAAACAGAGTAGCATTATAGGTATAATTTGGTCGTCGGAATCGTACCGAGATGCGCCGGCAAGGCAATTCGAACTCGTTTTTCTGGAAAACTAGTATTTTATGTGTTGTTCAGGTAGGCAACTTCGCGGATCAACTCGGGATAACTGAGATGGATTCAATCCATAAAACCTACGTCATTTTAAAGAAGAATGTAACTCTAAACATTGGTGGAAGAATCATGGAAAACGAATAACTAGGGAGAAAGTTATAGATCCACAAAGATCGGAGTTTACCATGTCGTTTCTGGAAATATTCTGGGCAAAAACCGACGTGATCGAGTAGGTAACTTTAGACGACTCGCTCTCCCTATTGGTTGCGAATCAGCCTTGGTCATTAACATGAAAGTTGTATAGGGATTTGAGATCTTCAAAACAAGCTAAAGAACACGAAATTTGGATGAGAAACGAAGACGTTATGACGAGACGAAGTTTACCTGATTTCAGGAAAAACTGGAATTCTGGGTTGCGAAACCGCAAGGAGGCAACTTTGGATCAATTTTCCGGTCATTGTAGAAGGAGTTAGATGATGTGTGAGTAATGGTTGGAAAGAGGAAAGATGGGAGAATCGAATGAAACAGACGGCATACCAAATGGTGGAGTAGAGAAGGAGATATAGGCGTTTGAAAATCGACCCTTGAGATGCAAAAACGGTCGAAAACCTGGGACTGTTCAGTGGTAATGCCTGGCTGACTGACACGTCGGCATTTCTTAAAATTTTGGCTCTAAACTTCAATCTAACATAACTTTGGCTAGGATGATCCGTTTTCAACGTTCTTTTTATCAATCTTCTTGGTTTTCCATAACCTTTTTATTGATATAGTTTTCATGGGCTGGTTTGACCATTCTCAAAAAGTCAACCCTAGAAAGGCTTAATAAGCTTCAAGGTTTCTATAATTATTTTGACTTTTATGATTTAAATTAATGTACAAATTATTTCTAAAATCTTTATAATATACTTGGAGTGTTTAGAAATTTTCCCAAGATTTATTGACTTATAAATCTTATTATTAAATTCATAATACTTATATAATATATAATAATTAAGTATTAAATTGTATTCTTTAGAGTTAAATAGGAGGAATCCCCTCAATTAATTTCCATATTTCCATATAATATTAATACTCATAATTCCATATGATAATTTAATATTCATAATTCCTTATACTAATTTAATACTTAATAGTATGATTAAAGGTTTAATAAAAGAAATCCCCTAAATTAATTTAAATTAATTTAGGGTATTTCAGTATATCCCCCTTAAAAGAAACTTCGCCTCGAAGTTTAAAAATCAACTAATAGGCACTCACACCGCTTCGGGTGTGCTGAGACAATAATAATTCCAATGAAATTCCATACCAATCCAATCCTTTATTTCCATCCATTTCCATAACAACATTCCACTCGAGATTACTCAAAATCAAAACGAACCAAGATATACCAAGACATAGCATGATGAAAATCAACAGTCACACACTGTGTCATAATGTAAAAACCAAGCACATACAAACACCTCTCATTATGCTAATAAGGCAACATGGCATAATCTGGATGAGGTGACGAAGAAAGAGTATGCCAGTATATCCCCCTTAAAAGAGCTAAGGTACGCCCTCGTACCGCTATAACTAGAACCACAGAAGGATAGGAAAACATCATGCGAAAAGATGAGGGTACTTCACCCAGAACACACTATCCAATAAGGTTGTTTCAAAAACCAATCACAACAATATGCATGGACCATATTAGACTACCAAAAATTTAGTTTCTGTTTTCTTTAATTACTTGATGTTTATTTCCAACGCCACCTTCAAAGAATTCAACACCTTATTAACCAGCTTTGTTGTAAATTTTATTGCACCGTTGATTTTATCTGCGATCGATATATATATCTGTATCTCTTGATTGTTTTGCATTTGTATTTTCTTAACTGTTATAAAATTTTATTTTATGATCCTTATCCTTTCATTTTAGGACCGGTACGAGTTATATGATCATTTTATCATATCAATTATATTAACAAGCTGTAACGTATTTGAGTAGTTTAAAATAATATTTCAGACCATTTAATAATCCTCAATAATCTTCCAAAATCATCTTCAAGGGTTTATTGGTCAACCCTATGCTAAAACTATATAAAATAAATATTTTCGTGACTTTTCAAGTTTCAATTTTTTTATAATCAACTATCGTATTTTAGACAAATCATTAAGTGTTTACTTCATAAAATTTACTTATTATATATTTACATAATTTCACACAAGGCAGAGTTTTAGGAAGTTCTTATTAATTATAATGTAGCTCCAAAATCTGATTTCTTTATCTTAAAATTTATTTTTCAAGGTAGGGAATCTGTATATAAATTTTAAATCAAATGAATTAGTCCAGTGAAAATTCACTCACTCTTGATAATTATTTCCCTTAGGGTTTGTTCTATGTAAGTATTCCTCTGATCATTAAATCTTAGTACTCTATTAGATAATGGTGGATTTTCTTTAATATCACTCTTAATGTGACTTCTATGTATGCCGTTAAACTTCCAAATAAACATGAGAATTTCCAATCTTTAAGTAACTCTCAATTTTTTTACTGGATGCTCAATACTCCAAGTATTTAAAGATCACTAATATTTAGTTTAGTATTACTCTTCTCTTCACTCAATCTTTAAGCAACTTCTTTTAATGGTTTTTATATTCAACAAGGGGTAGATGTTCTACCTTGGAGTACTTAAATTTAAATCCCCTTCCTCCATATATAGGTATTTTTCACCAAAGATTTAACTCAATAAACCCTTTACATGTATGAATGTAATACTGGATCTTAAGATACAAATTTTGAATTGTTCATTGTGGCTAGTAATGAAATATGCTTGGCTCAAGATTTCATGATGGTAACGTCTTACCACCAATCCTCCTCAAGTTCAACACAATCCATCACTTGCGTAGAAGATTATTTACGGTTAGATGACAAGGCTTGTCTAGCCCCTAGACTTCCAGAAGTGAGTGTGCACCCCCACTACTTTCAGCCTAGGAGTTCGTCGCACCAGGCACTTCCGTAGGGTGTTAGGTTTATGTATTTTCTTTCTGAAAGTTAACATAGAGTTTTAGTGTGGATTACAGGTTTGGATGTTGATCTTTTCTGATGAGTTACTAGTTCTTGTTAGTTTAATAATTTTCTAGACTTAAGATTTATTAAACATATCTTTAGGTAATAATTTGTACCAAGTAGTTCTTGAGATTTATTTCAAGCTTTAAAGGAGTTGAAGTATATCACTTATTATTCAAAGCTCCACTTGTATACTATTTCCAACCAAAAGTATTCTTTAAAATTCTGGGAACATGTGTACAAGCTTTTAAAGCATTGCTTTCTTAGCCATGTATTTTCCATACGTATGCTTTTGAAAGTAGTTCAATGTATGATTTATTCCAACCAAGATCTTATCATACCCAATTGATAATGTTCCAGATTTATTATTATTATATTTTTTTTCTATAGTTTAATGATCAAACGGTATGACACACACTATTCCTAACAGACATTCATACAAAAAGTGTATAAAGAAATCATTCACTAATCCAAGAAGGGTTAGGAGTCGTGCCTTACTGGAATCCTCACTTCCCAATTCTACCCCAATTCCCCAGTTTTAAGGGCACCTATATTCTAACTATTTCACTCGGCTTGTTTTCTCGGGTTCAGAGCGTAACTACGCTCTGATACCACTTTCTGTAACGCCCCTATTTACATAAATGCAGCGGAAATAAAATACTAAGGCGATTACAGATCATCGGTTCCAAACACCCGCACCAAACCTCACCAATTACAACTTATGATATTACAAATGCTACGGTCTGAACTCGAGAAAACAAAATATAAAAGTAATGATAACAAAATACAGTAGCTCTCCAAAATTCCTAATTCCCATCCCATACACTCATACTCTTCGTGGCTACCTGTATAACAATTCGTACCTGCAAGATGAAACCAAGCAGCCCACCCCGGAGGGGTGAGTCAGTTCCCTGGAATGGAACTGGTACAACTCTCCAATACAAAAGTTTAAAACATAACTCTTGAAACAAACAATAACTCGAAGTCAAATGCTTAAAACAAAACAGAAGAACAAGGCACATCAAAATCACCAAGTCACGATATCAAGTCAAGGATAGAGATAAATAACAAGAAGTAAAGTGAGTCAACTTAAAAGAAACCACGCCAGAAGTTAGTGAACATCCATTGCTTAAGTTAGATTCAGTTCCAATTAGGATTAGAAAGACCCAAGTAGTCCCAAGGACTGGGAATGAAAGAAGATATCCAAGAACCCATAACTCAAGAGTGGAATAAAACCAATTGGGAGAGATGGCCCCCACCGCCAGTCAGTTGTCACAAGGACGAGGTAAACAGACCTCCGCTGTCAGTTGTCCATATGGACGAGGTATAGCAGACCTCCGCTGCCACCGACCCGTTCTCAGTCATCGGTGAAAAGTGAGTGCACCACTTATTAGAAATAATCCATACCCAATACCAAGATTGACATTTCCCATATTCCCACTAGACTATTAACTGTACAAGTGCAATACCAAAACACTCAGTCCTACAGAGTGCAGAGGCGTAAACCCTCAACAGTCAATATCTAATGAGATAACCAGATAAAAGGAACCAATGATCATGTGAGTTGTACATCCAAGGCTCAGTTAGTCACAACAGGCTGAGTTAGTCACACAAACAATTTCCTTTCAGATACATTCATACTCATTTAGCGTTTCTCAAAATGTTCCATAAAATTCGTCACCAAAAGCATCGAGTACGAGAAATCGTACAAAACATTCCATAGAGTCCAAGACACAACAAGCTGAGTACGAGAAATCGTACCTGATTAGCGCTGTAGCAGTCTAGTAGACTCGTGCAACATTCAACACACTCTGAGGAATATTAAAGGTAGTATATCATCAATAACTTGTAGCCTAAGTTAAACTTAAACAAATTCCTCACTCTTATTTCCTAAGTCTCAAATGTCTTTTAAGCCCTCACTTAAATGTTATGTGTAATCGTTGACTTATCTTAGAATGTTATATAACTCAAGGTTGTAAGACCAGGGAATGTATTTTTATTGACACTTGTTAATTGTTCCACTCTTATCCACTTTACTCATACTTAACCATAATTCCCACATTCAAGAGTTTTGAGACCCTTATATCATAAGTGCATTTATATTATTCATCTAATCTTAGAATCTCAATAATAATTATTAAGTTCGATACATTTATTCTTACTTCAGGATAAACAACGCACTATGACTTACAATGGGTTTATCTTAGAATACTATACCATTACTTCACGATGTAACGATTATGTATTTAATCAATATCTACTAGCTCATTTTGATTAAGTTTTCCCCTTAACTTAAGTAAGATCTACATCCTGTATATTGGAATCATAGTGTTATAGATGCATTTTATTATAACTTAATTGAGCTACTAAACTCAATTATCATATCCTTAATTCAGAATGACATTTTATTACAACCGTCTAACAATCTTGTCATAAGATGTTTAAATTACTTCCAATCTTGAAATAACTATATTATAATTAACTTAGACTTATCGAACTCTTACATTTAGTAGAAAGTATATTATTTGCTTTATCATTAACTATATAATAAAGTGTTTTAAGATAACCTTTTACGTATCCTTATTTAATTCCGTAACTGTTTTATTTTTACACACATTCCCGCTATAGACTATGTATAATCCTTTTATACTAAATTTTAATAAACTTATGTCTTAAATACATTTTTCATATTGTTTACAAAACCTAAGGTTTCAAAGGAATAACTTAATAAATTAATCTCCTTTATTATGTTTTAGGATGAACATTATATCTTAACATACGGTAAAATTTATCTAAGGATTAAATCCCCATTCATAAGTGAAATTGTTAATTACTTAATAAGATAATCTATTCTGAAAAATCCTCATACCTTATATTCAATGACACGTTAATTTCCAGTTTCAAAAGGTAAATCAATATAATCCCTTACGTAACTTAGTTCCATCTAATTAAAGGTTTAAAGATTTTAAGTATCTAATTTCTATTTGCAAACCTTTTTATAAGACTTTAACTATTATGTACAACTCTTATTTATAAACTCACATTGCGAACATTGGTAATTAATGTATTTTATATGGCTTAACTAACGCCAAGAAACTTAAGGATTATTATTTAGATAAATTTCCAAAACATAGTTTAATATAGTTTTATACCATAATCCTTTTAATGATTTTATCCTAAAACATTAAGTTATATTTCAATACCATAAATGTTAAGAAATGATTAAATCTAGACTTACTAATCCACCCCACATTTAGATGTAAAAGTATTTTATTTATTTTATATTGTTTATATATTAAGAACATTTAGATGTAAAAGTATTACATTTATTTATTAATTATATAGTAAGTTCTATTGTGTAAAATCTAATTACAAATATTCCTAAGTCCCAACTTATTAATTACCAAACCAAATTATAGATTTACATTCTGGTCTTTGACAAAAATATTACACATGTATTTTAATATGGTTTATATAAATCTTAGAAATCCAAGATAACTCTTTAAGCTTAATTTCATAACTATAATTTAATACCACCTCATATAATATTCTCCTATTAGTATTATGTAGAGGTTTAGTTTAACTTATTAATTCCTTCGTATTATATTTCCTATAAGGTATTTAATTTTACTATGTTTACTGTGTATATATTTATATATACTAGGATTTGTACAAAACATTATTTATGTAGTTTTATTGTATTTAATTATTTATATTAACTTTGACACACACCTACATCCAAAATATGGTTAATAAAATAAAGTATTTTCCTTAGTTTCAATTAAGTATATTAACTACCACATTATATAATTAATATAAATGTAGATTAATTTAGCTCCTTGATTTAACCTAAGTTACTATGTTATTTCTTTTACATATATATATATATATATATATATTCCTTAGTTTTAATTAAGAATATTAACTCCCGTATAATATAATAAATAAAACGTAAAAATAATTATATTCCTTGATTTATATAAGTTTCCACTTAAATATGTATATATACATATATGTAAATAATTTCACTTCTATTAAAAACTAATACCTAAACATTTATAAACTTACTGTTATAAAATGTTAATTTAGTGTTCCATATTTTTCCCAGATTAAAAAGTTTATTAACAAACCATACTTTAATTTTTTTGGTTACATTAAAAACCATATATTATAAGTTATTCTTATGAAAACCTCATAAACACAATTTTTAAAACCTTTTACCATTGCCCAAAAATCCCCAAATTTAATATACAGTAACTATAACATTTTAGACACATTATAAAAATTTTATTTCATAAAAATATCTTTTTAATTTAGCCAAATAATTCCAGAAAACCCGTAACTTGCAAAAATCATAACTTACGTTTAACAACTCCAAAACCATATTAATTTACATCAAAATAAACTAGATTAAATAAGGAATCTATGGTTAAAATTTCAAGTCAAAATACATTGGGGAAGGTATTTAAATTAATTCAACAAGTTAGGGTTTATTTCTGAAATCATAATAAAAACTTATACTCTTAATTTGAAACGATCTAATCTCAGCCGTCCGTTTCCTATAGCTACGATCGGACGGCTGCTGAAAGCCAAGTTCATCAGCAACCTCCTCTACCTAGTCGAGTACTAAATCGTAATTATCTCACAATCTACAGAACGAAATCGGGTGATTCTTGTTTCTATGGTTTCTAAATCAAATTTCGGTTCTAATGATACCAATTTCCCCAATTATAATGCAGTATTCATCGGGTTTCGATTTCTGTTTCGAAGTTAGGTTTTCTTTTCCGGTTTCTAATTCGATTTGCCAAATTCTCTCAATTTGTTGCGTAATTGGGTAAATTGATAGAGGGTTATGAACGGGAATGCAAAACAGAGTAGCATTATAGGTATAATTTGGTCGGAATCGTACCAGAGATGCGCCGGCAAGGCAATTCGAACTCGTTTTTCTGGAAAACTAGTATTTTATGTGTTGTTCAGGTAGGCAACTTCGCGGATCAACTCGGGATAACTGAGATGGATTCAATCCATAAAACCTACTTCATTTTAAAGAAGAAATGTAACTCTAAACATTGGTGGAAGAATCATGGAAAACGAATAACTAGGGAGAAAGTTATAGATCCACAAAGATCGGAGTTTACCATGTCGTTTCTGGAAATATTCTGGGCAAAAACCGACGTGATCGAGTAGGTAACTTTAGACGACTCGCTCTCCCTATTGGTTGCGAATCAGCCTTGGTCATTAACATGAAAGTTGTAGGGATTTGAGATCTTCAAAACAAGCTAAAGAACACGAAATTTGGATGAGAAACGAAGAAGTTATGACGAGACGAAGTTTACCTGATTTCAGGAAAAACTGGAATTCTGGGTTGCGAAACCGCAAGGAGGCAACTTTGGATCAATTTTCCGGTCATTGTAGAAGGAGTTAGATGGTGTGAGTAATGGTTGGAAAGAGGAAAGATGGGAGAATCGAATGAAACAGACGGCATACCAAATGGTGGAGTAGAGAAGGAGATATAGGCGTTTGAAAATCGACCCTTGAGATGCAAAAACGGTCGAAAACCTGGGACTGTTCAGTGGTAATGCCTGGCTGACTGACACGTCGGCATTTCTTAAAATTTTGGCTCTAAACTTCAATCTAACATAACTTTGGCTAGGATGATCCGTTTTCAACGTTCTTTTTATCAATCTTCTTGGTTTTCCATAACCTTTTTATTGATATAGTTTTCATGGGCTGGTTTGACCATTCTCAAAAAGTCAACCCTAGAAAGGCTTAATAAGCTTCAAGGTTTCTAATTTATTTTGACTTTTATGATTTAAATTAATGTACAAATTATTTCTAAAATCTTTATAATATACTTGGAGTGTTTAGAAATTTTCCCAAGATTTATTGACTTATAAATCTTATTATTAAATTCATAATACTTTATAATATATATAATAATTAAGTATTAAATTGTATTCTTTAGAGTTAAATAGGAGGAATCCCCTCAATTAATTTCCATATTTCCATATAATATTAATACTCATAATTCCATATGATAATTTAATATTCATAATTCCTTATACTAATTTAATACTTAATAGTATGATTAAAGGTTTAATAAAAGAAATCCCCTAAATTAATTTAAATTAATTTAGGGGTATTTCATTATAATTGCCAACCGTTCCACTATTAGATTGGTTAGCCCTTAATTGGTTGCTTATTTTTGTAGGGCTTGGTTAACCCTAGCCGGTAGCAGTGCACTATCCGGCAATAAGCTACCTTTCTTAATTTGTTGGGGATGTAGGCTTGATCCCCCCACGCCATCCTTAATGTGCCTCCTACCTCAAACAGTAGTCCGGGTGGTCGGGTCGGTTTGTTGACCCTAGGCGACGAGTCTAATGACAAGTCTTATTTGGAAGTCGGATCTGATTCAGATACCGACCTCCCCCAATACACATGTGCCGGTACCATTCAGGATTCCTCACTCCCACCTCAAGTTATGGTTAGTGAAAGTCTTAAATACCATGTGTTAGTTAAACCTTGACGGGTATTAACCAACAATCACCAATGTAAAAATGCTCTTCTTAATTCAATAATTATCAAGCTTAGTTAGTAGCTATCCTTAAGCCTCGTGGGTTAGTGTAAAGAAATCACATACACAACGAGAACATTAATATCCAGTTGCATGCTTTATCTTGTCTTAGTCATATCAAACAAACAGGTAGCACACAAGCCGAGGGACACCTCGTTAGCAAGCAGGTCACAAGAAAGACTGTATCGTTCACCGTCGGCGACCGTTGGGTTTATCTCCTTCCAAGTCCCAATTCACAAGTCCTAAAACATTCATTCAGTTTTAGGTTATTATTCAAACTCAACTTAATACAGTTACTTAACCTTCCTAGACACCAACTTTTACCCATTGTTTTTCACTAAGCCTTATGGTTTTTAACTTAACTTCTAAGTGCATCATTTCTTCATTATCTATTACATTTGTTCACCCACTTAATAACTATTACACCCTCCAAACGTGCCCTTAATAACCTTATAACATCAATACCTAATCATCCCCATCATTTCCTAACATTTCCCAAGCTTAAACATGATTTTTAGAGTGGTCCGGGACCTTGTCCTCAACCTAAGTCCCGGACCTATACTTAGTTCAAACTCTTGGCTGTTTTAATGTGGTGGTCTGGGACTTTGTATGGGACTTAAGTCCCGGACCAATGCAAGCTAAAATCCTCGGGGGTAAATTAGGGGGTGTAGACACCAAAAATTCTCACCCCATAAAGCAAATTCCGAAATAAGAAATGAAATAAGAGGGGTCGTCACCTTTCTTTTTCAAAACGTATTAGCGTGCATGTCAAAATGAAACCATCGTTTTACGACAGAATTTTAAACCAATCTTCAAGCATTTTAGAAAAACCCAGTTTTCCGGCAATTTTCAAACAATAATTTGTTGTAGACTTACCCTTTTATTTATTTATCTATTTGGTTATTTTCATGTTTATTTCCTTAGTCGTGGGTATTTCATTTACTTTTTTTTTACTTATATTATTTTATCTTTTTTTTATGTTGTTATTTTGTAAGTAAAACATTTTATTTTTATTGACTACCCTTTCGGTCTTACCCTGCATATATGTTTCTGATGATTTTACTCATGTCGAGTTATAGCTTTTATTTTCTCTCACTCAATTTTGTATGAAGTTCTATTGTGGTGGTCCTTTTCCTTTCTCATTTTTCACTGGACCAAGCTTGGGCTTAGCCCAGTATTTAGTCAAACTCAACAGCCCAAACCCAAGCCCATTTTCTTCTTTGTAACCCACATCCAAATAAAGCCCATAACCACCTTAGAAAACTCCAGTCTTCTTTATAAAACTGCATCCAAAAACCCTACTGCGTGAAGATTGGAAGAAGCCAACCGACATGGCATCTCACCACCGGTCGATACCCTCAACTTCTCCTCCCAGACATTTTCTTCCTCTTTCGATTGTTACTCACATTCAACCTTCAACCTCGATTAATCTCAAGAACTGCAAATCCATCGCTCATCAGCCACCATCCTCTCCTTCCCTTCTCGATCTCCATCTCAGAAACCACCCGTCTTCTTCTTCCTTCTGTACCACTCGGTCTTTTGATCCATTCCCGGCGTCAGAATTTTGCAACCCGGTCCTTCTCCTTCCACACTCTCCGTTGATCAATATTTTGCAACCCAACTGGCTCTGTCCCTCATTCTCTTCACCATCGGGACTCCCGTCCTCCTCAATCAGAAACCCAGACCCCTTTCGATTTTCCTCTCTGGAGTCGTGAGGCCATGGTTCCCTTCGAGAGCTTCGAATCGCTCACACCAACATCCGTTGCCACCAAATCCACTGGCATTGGGCAGTTCTGAGTCCTTTACCGGCCTTTTGGACTTGGAGCCGCCATCGTGGTCTGTAACACCTCCGACGAGTCCCCGTGCTCACGTTCGAATCTGGACACCGCCATCTCTGTCTGAATCGATTTCGCTAATATGCATTTCGTGCTTCTTCTGTTGATGGATGAAGTTTGAAATCGTCTATTCATGTTTGGCTTGCTTTGGATCTACGACTTTGTTAATTTCTTTGGTTTGATAATTGAGTTGTATAACCAAACCTGCCTTCCATTTTGTACATATTGACCATTGACACAGGTTTTGTAAACCACGTTGATTCGGATCGACATTTTTTAGATCCTCACCTCTTTCTGGCCTTTGGGATGGCACTTAATGACATTGTTCGGTGGATTGCTATGTTGGTTAGTTTTCGTTTTCAGTTTGACCCGTATGCTGCCGACATTTGAGGTCGATCTATGCCCTCAATTTCTTTTTGTTTTCTCTGCTGGTTTTATGTCTTATTACTAAGTCTTATCTTGGCTAATTGTCCAATCATTGGGATTTGTCTGCTGAGCAATGGCTATGTATTTAGGGTTTGTTCGATTACTCATTTTATCTGCTGATTGGGGGGATTTGTTTCGAAAGAGAGCGACGATTTGCTCATCGACTTGGTTTGGTCTCTGATGTGTTTGTTTGAGAGATTAAATGCAGCTTTATCATTGTTTGATTACAATTGCCTTCCTGACTCATTGACGAAGCGATTCTTATTATTTGTTTGGTCTGCGGATTTGGATCTGTTGACTATACGTTGGATTCTCCGGATATTTTGGCAGCCTTGGTATTTCAGCTTGTATCTCATATACCTTAAGAAGATTATGTTATGCAGAATTCTGACGACTCTTTTATTTTGGTTGAGCTTACAGATTATGAGATTGGTCCTTTTCTTTGAGCATCGGATAATTGGGCATGACATTACCCCATTGCAGGCTTCAGCTTCTGTCGGTTTTCACATCCCTCAACTTCGGCACTTTATACTATTGACGTATACGTGTCGGTTTTGTACTATAAATCGAGTTGTTTATGATCATATATTTAACGGGCCTCTCTCTTTCCTTCCATTGGGAATCGAGGCCCATGACCCATTATCCTTATGTTTATCAACCCATTGATTGTTACTTTCTATCTCTGTGGACTTGCTCGAATCTGATTTGGGCTCTGATCGTGGTCTGGTGGTATGACCTTGATGACCGAGGTACATATGCTACTGATTGGATGTGGAGGGGTTTACTCAGCGAGATGCACCTTGACTTTGGGCCTTGCAAACTGACTGTCCCCTTGCGCTTTGGGCTTACCTTATACTGGTTTGGAAATTCTATCCTCAACAAGTTATTATGATTCAATCGCCTTTCATATTTAATTGTCCCTTGCGCATTGATACCGGTTTGGAAATTAGATTGAAACTAGCATTACTTGACCCTCGCGCTTAGATAAGAGCATGAATTGAGTTATAGTTGCCCCATGCTATGATTGTTAAGACAAATCACTCATTGGTTGGATGGTAACTTATTAATTTTTCATCTTAGAGGGAAATGATATAAACCCTTCTAGGTATGATCCCACATGACTCATAACCCTTATCTTTGATACTACACTTTGGTCGAGTCATAATCGAAGATGACGAATTAATTCGAGTAGCAACCCCAATGCATGATTTATTTTACAATTCATAGCATTTGTTGGCAGTTTGAAACTCGTTTCTATGTTCTCGGTTGGGGTGTGGGAGATGATTAAATTGCCCCCTTTCCTCCCATTGAGAGGGGCTGTATGATCCCATTGCACACATCCCAACCCTCTTTTGTTCTTTGACTAACGCATTTTGCCTCTATTGGTTGTGTTTTTGACATGTATATAATGCTCGTGAAACGGGAAACTACTCTAAGACCAAGGAACAGGATCTTGGCTTGGACTACCGGGTCTCTACTTCAAACACATGTAACGGTTGGTGCACTTCTTGCTGATCCTATCAGCTCAAGTGAAGCGGCGTCGATGCGACCCCCCATAGCAGCTCTATTTAAGATTTTTTTATCTATGTTTGTATTAATCTGTAATTTGTTTATTGTTTTTACTTTCGATGGTAGTCTTAGGATTTATTCATTTCTGTAATTTAATTCATTCTCTGCATGTGAAAAATTTTAGAATGTTATCTCTAGCTGGTTTTGTATTATGTTGTCCTAGCGCTTATCTTACCCCTTTCTACATATTGATTAGAGTTCGAAATTAATTTGAAATCTCGTAGGATTTTCGCTAGTGTTCAATCACCAAATTTTTGTACATAATGTTTACACTTCATTTTGTTTCTCCAATGTTTGTACCCTATGTGACATATTTGCTTTGTTATTTTGTGATTTATACCCCTTGCTTGTTGCTTATTAATGTCATAAGCCTTAGTTACTATGTCTTTAGGACCAAGCCTTAGGATAGAGGGTGAACCCTAAGATTTAGGTGAGCCATGGTCCCACCTAATAAACTGGGTAATCCCTAGACCCAAACCACATCTTATTATAATAACATATATTAATAAAAGCACTTTCTCAAAATTCATCTCAATTTGATTCATCATTTCTCCCCAAATTTTCCGAAGCCCAAAAGCTCAAAACAACTCAAATAAGGTCCAATTTCTGACCCAATTCCAAGCAAGGCCTAATTTTCCCAATCTCAAATAAGGCCCATAGGCTAATTCGGCCCAAAACTAGATACTTTTCATGAGTTGCACGAAATCAAACCTCTCCACACCCCAATATCAAATACTCTTCCTACACTCGTCAAACACACCTCAACCCCCAAGACACTTGAGATACTTCCAAAAGTTTCAAGACCAAACACAAACTTCACCCAAACTCCAATTGTCTCATAGATTCAAACCATCTTCCAACCTCAATTTCCAAGGCCCAATTTGGCCCCCTTTCCAAGACTATTCGGCCCATTCCCCAAGGCCCAAATCGGCCCACTTTTCACAGGCCCTATCCGGCCCATTCTCAAAGGCCCGATCCAAGGCCCAAACAAGGCCCAAATCCAATTTGGCCCAGTAAGTCCACTCGGCCCATTAACCCACTCGGCCCACTTCGACTCATTTAATCCAACTTTGACCACCCAAATGTTGTTCGACCTAAATTTTGACCAATCAAACCTTGACCTGAATGTTGACCTTTGACCTAAATTTTGACCAACCAAACCTTGACCCGAATGTTGACCTTTGACCTAAATTTTGACCAACCAAACCTTGACCCGAATGTTGACCTTTGACCTAAACTTTGACCAACCAAATCTTGATCAAACCAAACCTTGACCAACTCAAACTTTGACCAATCCAACTTTGACCCAAACTTTGACCAATCTAACTTTGACCCAACTTTGACCGGCTCACTTTGACCTTGATCGAGTGTTGACCTTGACCCAAGTTTGACCGATCTAACTTTGACCAGCCTAAACTTTGACCTGACTCGTTTTCTAATCCCGGCCCAAACTCAATTCAACTCAATTCGTTTCGATTCAAGCCTAATCCAAATCCAATTCAAACCTGAATTCAATTCAAGTCTATTTCAAATTCACATTTATTCCAAGCCCAATTCAAACTCCAAATTTAATTCAAACCCTCTCATCTTCAGTTCGATTCAGTCCGATTCAATTCGACTAATTCAATCCAACTCAAACCCAACTCGTAAACTCCTTGAAACTCCAAACTCCGGAGAGCTCAACCATCTCGAATCTCTAAGTGTCTCAACAGCTCAATAGACTTGAACGTCTCAACAGCTCAACAGACTCGGCTGTCTCAACAGCTCAACAGACTCGAACGTCTCCGCAGCTCAGCAGACTCGAACGTCTCAGCAGCTTAACAGACTCGACTGTCTCAGCAGCTCAACAGACTCGACCGTCTCAGCAGCTCAACAGACTCGAACGTCTCAACAGCTCAACAAACTTAAATAGCTCAACAGACTCATCAAATTCAAACACCTCGAAAACCCTCAGCTTTTCACACCCGAACACCTTCAAAACTTGTAACCCTTTCAAGCCTTGATCATCCTACAGACCCGAGCGTCTCACAAACTCCGTCATCTCAAGATTTTAAATGTCTCACAGACCCGAGTGTCTCACAGACTTTTTGCACCTCAAACTTCAAAATGAACCCGACAATTTGTCAAACCTCACAAAACGACCACAAAACCTCTTTGACCCCTCAAAGACCCAAAAGGTCAAAACCTCAATTCCTTCAAAACCACAAAACTCCCAAACCTCCAAAAGCCGTGAACTACGTAAAGTCTGATCTCAACAGGGAGTTGAGTATGTAGGCAGCCCATCTAGGGTGCGACCCCATTCCAATATAAAAAACCCCTTCCCCTATCTAAGGTGGCTCTTATATCTCTCAAAACACTCGAACCTTCTTAAGCTCCCACAGACTTCAAACTATCAGACTCCAAGTCTTGTCTATCACCCAACCTCAGATTTTCCTCAAATCTTTATTCTATACTCGTCCGAATTCACGGATTCTTCTCCTTGGCGCTAGCTTGGCAGAAAAGCTCGCCTCATTCACTTTTTTCTCTTTTTTCGTCCTAATCCTATCTTTGGCTTTTAAATGAATCTCTTTAATAAGGTTTTGAAAGAAGACAATCCCGCAATTGGAGACCGAGGTTTCCTCGGGCACCAATCCAAAGTCGTGGTCGTTGCCACTTCTAAGGGGTGTAACCCAGTACGAACCCATAATAGAATCTCTGATCTGACCAGATAAGTCCTATCCATAGCCAACAAATTCAGAGTCAACCAACGGTTCTTAGAACCCTCCTTCCCTTCCTTCCTAGTATCTTAGGTCAAACTAGGTGGCGACTCTAGTCAATTTCCGCCCTTAGGGCATAAGTCCGCGTGGAGCCCATTGAGAGCGGGTGTAGTGCTCACTAGCATTCCCCTTATACTTTCTGGGAAAGACGGACGATTTAGTAGGTATTTGAGGGATGCCAGAATGACGGGTTTTCACCCTCCACAGAATGGCATTTTTAAGGATCTAGACTTATCAACCAGATCATAATTAGATAGACCCCCCTCATACCGAAAAATCACCCTCCAGAGAATGGCGACTCTGCTGGGGAAAACTTGAGTAAGTTTTTCTCAAACTCAAGGAAGACTGAACTTCATTCAAAATTGTCGGGACTTCCCCACTTCTTTCAAAACCTTCAAGAGATTCTTTGCAAAACCTCTAGGATTATTCTACTCCACACTTAGAGTGTGTGCCTGATGAGGACAGCAAGGACATATTAGATCCTCAACAAACATTACAACAATTGGGTTAATAATTAGCTCACGATTAGAAAGAGACACTTAGGATTGAATGAAGCTAACTTCCCTCTAGGTTAATAAACAACCAATTTGGAATCACTTTCAAGAAAAAATCCTTAGCAAATAGGTTGGTACTGACTTCATCGCTTTTATATTTATGTTATGATTGTGGGGTGCATTGGGAGGGTAGCTTAGGACATGCATTCCTCTGTGTCACCCGATTTATCCACGAGTCACGGAATCCCGACCGGTCCACGGTTGATTTCCCATGAGCTGGGTCATTTATATAAATGGCTAACCCACGGGGCAAGATGGTCATCGACCTACGCCCTGTGGGCTCATGATCCAAAAATACCCTCCATTATCCGAGTCTAAGCCAGCATATAGTGAACTCTGAGCCTTCAGTGTCCAGCTACCTGGTCCGGTGTCTAATATGGGTTTATGGAAGTCACCCCCTTGTATGCCGCCTGTCTGACCACCCCTCTGCCTTACCCTGAAGATTGCATGGGCTCAGTTCTCCATTGTTCCTCTGCACCACGGGTGTCTCTAAAGCCCAATGTCATGCTACACGTCCATAGAGGATCCTGTATTTACCGGATACCCATACATGACACAACGTAGTCAGTGAATAATTTGGACTTTAGACACACCTGACCGTGCAGGTGACGAGAGACCCGTTCCCATGCAGTACTTCCCCGAGTTTCCCGAAAAGTGGGGTGTTGTCGGATCATCACTGGCCGTGGCGTATGTTTCCTTATCATCTCGGGTGTCCTGACCTTTCGAACTTAAGCACTGCGGACTTTCTTGATAACGTGCCCCGCAAAGGCATAATAGAGAAAAAACCCGAGAGATGAACAGTGAAGGGACGATGGTTCCCCTGGTGAAACGGAATCATAATTGACTTGGAAAGTGATTATCCCAACATTAACACTTACAGCTCCACATCAAATATAGCCACGATTTACTTTATGCTATACATGTGTGCAAACCACTTTTTCAAACCAGTCTGTTTTAGAACGTTCGGAATTCCCTTTCACATATCTTTTAAAGAGGTTTTACAAGCTCGTTCAATTTAAAGTCTCACCTTAGTTTTGCTCCCAAACATTTGGGGTTTTAAAACCCGTCACTTCATCCTTTAAAACCTTGTTATTTCCAAAACGATTTTCAGAAATAGATTTCGAAAAACCTACTTTCTACAAACGAATTTCAAACAACATTCTTCACCAACATTATTTCTTAATGGTTTTTGAAAATAGTTTTCAAAGTGGATTTTCACAAATGTATTTCAAAATAAATGATTTAGTCCCCATGTCATGACCCGCTATTTTTGAAGTTCTGCCCACCTTCAAGAGCAGCAGTCATTACCGTGGAGCGTACTAGTCATTTCGTGTTTTCACAAAAGTGGTGGATTTTCACATAAAATTTTGTGTTCAATCATTCATCTTTCCTTTCTCAAAAACATCCCCCATTCCTCTAGTCGGAGCAAGTGAAGCAGCATGAAGATCGACTACGCGGATCGAGCTGAAGGTCAGAGGTGCACCAACCCGTGGAGCTAACCGAGCGACATGAAGACTAACACCAACCATTTAAATATAAAATCAGAGGTGTACCAACCCGAGTCAAGCGACATGAAGGTCAGCAACACTGATTCGAGTTCAAACTGTTGAAAATCAGAAGAACACCAGCCCGTTTTGCTTGATCATAGTACCGCTCCGCTGCAAGAGCCTTAAAACGAACAAGCAGCCGGTCAAGAGTCGAAGATGAGCGAGCAGCCGGTCAAGAACCCGAAGATGAGCGAGCAGCCAACCAGGAGCCCAAGCACGAGCAGTCTTCCAGAATCCCAAAGACGGACCAGAAGAGTTCAGTAGAAGTCCAGCTCAACACTTCCCCATTTTAATGACTTTTTTAGGATTGATGATGTATAGGTCTTCTTCCCCTATTATTCTTTTCTCTCTCGTCCATTTCTGAATAGATTACATGTATAGGTTTATACATCCCTTTGATTTTTTTAGATCAATGTTATAGGGTTCCCCACTCCCTATTTCATTTGCGAATGACCGAGCGTCAAAGTTTATATTGAGAAAATCCACCACTTTGAAAACACGCGTTTTCAAAAGTTGTTTTCTAAAACTTGGTTTCTTTTGGCATGCACATATAGTAAAAAGAACGAATAAGGGACGACCCCTCACATCTATATATCATTCATCAACTATGCTTTATGGGGTGAAAATTCACGGTATCTACAGGAGGCATCCCCTAAGTAAACAACGCCAACAAATGCAGCGAGCAAAAAGCAAAACACATGCATTTCATTCATGACACAAAAGTCATTTGCACTTCCAGTCATTTCAAGTCCATCAATCATTCACGAGTCTTGTCCACCTCAAAGTCTTTACAATCATGTGTTTCATTGTCACCACGCTATACACCAGCTTTCATCCCAAATACCCACACCGCCAAAGCCCAATCTCAGAGGGATAGGAAAAGAAAACTGGGAAGTTCAAACCTCCCAATCAGAATCACCATGCACGCCAGTGACGAAAAAGGAAAGAGTGTGTCATATCATGGGGCCACCATGCGGGAGTTGTCACTCCCTAAAAGTCCTAAAATCCAGGAGCTAGCGACCAACCCGACAGCTACACCTTCTTCAAGGCCGACATTGAAAGGATGAGCTTCATGGACCATCAACTAGAACCGACTCAAGCGAGACCAGGTGTAGCCTTACCACGCATGCGTTGCATCCAAAAAGAAAAAGAAAAACACAAAAAAAACAAACATTCAGTCAAAACTTGAAATCAACCATCTCCATTCATCATTTTCAGCATTTCATGCATCCTATACATAGTAATTCCATATTATCACAACACATCGCATGGTAGATCGTTGCACTTGCATACTCCCGTATCGAAACGACGTCTTTGGCGAAAACCTTGATTGATTGTTTGAATAAAGTGCGTGAACCGCTAAACTCTCGACCCGTCAATGAACACAAGGGTCTCATCAAAATCAGCACCACAAACCAAGTGAGTAGTGTGCGAAGAGCGGTATTTTCTCTTGAATTCCAAAAGAGGGTATTGGACCATCCATCGAGCGATGAGGGAAGATAGAGCGAGTCCATAGAGGTAAAACCATGAGCGACTTGTGCATTCCTTCAGCACATGGAGAGGCACAATTCATAGCGAGATCAATGTTGATAACAAGACACGAACTATGATTCATGCAAAGATTCGAGAAGTAGTAAGAAAACAATCATTGACTAATGAGAATGATGAGGCACTTAGGAATAAAAACCTCCACAAAACCAAATAAGCTTTGACTGCCCTGTACATAATCCCTTAGTGAGCCCCTCTGAGCCTTTCGTGAAAAACTCTTTCTTACAAAAAAAAAAAACTCCACAACATGCCACCCCACATATACTTACTCGCCCTTGCAATAGAGGATCTCAAAGAAGCCGGAGCCATGGTCCCTCCCCACCATCTTTCACAAAAAACAATAAAAATGTTCGAAGAAATCAGTGAGTCAATGCAACTCCAAAGCCAAACACCGAACAAAACACCAAATGGTCAAAGAAATCAATGAGTCAAGGCAACTCCGAAGCTGAAAGCCAAAATACAAAGCACATAAAAAATGCTTGAGAAGGTCAATGAGCCAAATGCAATTCCAAAAACACAAAAATGAGAAGAAAGTCCAAACCGTACACCAGAAGAGACAAGAAGGAGAAATCCAGATCAAAAAGACCAATGATGTCTCGCAGAAACTAACAAAAGGTTATCAAAAACCCGTCTAATCATTCCACCCATGGCAAAGGCGAAACATATCCTCTATTGCACAAAAGCTCCATAACTCCCAAACAAATCCTCCATTCATATGTGACATACATCATACCCCTCAGCCCCGTTACAACCCAATAAAGACCTTTGACTCATGAGTTAATGAGCGTTAACTGAAAGTACCGGATCTGAAACATGAATCATAAGCTTCGTACTAGTTACCTACATGTCCCGTCATACCAAAGGGACCATGAGCGAATGAGCGCAACCTTACCTCACAAGGTTCTTAGAGTGCGAGTGACTCTTCGATTAAACCACCAAATCACAATCAGCCTACCCCATTGCAGGTGAGGAATTTGTGAGGAACGGAAAGTTCATAACCTCAAAAAGAAATTCTCAGGAAAATACTACTCTAAGCATCAAGAGTATCATCACGACATTAGCACACACGACCATACTCACAAGAGATTAACCCACATCCCTCCATGAGAGGAAAGTGATTCACACATTCTAGTTCAACAATCACTAAAGACCGGACCGAAGATGTCTTATATTCGTAAACCTCATTGTAATGGAGATAGAATCATACCTTCTCTTCAAAAAAAAAACTGCATATGCATTTTGCATCTCTTCTAGTAGTTAGCATTTGCATGCATAATAACCGCTTCATTTTCAACCTCCGACTAGTAAGAACCATGCCTAGTCTCGTGGAAGTTCGACTTCAGTTTCCCGCTATCGAAGCTCAACTCCAAATCAAAAGAAATCAAAACCGAGGCCATCCGGAGCCATACGACGATCTTCCCGGAGCCATCCAGTGTCATCGGGCCTCATTAACACCATATCCAAAACCAAACCAGAGCCATGCGAGAGCCATCCTCAAACATTGAGACCGTCTTAGAGACCTCAAGACTACACATGAGCCATTTCATCACCGGGGTCTTGCCTACACAGTTTCGAACTACGTATGGTTTGATCTCAATACGAAATTGAGTACGTAGGAAGCCCGCCCAGGGTGCGACCACCTCAAAGGGAAAATGCCCCTGTCTTCCTCGCTATCACCAAATAGAGCCATCTCGTAGCCCTTCCCGGAGCCATCCCGAGCTATCTTGGAGCCATCATGAGAGAACCCTGAATCCATAACCGGGCCGAAGCCATCCATCCATGACCAAGAATTTATCTACCACATCAAAATACGTCAAACACAACACAGTCCACCACATCAACCCACCATTCGACTCTAAATCTCAATCCAAATCGAAACCCACCAACCACCCCAGAGCCGTTGCTCATAATGGGGTCATGAATCATGTCGGGGCCCTCTGACCACACTGGAGCCACCTGACCGCACCGGAGCCATCAACGTAATCTGGAGCCATCAGTCCATACCGGAGCCATCACCACATGCCAAAGTCATCTCAAAATTTGAAGCAACTCTGGAGCCGTCTGCTCACACAAAAACCTACATCCATAAACAGGGAGTTTAATTCAATTAATACATTGGTTAATCACCTGACATCACATATCATCTGCATATACCCACATAATTTGCTCACTGTCTGATGCATCTTCACACCCGCTAGGCAGCTTTTGCGCTACTAGTGCGGTCGAATTTTTCATTTTACACCCGCTAGACAGCTATTGCGCTACTAGTGCGGTCGAATTTTTTCATTTTACACCCGCTAGACAGCTATTGCGCTACTAGTGCGGTCGAATTTTTTCATTTTACACCCGCTAGACAGCTATTGCGCTACTAGTGCGGTCAAATTTTTCGTTTTGCACTTGCTAGACAACAATTGCGCTACTAGTACGGCCGCCTTTCATTTTACACCTGCTAGGCAGCTATTACGCTACTAGTGTGGTCCCGCCGTTTTTCCTCCACTAGGCAGCTATTACGCTACTAGTGCGAGATCGTTCATTTCATAACCCACTAGGCAGCTATTACGCTACTAGTGTGGTCCCGCCGTTTTTTCCTCCACTAGGCAGCTATTACGCTACTAGTGCGAGATCGTTCATTTCATAACCCACTAGGCAGCTATTATGCTACTAGTGTGGTCCCGCCGTTTTTCCTTCGCTAGGCAGCTATTACGCTACTAGCGTAAGATCGTTTCACATCCACCTGCTAGGCAGCTATTACGCTACTAGTATGGTACTCCATTAAAGTATTATAGGCTCGTCATAAGTCCTATAGCTAGATGTCAAGAGGTCTAGTTGAGGCACTCCTAAGTCCTCGTACTTTCAATTGCATTATAGGCTCGTCATAAGTCCTATAGCTAGATGTCAAGAGGTCTAGTTGAGGCTCGTCATAAGTCCTCGTGCACCCCAAATCAATCTAATTGTTAGTATTATAGGCTCGTCATAAGTCCTATAGCTAGATGTCAAGAGGTCTAGTTGAGGCACTCCTAAGTCCTCATACTTTCAATTGCATTATAGGCTCGTCATAAGTCCTATAGCTAGATGTCAAGAGGTCTAGTTGAGGCTCGTCATAAGTCCTCGTGCACACCAACCTATCTATTGTTAGTATCCTAGGCTCGTCATAAGTCCTAGGGTTAGATATCAAGAGGTCTAACCGAGGCTCGTCATAAGTCCTCATACTTTCAATCATCTAGGCTCGTCATAAGTCCTAGAGCTAGACATCAGAGTCTAGTCGAGGCTCGTCATAAGCCCTCGTGCATTCAGCAATCATATCATCTCCTGCCGTATTCATACACTCACGGTCGCATCCCAATGCACCATTAAACCGCAGTGAGAATTTTTGGCGCCCCGTCAACCTTGATCCAATTCTACAAGTCTTCTATTGCAGAGGAAGAAGGAAGAAGGAAGTAAGGAGAAAGGGGACAACAAAAATCTTACTGAGGAAATTTGAGAAGGAGAATTGACTGAAAATCCAGAAGAGAGTAGAAGAGTGTTTAGAAACATAAAAAATATCAGTCTTTTAGTCCTTTGTAATATTAAAATCATTTGTATTTTACTTTTGTAATATAATGAGTGCTTAAATAAAACACCCTTTGGGGTATCCTTTCTTATAATTCCTTGATCAATTTACATAAAGAAAAAAAAGAGAGAAAGGAGAGATCATACAGTGAGAGAATTCTCGTAGTGAGTGAGTTAAAATAATTAAGAGAAAGCCAAATCTTTGAAGTTTAAAGGTTCAAAGAAGCCGCTTAACCATACTCCTTTCTTACACACACTTGTATATATATAATTAAACCTATGATTTAATGAGATAGGTTTTAGGATTAAATCCTAAGTTGTGGCACATACTACAATGTCATTAGTACGTCAATTAAACGTGTCAACATAACTAATCCCGAACTCATCCAAAAACCCGTGTAATCACGGGGGAGTATCGGGGGAATTAGTGACTAGTCGGGATACCGAATTAGTCGATACTATAGAGAGCTAATATGTTTTCTCGTATTCTAGAGTTGAGTGCGTTAGAGAACACACGTTGGAGGACAAGCTTCGAGGATTAGCAGGCGAGCGAGAGTGAAACTTCACGCTGGCGTATATTCCGATGAACGGTATGTAATTATATCGCTTGATTGCGTGAAAATCTGTGATAAGATTGAATGTCTGCTTGTGTGAATTAATATGCATGAACTGTATATTAACGTTGCATTATTATTATTACTGTGGTGTGATAATATGACTATAACATATATAATAAAAAACGAACTAGCGGCAATGATGCTATCTTTTATGTAATATAAGGAGCGTAAGAATAACATTTTAGCATAGGGTAATAAGATATATATTATCTGAGACTTATATATGGAGCATTGGCCTATTTAACGCCACTCTCGTATCTTACACTGGATCCCGAGTCGATATACTTAGGATTGGATTAATGACCTTAGTCTGCAGTGTTATGGAAATGGTAATGCGATGCGATGGTATAGATAAACCAGAGGATGTGGCTCTTGGTGTGAATTGGGATCAACTAACGATACTAGGATGCCGTGTGTGTATCCGTAAGTATCAAAGGAAATTCCAACGGACTACAGATGGTTCGTTAGTCGGATACTCTACCGTTGGAGTGGCTATTGCCGTGGGTGACCCGCCATAAGATATGGGTAATAGTATAGACGCGTCATTTTAACGAGACGTCATCATAGGCATGAGACTAAACAATATACGAACAGCTAGATAGTTTGTATTATAGGCGAGAATCATTTGGAGCCTTAAGGCCAATATGAGAATATACCGAACATTTATAACTCTTGTACTTTCTCGCTCGTTGTTTAGTATGCCTATAATATATTGCTGTATGTTATATGAACAGCATGAATTGCGTGATGTGTTTGTGGATTGGCTGAGTTGAGTCGCTGTACTTGTGTGTGAATTATTATGTATTTGGTTGAATTGAGTCGCTGTACTTGTATGTGAATTATTGTGTATCTGGTTGAGTTGAGTCGTTGTACTCGTATATGAATTATTATGTATTTGAGTGGAGTCATTGTACTCATATATGCCTTGTGATGCATTTCGGTTGGTTTATTGTTGGTGTGATATGTGAAGCCGGGGGCTTGTTTGTTATTTGAGTTTACTGCAATATTATTATTATTATTATTATTATTGCTTTACAGTTTATATTAAAATGGATGTACATGAAAATGAACTGCATGCTCTCGACCAATTAACTGGGGGTCTGAGGGGGCATGATAGTCATGTAGTAGCATATCATCAGGGGCTGATTCCATACCACAAACAAACATTTTCAGGTATGCAACTTCCGGTGTTGACAGAGAGCGGGACGCGGTGGGTAGCTAGTCACAGTTATTAAATTATGTACCATTGTATTATGATATGAAAGTAGAAATATGTATAGGACTTGAATACTTAGAATGCTCACTAATGGTTGTATTTTGTATTGGAATGGAAAGTTAGTTCTATCTCTTGTTATCACTGCGAGAAATTGTTTCGTATTATAAATGTTTGAGTAAATGCATTATCACTCGTATGGGTGAGTGAGAACAGTAACACCAGTAGTTCGATTAATGTTTAGATTACCGCTGCAATTATATGTTAAGTGCGATGTTTGGATGACGATTAGGAGCTTATTAAGTCGGGGTGTTACAAAAGTAGTATCAAAGTGGAGTACCGCTCTGATGACAAGAGATAGTAGGATTTAAATAGTAAGCATAGGTTTTGGGTATACGGGAAACATTGTGAGGATACATGACCTTGCGAGGTCGATGCAATGCTTAATGCTTGCACACAATTGTCGTTGAGGCACTTCAATATTTAACGACTGAGACTGTGGTATGAGACCGAGTAAGGGTCTAACCCGTCCTCCAGAAAGACATTAGGGAATGGTCCGGGAGAGAGTACTAAGGAAGGTCAAGGCGCGGCGGAAGGTGGTGGAAGTCAAGCAACCCCAAGTAACGTGAAGACGGTAGGAACCGCTCGCACTTGATGGGAGAACATCCCAGGAATCAGCAATGGTACCCACCCACGCAGCCCGTACCTTAAGTACCGCATAGAGAGGCAATGAAATGAGAAGCACCATAGAGAAGGATAATTCCTCCGGATCGGGAAGACCCGATGTGGTTGCTATGAGAGTTATGATAATTGTAGAGATGAGAACTTGTGATGTGATGGATTATTGAGGGCCAGGGGTCCTGGTAATGATGTGATGTCTACGAGACACTACAATACCAAGTAGGAGTTGAATATTAAACTGAAGGTAAGGAGATAATTTCCCGTAGGACTAATGGGGTCGGCTTGCAATAAGCGATGCAACCCTGTCCTACATCTAGGAAAAGCACTAATAAGTGTGCCTTGGGGAAACAAAGTGGAACAACGAGTCAAGATTAACTTATGAGATGTGCAATGTGCGGAACTGACTACCTTTTCGAAGTCTCACCCGAAGCGAGTGACTCTGAGCCCATGTAACAATGAAGGTTCAAGATGGCCCGACGTGCATATGGGGAGATCACGAGTGCTTTTGAAATAAGAACTCACTAAAATTTGCTACAATGTAGCATCTCGGCAGGGAGGTAATGCCTTAGTACCACAGTAAACTGTGGAATGAGTTCGGGAATGAGACTGCATTAGTATGAACAAGAATCTCCTCGACAGGAGTGGAAACCCGATAAGGGAATAGTACTACAGCTGACGCGCATTGTACCGGTGGCTCAATCTGCATGGCGCACTTGCCACAACAAGTGCTATTCTAACCTGTGCACTAAATTTCAACCTGCCTTGCGCACTTGCTACAGTAAGTGCTGCAACTGTAAACTATCCCCAAAGGGCCGAGTAGTCCGGGTGGTATGACACCACGTGTAACACCCCTACTACACACTTAACATTAAATGGAATCGCATACTAAACAACGAGCGAGATAGTACAAGAGTTATAAATGTTCGGTATATTCTCGTATTGGCCTTAAGGCTCCAAATGATTCTCGCCTATAATACGAGGTATCTAGCTGTTCATATGATGATGTCTCGTTAAAATGACGCGTCTATACTATTACCCATATCTTATGGCGGGTCACCCACGGCAATAGCCACTCCAACGGTAGAGTATCCGACTAACGAACCATCTGTAGTCCGTTGGAATTTCCTTTGATACTTACGGATACACACACGGCATCCTAGTATCGTTAGTTGATCCCAATTCACACCAAGAGCCACATCCTCTGGTTTATCTATACCATCGCATCGCATTACCATTTCCATAACACTGCAGACTAAGGTCATTAATCCAATCCTAAGTATATCGACTCGGGATCCAGTGTAAGATACGAGAGTGGCGTTAAATAGGCCAATGCTCCATATATAAGTCTCAGATAATATATATCTTATTACCCTATGCTAAAATGTTATTCTTACGCTCCTTATATTACACATAAAAGATAGCATCATTGCCGCTAGTTCGTTTTATATATATGTTCATATATACGAACAGTACTATTATCACACCACAGTAATAATAATAATGCAACATTAATATACAGTTCATGCATATTAATTCACACAAGCAGACATTCAATCTTATCACAGATTTTCACGCAATCAAGCGATATAATTACATACCGTTCACCGGAATATACGCCAGCGTGAAGTACTAATGAAGGTCAAGGCGCGGCGGAAGGTGGTGGAAGTTAAGCAACCCCAAGTAACGTGAAGACGGTAGGAACCGCTCGCACTTGATGGGAGAACATCCTAGGAATTAGCAATGGTACCCACCCGCGCAGCCCGTACCTTATGTACCGCATAGAGAGGCAATGAAATGAGAAGCACCATAGAGAAGGATAATTCCTCCGGATCGGGAAGACCCGATGTGGTTGCTATGAGAGTTATGATAATTGTAGAGATGAGAACTTGTGATGTGATGGATTATTGAGGACCAGGGGTCCTGGTAATGATGTGATGTCTACGAGACACTACAATACCAAGTAGGAGTTGAATATTAAACTGAAGGTAAGGAGATAATTTCCCGTAGGACTAATGGGGTCGGCTTGCAATAAGCGATGCAAACCTGTCCTACATCTAGGAAAAGCACTAATAAGTGTGCCTTGGGGAAAGAAAGTGGAACAACGAGTCAAGATTAACTTATGAGATGTGCAATGTGCGGAACTGACTACCTTTTCGAAGTCTCACCCGAAGCGAGTGACTCTGAGCCCATGTAACAATGAAGGTTCAAGATGGCCCGACGTGCATATGGGGAGATCACGAGTGCTTTTAAAATAAGAACTCACTAAAATTTTGCTACAATGTAGCATCTCGGCAGGGAGGTAATGCCTTAGTACCACAGTAAACTTGTGGGAATGAGTTCGGGAATGAGACTGCATTAGTATGAACAAGAATCTCCTCGACAGGAGTGGAAACCCGATAAGGGAATAGTACTACAGTTGACGTGCACTGTACCGGTGGCTCAATCTGCATGGCGCACTTGCCACAACAAGTGCTATTCTAACTAGTATACTAAATTTCAACCTGCCTTGCGCACTTGCTACAGTAAGTGCTGCAACTGTAAACTATCCCCAAAGGGCCAAGTAGTCCGGGTGGTATGACACCACGTGTAACACCCCTACTACGCACTTAACATTAAATGGAATTGCAGTTGAACTCCCGGGGACCATTCGGTGGTGGTGGTGGTGGTTGTGGGATCTGAGCCTGCTGCTTGGCCAATGCAGCTGTCACTATTATGCTATGACCTCCGGGGTGACAGCGTCGGTCCAAAGCCACCGAGGGACCAGCTCCTCCTCTTCCTCCTCTTTCGAACATCTAGTGGTATGACGGTTTGTGTTACTCGGAAGCGTATCGTAAAGTCTAACTATCTATGTATTACATTTATACGTCCTAAGGACGGTTCGTATGTACATGAAGTAAAACCTAGTTAAGTATGGGTAGGGTCACGCGCCTTTCTGGAATTCTCACTTTCCCAATTCCACCCCAGTTCCCAATTTTAAGTGCACCCATAAACTAAGTATTTCATCGGCTTGTTTTCTCTCGGGTTCAGAGCGTCTACGCGCTGATACCAATTCTGTAACGCCCCTATTTAACATATTTACAGCGGAAATAAAATACTAAAGGCGTACAGATCATCGGGTTTCCAAACACCCTACCAAACCCACCAAAACACAACTTAATATTTCAAATGTCACGGCCTGAACCACGAGAAAAACTTAACAAATAAGAAGTATAAAACATATAAACTCTCCAAGCCTTATCCCATCCCAATCACTCTTTCTCTTCGTGGCCACCTGTAAGATAACACGTACATGCAAATAAAACCAAGCAGCCACCCCGAGGGTGGGGTCAGTTCCCTGGAATGAAACTGGTACGATCCTCCAAAAACAACTTAAATAAATTCTTAAATCATAATAACTTGAAACAAACACTTAAAACACATCAGAGGAATAAAGCTTTCACAATTCACCAAATAAAATATCAAGATAAAAACAATAGTTAATCACTGAAAGATAAAGTTAGTGAAACAAAATCACACCATGAATTAGGGACATCCATTTCCTTAGTTAAACCCAATTCCCGTTAGGAGTAGAAAAACTCAGATAGTTCAAAGGCTAGGAAAGATGAAATAGATATCCAAGAATCAAGAACTCAAGAGTGGAATAATTCAACTGGGAGAGATGGCCCCCACCCATCACGTCCTTTTAGGACAGGGGATATACAGCCCCTCACTGTTTATCACGTCCCTTTTGGGGACAAGGGATACAGCCGCTCACTGTCTTATCACGTCCCTTTTTGGGACAGGGGATATACAGCCCCTCACTGTTACCATTGAAGATGCGCGCACGTCGAAAGAAAGATTTCCAAGATTGACCTTTTCTAAAAATCCCGCTAGATCACCAACTACCCGAGCAATACCAACACTCAGTCCTACAGAGTGCAGAAGCGTAAACCCAAGCAGCCACTGTCTACGGCAACCAAGTAGAAGGAACCAATCCCAAGTGAGTTTCACATCCAAGGCTCAGTTTAAGTCACACAAGCTGAGTTAGTCACACAACCATTTCTTTTTTTTGAATTCCCTCTTAAAGTCAGGCGTATGTTTTCCAAAACTTCCATAAGTCAATCATCAAATATCGGAGTACGAGAAATCGTACCTGGTATGGTGAAGAACAATAACTAACTCATAAAGTGATTCCCCACAGTACCTATAATTAAGGTGTTCCAAATGTCGATTAGTTAAGAGACTATAAATTAACAACCTTCTTCACTTACTGATTAATGGTTCAGGTTTACCATATTCTTTTACAAGGTTTGGGCTTGACTTGTTAACTAAATCCTTTGTTAGGCCCATCTCGTTTAGTTTGGAAGGATTAGAATTATATTCTGAAGTGGCCCCAAACTCTCTTTGGATTGTCAAAGTGGGCTTTTGGGTTCTTAGACTTGGGCTCAGTGGGTTAGCCCAAGACCGTGTTAAGTTATGTTGTGTAATTAAAACTCTTAAATTAATAGTGATTATTTAATCACTCACTGACTAAATCTAAGGTTTAATATATATATATATATATATACCTACTTATTACAACTATCACAAGGATTATTATTTCCCTCAACTATATTAACGTATTTATTACATGTATATTTATACATATATATCCTTATGTATTAAAATTTATCCACAGCATTTTTAGGAAATCTTACTGTATTTATTAATGTTCAATAACTTCTAGGCTTAACACAACCGACTTAAGGTTTATAACATAATGTGTTTCCTTTATTTATTTAATATATTAAGTATACCGTATTAGAAATTAACTAAGACATTCCCTATGTATTTACCATATTTAAACTATCTTATTATATACAACCTTAAACTGTATTCTAAGTATATTTCATAAAGTATTTCCTTTACCATATCTTAGGGTTCTAGCTCTTATAATGTTTAGTTATTATAAGTGGTAATTTAATTAGTTCCTTGATTTACTATAAGTTACTTCTTAATTCCCTTTTATAAATGCGTAAAAATAATATATATATATATTTTTCCTTAGTTTATTTAAAATATTAACTCCCATAATATAGTAAATAAAATGTAGGATAATTAAATTCCTTAATTTATATAGTTCCTTCTTAAGTAAGTAAATATACATATATGTAAATAATTTCATTTCTCTTAAAAGCTACTACAAAAAAATTTATAAACTTACTGTTATAAAATGTTAATTTAGTTCCCTTTATTTTCCCCAGCTTAAAAGTTAATTAACAAACCATACCTTAATTTTTGATTACATTAAAACCTTATATTATAGGTTATTCTTATGAAAACCTCATAAACACAGTTTTTAAAACCTTTTAACCATTGCCCAAAAATTCCCAAATTTAATATACATTAACTATAACATTTTAGACATATTATAAAATTTTTATTTCATAAAAATATCTTTTTAATTTAGCCAAATAATTCCAGAAAACCCGTAACTTGTAAAAATCATAACTTATGTTTAAAAACTCCAAAACCATAATAATTTACATCAAAATAAACTAGATTAAATAAGGAATCTATGGTTAAAATTTCAAGTCAAAACCTTCGGGAAGGCCATTAACTAAAATCAACAAGTTAGAGCTATTTACTGAATTTTTTATAGAAACTTATAACTTAAAATCGCCCGATCTAATCTTGGCCGTCCAATCTCTTAAAACAAGATCGGACGGCCCCTGTATCGCGAGTTCATCAGCGGAAACCATAGGCAGGTCGAGTACGAATTCACCAATATCTCCTAATCTACAGAACGAAATCGAATGATTCTTGTTTCTATGGATTCGTAATCAAATTTCGGTTCTATTGGTATCAATTTCCCCAATTATAATGCAGAGTTCATCAGTTTCGAATTCGATTCGAGAGTTAGGGTTCTTATTAGTTTCTGAGTTCAATTCGAAAACAAATCCGACGAATTCCCCTAATATGGCACGTAATTGATTCAATTAAAACATGGCTTAGGTCGAAAACAAGACTACGAACAACATTATCGGAGCAATTTGATCGAAGACTCACCGGATTGTGCGAATTGGGTGAATCCCGATTCGGAAAAACTGGAAAAACTCGAACTTTAGACAGTTCGGGTGCCAACTTTGAGGATCTATAACTAGCAGTACAAAACGAGTTAGATAATGAGTAAGTGAAATTCCCCAAACCTTGGTATGTTGGTTAAACATACATTAGTAAACAGATTTAAACAAAAGCAAACACAAAAATGTGCTTTAAAGTCAATAAGAGCTAAAATGTGCTCTAAGCTTGGAATAGGCTTGGGTAAGACCTAATTTTAATACCCCGGATCTAAAAATGGCGATTAAATTACTATAATATGATTATAAAGGCCTAATGTGCCTAAAGAGTATTGGTAAAGGAAATAAAACCAAAAGAAAAGAGAAAACACTTGAAAAGCGAAAACGCTAAAATGCGCGTTAAATGAAATAAGAGATATATGATCTCGTAAGGGTCCGAGATGGATTCCTAAGGCTTAGTTAGGCCTAATTAGTATACGGGAATGATTCCTGAAGAAAACGGATCCAAATAAGGATTAAAACGCTAACGGAGTTTTAAAGCACGTTTTTCGAGAGAACCCCGAAAACGTGACTTTAAGTGGTCAAACGGACCCGTAAAAATTATAGTTGATTAAATAACTATAAATAAGTATTAATGGAAGCTTATAACCATTAAAAATAAAGAAACAAGAAAAATCCGAAAAACGGGCCCGGAGAGTGAATAGTGCCAAACCGGTAAAAATAACGAGCGTTTTCTGTAAGAAAACGAAAAACGCTCTAGTTTAAATAGTGTGTGGGGCCGGTTTTTATTAGACTAGTCAGCCCTCTCTATTAGCTAATTAACAAAGAAAAAGAAGAGTTGAAAAGTCAAAAAGGGGAATAGTGAAAAGTTACTTACTTACCTTTTCTTTCTTCTCTTTCCTCATTTCCTTCTTCACATCTGAACTCCCTCATCTCTCTCCTCCGTATGCTCCCCTCCTCCTTCCTTGCTTGGACGATTTCAAGCTGCAACAAAGGGCTCCAATGGCAACTCCACTTCCACCTCATGCCCAAGTCTCATTTATGCTCCAAATTCGAAATAAATTATATATTTGAACTCCTCTCCTCAAGCCCTATCATCCTATCTTTTCGGAATTTCAAATGGAGGAGTTTCATTTTCATGGGTTTTGGGCATTTGAAGAGTAAACCACACCTTTTTGGAGCTTGGAGTCTCCTTGTTGGTTTAAGGTAAGAAAAACCACAAAATTCCATCATTTCCTTTACTCTTTGGTGGCCGGTTTGTAACTCCCCAATTTTCCCTTGTTTTTCCTTCCTTGAATGAGCCACGTTCAAGCTTCAAAAGCTCATGGGGAGTCATTCTTTGATTCATGACCAAAAGGCCATCCTAAAGTTTCAAGGTAAATCTCAATTTTGTGCCTTAAGCACTTTCCTTGCCTCTTAGCTTAATTAATAAGCTTAGGTGAATTGAATTGTGTCTAAACCCCCATTTCGGTATTGACTTGGAGGTTGATAAGGGAATTGACCAATTTGACCGAAAATCAAGAGAGGAGAAAGAGGGAGAGCAAAGGAGGAATATGTGAACATTTAAGGTAAGAAACTTATCTTAGTATGGTCCTATATGTTTTAGGATTTGGGAAGGGTTAATGAATAAATGAACCCCACTTGAGTTGTGGTAGCAATGTGCTTGTACAAAATAATGCAAGTGAGAAAACATTGTGAATTTAGTGTTTGATTAAGTGTTATGCATTTTATGAATTATGCATTGTATTGTATTTGTAGAGTTGATGAGTATTGGTGAACTTGTATGTGCTGGTAGAACCCATGATTGGTTTGGTTAGTTTTAGGTTGAATAATGTGATGAGAAGAGTTTTGGACAATGCTTGAGAAGTAGCCAAGCTATGGCAAAATTTGTGTAGAAATCTAAGTGAATTAAGTGTTGGTTTGGGTGGTGAATAGCCTAGGAGTGGCTAGGTATGTATGAAGAGTGATTGGAGTTAGTAAACCACTTTGGGGATGCTTGTGATAATATAGAAGATTGGTGCAAATCGGTAGCAAATAGATTGTTTAAATGCTTGAGGAGTTTCTAGAACAAAGGAGATTTAAGGCTTTAAGAGTGAGTTTCGGAACTTGGTATGAGGTGTGCATTATCTTGGAAGATATGGAATGGTCAAAAAGAAAGAGAGCATAATGCAAAGTGTTGAGGAGATTAGAAGTGCACAAGTGTGCATTAGTGGAAAATGAGAATGAAAAATGTGTGAGATTGAGCAAGAACTTTAGTAAGGAATAAACCTATGTTTTGAAGAAGTTTAGAGCATGTTTTATGATGGTTAAACATGTGGAAAACTTATGGAATGATTAGGAAATGATTAGAGGTGATAGGGGTTTAAAAGTGGTGAAAAACTGCAAATTTTGACAGTTCCAGGGGTTGTCCGGGTTTGCAATCGGAATGCAAACCCGGAACATAGCAAAATGGCAGAAGGCATCCCAGGGGATGGTCCGGGTTTGTAAACCCGGACACAAACCCGGAACACATGAAAAATACGACAGAAAGTGATTCCAGTGTTTGGTCCGGGTTTGTAACCCCGGACACAAACCCGGACCAGGCCAGAAATGTAACAGAATGTGTTTTCTTGCATTCTAATGATGGGGAATTGAATGGTAATGATAATATAAGGTAATTAGGACATGAATAATGATTTTAAAGGTCATTAGGAGTGTAAACAAGTTTGATAAGTGAATGAGGAAGTTGTGAGTTTAAGAACACATGAGTAAAACTAAGTTAAACGGGATAACGGGGTTAAGTACGGGAGTATTAGTTTACATACCGTAATGCTTTGATGTTAATAAAACATTTGAATGTTATCAGTGGATCGTGTGTGAACCAAGCATGGTGAGATGACACGGTAAAGTAAAACCCCGGTGAAAGGTATGATTTTCTCATGCCCCGTATGCTAACCGAGTTACTCTGATTTGTGTGTTTGTTTGCCGGCTTAATCAAGATTAAAGCATGAAAATAATCCCTTGTTTGATTAAGTATGCTTTATTGTATGTTGTATGAACTAACATACTTGTATGCCGGTGTGGTCTAACATAGTGCATAGACCGACTCATAGAGAGTAGTGATTGACTAGAAACCCGTAGATCGGGTAGTCTCACGAACAATGGTAACATGCAAACACACACAAGCTATCGATTAAGTATAACGATAACGCAAACATATGAACTCCCTAGAACGTGAGGAGATGTACGGGTTGAGTAAATACCCGATAACGGTTAGAAAACCTTATTGAAACAATCCACGGAATAAATATGAGTGGAGAGATAAATGAACCTCCATCGAGAGGATTGAAGTTAGTCCAATAATGTGAGCTTATAAGAAAGGTAAAAGAGACCTAAGGGACTATGTAACCCCCTTGAGACATGGTCGACCTCCTATATGAGGATTTTACCCGGTATAAGAAAATAACCAAGTACAAGTATATGATGTAGGGTAACCCTTAAACCTAAGATTACCCGAATTTAAGTAAAGTTCCCAAAGTCATTAGAAACATCAAGAGATGCTTCTAGACTAATATACATAAATTTATAACTCCGAGAGAGGAGTGTATGGGAATGTGAGTAGTCCGAGAGTAGTCGGACCTATGTAAAAGAGATAGGAACTAAGAGAGAGTTCCGGAGCTAGTTGAACCTTCCCACCATGCTAGACCCAGAGTAGGGTCGAAACCGGGGAAGTAAGACTATGCAGAGGCCATGAGTTTTGGCTTAAGTATGTATAAGAGTAACAAGCGTGACGTAGGAGACCTGTAGTGTCTCGAGAATCTACAAGAGCTTGAGTATGAATAACCCAAGAGTGTGGGTGAGATAATGAGTATAATAACCCAAGAGTATGGGTGAGATAATGAGTATAATAACCCAAGAGTATGGGTGAGATAATGAGAATAAGTAACCCGAGAGTGTGGGTGAGTATAGTACGAGTAGCCCAAGAGAATGGGTGTGTATATGAATAAGTAACCCGAGAGCGGGTGAGGTATTGAATAAGTAAACAAGGCATAGTGAGGAATAACCCTCAATGCCTAAGAGTAACCAGTTACCACTAACAACATTGTTATGTTAGTTAGGAATCGTGTTCCGTGATTGGATGTAGATTCCTTGTGTGATATACATATATATTGTATTGCCATGATGCATGTTGTTTGATTAAAATGAACTCCATGTATATCCGACCCAAAGTAGTCGGCGTACCGCGGTTAGCACGCGGTATATGCGAATTTCATATTCAGCGTAAGCTGACCCCCTAGGGGGAACGTTTTTAGTGTGCAGGTACTTGAAGCTGACCACCGTTCGAGAGAGTAGGACGGGGACGGCTGTGAGCATGGGTAGTTAGATTGTAATTACTTATGCGTTTGAATGAGGTGTAAGTCCGAGTATGTTATCGGCATCCGTATATTGTAGACTCGGTATAGTAGAGATATGAATTGAGTATTGTATTTGTATGAAGTACTCGGTTGTTCCAGTTCATCAGACCGTTACGGTATGTAAGAAAGGCCTGGTTAGCCACATGGGTGGCTAACGGCGTTGTTTCACCCCTCGTTGTAATTAGAGTTCCGCTGCGTGAGTAGGAGTAATTAGTAACGGTTTAAGAGGTAATGACGAGATTAACGGTTGGGGTGTTACAAAAATGGTATCAGAGCGAAGTATCGCTCTGATGACTGGAAATACCGAGCTTAGGAAATACCGAGTTAGGAATTAGAGACTTAGGGCTAAGGGTTGAGTGGTAGCGTGAGAGATGCGCTAGTAGGAACTTCCAGTATGATCTGGATACCTACAATACCAAACCCGCCCTCCACAACCCCATTAAAAGTTCGGGAAAAACGCCAGAGAGGCGGGGAAACCCGATCTGGCAGTGGTTAAATATTTCATTTTGAACCAGAACCTGTCATGCGGTAGATCCCGAGAACCGGAAATCCCGGAGACGGATCCCGCTGAAATGACAATAACTGCATGCAATGACGGAAGGTCGAGACATCCTAATCCAAGGAGACCAGAATTTGTGGCAGCTTGGGGCGACATGCTTAGCAGTCGCGAGAACCCAGCTGGTCGAGCAGCAGTGAGAAGGATGCACCAACGTGCGACAAGACGGACTTATGAGAACTAACGAGAACCGGGACACAAGTCTACGGACCGCCATAGTTAACTAATACCACCAATGGTATATGTATTGACTAAGGATCTAGTCAAGAGTAGATGCACCCACCCTGCCACACCCAAAGAGATTGCAATACTTAACGGATACAGCTTAGACAACTACGAGCATAACTACGGGATATACCCGAATAGGACTACAGAAGTAGTACCTAAATAAGTTAAACCTCGGTAACCACAGTAAAGACGTGGGAACGAGCAACGAGGTAAAGCATAAAATTAAAGTAATTAAGGAACTCCGAGAGTGGAGGAGCACCTAAATGAACGACAGTCATGTCAAGATGAGTGAGAAGCAGCTCTAAGGAGTAGTTATCCAACTAAAGAGTCAAGGAAGAGCCGTCAAGGCTACCAGATACAATGTGAACAATACCGTGACCGGTATGAGTTAACCTAAAAACCGCCTGTACCGCGCACTTGCCTCGGCAAGTGCAGTAATAACGGGACCGTTAAGAAGAATCTTAACAAGTGACAAGTACTTAGCAAGTACCAAGATGGCGAACAAAGCCAATATAGCCACTTAAACCCTAAGAATTGTGAAACGAAACCTTGAAAAGGCATAACGGCCTGATCATTATATAAAGAACATACCAGTCAGCGAGAAGCTGGACTCGGTAAGGAACAGCCGGCATTGAAATGCCATGAAGAACTTACTTTTAAAACTTGAACTTCCTTTCAGAACATAAAATTTTCCAAAAACCCCCAAAGTTTTAAAACCAAACCAGTGAACCACGATAAGTTATTATAGGACCATATAAGAGGAGTTGGCAACAGAATACTTCACTTAGGCGTGACCGACACTACAAGTGTACACAAACGAGACATGGAACGACCGCACTCCAAAGGAGCTTGCGGGCCTGACAGACCAGTTATGAGTTAGTCGGGTAAGTGGTAACGTATCAATAAGATACTCCATGTATGTATACAAGTAGAGTACGGTACACGGGAAGTAGCCCACTCCATACTACGGACGAAAGGGCCAATGCAAACCAAGACAGTTGGACACCTCGAATGATCGAAGAACATAAGGAAGCTTACCAAGATTAAGGAGTCTAGAATCCAGTAAGGTGACGGACCTAAGGATATAGCGTTAATAAGCGCGAGAAGCACAGAGTATTAAGCACAGACATTGGATATGTCTCAGGAAATACCTAATAACTGGGTGAATACCAGTGTAAATAATACGGCGAATGCCTAAATGAACTTATTAATGTACGATAAACGGGATAGAATTCCCACTTTATACCTCACTGAAGAGAATAATGACCTGACCCAGAAGGTATTAGAAGGTACCAAGGATCTACCCAATAATGGGAGACATTACAACCCTAAACGGGATAGTCAAGGACATAGCCGCAAGGCGAAGTCACAACTGAACATAACCATGAGTACAAGCCAGATGTAATGGCATTACTCAGTAACACCCAGGAGCAATCCGAGAAGGGTGCCGGAGTCAACAGTAGTTGAACGAAACATCGTGTTGAGAACACAAGTGTTTAAGCAAACACTCGGGTAGAACCCGAAGGGATCCCTCGTAACACGGGATACCCTAAAATGCTAGAGGGCATGAATTAGTATCAAAATACTTTAAGGGTCTTCCATGTTTGGAAGCGTGATGAAACTACCATATCAAAACCCAGTAATACCTCCAAACCATTTAATGGTATACGGAGAAGCGGAAACCTGTATAAACAGCCCGCATGGAGCATGGCGAGGCAATGTGGCTTATAAGCCGGTAAACTAACTGCAACTTGTAGATCTAAACGTTGTAAACCTATGCATAGAGGCATAAGAGGAACAGTGGAGAATGAACCACTACCTTAGAGTGGGGATACCACTTGTTATTATGGGGCCTATGGAGCGGCATTTGCGTGAATCCTCCAGAGAAAGGCTACCACCTAGGTATGAAATGTGAAACCGCTAGTGCGGTGTAGTAAAACTTGAGCATGTGTATATTGCCAATGAGTATATGAACTATAGTAGAGTGTAAGGAGGAACCTCGATTGCGGCAATTCTAAACCGAAGAGTAATCAGTTGAGTAGTAAACACTGTATGTGTGCAATATGAACTGCAGAGTAAGCAGTGCGCAAGTGCGCAGAGAGATTTTAAAGAGTAACGTATTTCATTGAGCTAAGTGAATGGCAAGCCATAGTATAAATGGCGGGAGTACATGAGCGGCAGCTAAAGTAGTAGCGGATGCCATATAAGTGAATGTTGTAACGAGTAGAACAAGGTTCGCAGTAAGAGTATATTCGGTTAGTGATATGAAGCTGATAAGGAAATGTGGTAAAGAAGACATGATCATTCCTATCTCATGAGAGATTTACCGTCAAGGGTTTACGCTTCTGCACTCTGTATGACTGAGTGTTTTGGTATTGCACTTGTGCGGTAATGATCAAGTGGGAGAGCCAGGAATTGAGAAATGTCAACGAAGCCTGTTGAGTGAGAATCTAGAGAGATAACCGTGCGGCCATTGGCCAAAGATGCACAAAGAACGTGGGCAGTAACCCACAGGGCCCAGGATCGATATGTGGAAAAATGCAGAGTAGTATGAATGAAGAACTCTGGTACAGAACCAAGAAACAAACATAATCCATGAGCCACTATTAAACGAGGAAGCACTACATGCTAAGTAGTAGCTTGACCTCAACCGACAACAAGTCGGGAAAAATAAGTGAATAATCACAAAGGTATACAGTGTTATACGAAGTAGATTCCCAGAGAACTGGAGAGACAATCTAAAATTCATCGAATTCGCATACGGTAAGAGATACCAAGCGACGATTGAAATACATGGAGAATACCAAAGAGCGAATTAAGCTCTAGTTATCAGGTCACGCAGCAGAAGCTTGTGGACCGTGATTCAGGGTTAAGTATACCTATGTCATAAACCCCTTGAAGCCTTAGAGGCTAGAACCGAACCCGGTTATGAGTTAATTAACCGTACTGAAGTTAAAACACTTCATAATACTCGAATTAATGAACCAATGTTCAGTGATAACATATGGTTGGTTACGCGGGCGTAACCCCTTTTAAGGGGGGTAGGGCGAGAAACCGCTTAGAGTATGTTTTACGTATTGGTGCGTAAACTACTATGTGCATAGCACAAAAAGAAATTGTTTTGATGATTGGAACTTATGTTACATAAACATATGTACCCATTCATTGTGTAATAATGATTATTGTGCATGAGTGATGCAAGTAACGAGTATGTAATATTTATGAAAAGAGGAGTAGAGAGATTCCTAGGGAATGAGAATCCCTATAAATATGTCTAGTGAGATTAGACATGAGTTATGATGAGTATGAATCGGCATGAAACCGATGTGTAACCTAAGAGGGAGTGAGTTCCCTAGGTGATTTTATTTGAGAATGATAGATGGAGTGAGTTCCATCCTTTGGAGTTGTATGTTATGTGTTTTAAATTGAGCAACAATTTGAGTAAAAGAAGCCATAAGTATGGAATACCTAGGTAAGTAGTGAAGCAATGAGAATGACAAATGACCTAAGTACTAGGAACTAGAGATTAATTGAAACGAATTGTTTCGTGAATATAACTAGAAAGAGTAAAAGATAGAAAACAAAAATGTTTGACTATCTGATTGTTTGAAACTGACGTGGGAGGTGGAACTTGATCTGCTAGCGATCAAGGGAAACCGAACACAAATTGGGGTGGAAGGATAGTTCAACACTGATGCTGATCACGTCAGGGTTAGATGATTCCTGAAGCTCCCTATAGTGGTCACAAGTAATCACGCTAAGAAAGATACAGCTACCATAAATCTGATTTGGAGTTGTGTGATGTTTTAAAAAGAATTTTCAAACAGATTTTTGAAAAAGAATTTCCTTCAAGTATGAAGATGGAAATGAAACTGGTTTTTAAACCGCTATCACCCGCCGATGGCTACGGCCTTAAGTCTTGATGACCGGTAGAACGGTGGGCGTGTACTAGTTTTGAAACCATTGCACCGTACGTGCGGCGGTCCTAAGTGACCGGTTGGGGCGGTGTCAGTGTGTGATTTTTCCAAAGGCAGCGGGACGGGGAGAGTACCCTGAGATGTTCCTGTGTTGAGTGAGTCAACCAGAGTGCCTGAGGATATGTATATGTGTAACGTTTTGATCAGAACCGAAGGGACCGTGGGCCAGAGAGAGTAAGTGCCCATTTGTCATGAAACGGCCGTGAACCAGAAAGAGTAAGTGTTCAACGTGACCGGTACCTGAGGGATCAGTAGTATATACTCAACATGGATTCGAGGACTGTAGTGCCTTCTTGTCTTCGGACCGATTCCATGGAGAGAGAACAAAAGTATTTTTGATTGCTATACATGCTGTGATATGTGTGTGGTATGTGTAGTATGAAATGAGACTGACTTGTGGAGTCAGTAGGTTATACATGTATATAACCTTGGCATTGAATGCCATGAGAGTAACCATCTAGATTCACCAACTTTGAGGACAAAGTTCCTAAGGGGGTAGATTTTAATACCCCGGATCTAAAAATGGCGATTAATTACTCTAATATTATTAAGGCCTAATGGTGCCTAAGAGTATTGGTAAAGAATAAAACCAAAAGAAAAGAGAAAACGTTGAAAAGCGAAAAACGCTAAAATGCGCGTTAAATTAAATAAGAGATATATGATCTCGTAAGGGTCCGAGATGGATTCCTAAGGCTTAGTTAGGCCTAATTAGTATACGGGAATGATTCCTGAAGAAAACGGATCCAAATAATGGATTAAAACGCTAACGGAGTTTTAAAGCATGTTTTGCGAGAAACCCGAAAACGTGACTTTAAGTGGTCAAACGGACCCGTAAAAATTATAGTTGATTAAATAACTATAAATAAGTATTAATGGAAGCTTATTAACCATTAAAAATAAAGAAACAAGAAAAATCCGAAAAACGGGCCCGGAGAGTGAATAGTGCCAAACCGGGTAAAAATAACGAGCGTTTTCTGTAAGAAAACGAAAAACGCTCTAGTTTAAATAGTGTGTGGGGCCGGTTTTTATTAGACTAGTCAGCCCTCTCTATTAGCTAATTAACAAAGAAAAAGAAGAGTTGAAAAGTCAAAAAGGGGAATAGTGAAAAGTTACTTACTTACCTTTTCTTTCTTCTCTTTCCTCATTTCCTTCTTCACATCTGAACTCCCTCATCTCTCTCCTCCGTATGCTCCCCTCCTCCTTCCTTGCTTGGACGATTTCAAGCTGCAACAAAGGGCTCCAATGGCAACTCCACTTCCACCTCATGCCCAAGTCTCATTTATGCTCCAAATTCGAAATAAATTATATATTTGAACTCCTCTCCTCAAGCCCTATCATCCTATCTTTTCGGAATTTCAAATGGAGGAGTTTCATTTTCATGGGTTTTGGGCATTTGAAGAGTAAACCACATCTTTTTGGAGCTTGGAGTCTCCTTGTTGGTTTAAGGTAAGAAAAACCACAAAATTCCATCATTTCCTTTACTCTTTGGTGGCCGGTTTGTAACTCCCCAATTTTCCCTTGTTTTTCCTTCCTTGAATGAGCCACGTTCAAGCTTCAAAAGCTCATGGGGAGTCATTCTTTGATTCATGACCAAAAGGCCATCCTAAAGTTTCAAGGTAAATCTCAATTTTGTGCCTTAAGCACTTTCCTTGCCTCTTAGCTTAATTAATAAGCTTAGGTGAATTGAATTGTGTCTAAACCCCCATTTCGGTATTGACTTGGAGGTTGATAAGGGAATTGACCAATTTGACCGAAAATCAAGAGGGAGAAAGAAGGAGAGCAAAGGAGGAATATGTGAACATTTAAGGTAAGAAACTTATCTTAGTGTGGTCCTATATGTTTTAGGATTTGGGAAGGGTTAATGAATAAATGAACCCCACTTGAGTTGTGGTAGCAATGTGCTTGTACAAAATAATGCAAGTGAGAAAACATTGTGAATTTAGTGTTTGATTAAGTGTTATGCATTTTATGAATTATGCATTGTATTGTATTTGTAGAGTTGATGAGTATTGGTGAACTTGTATGTGCTGGTAGAACCCATGATGGTTTGGTTAGTTTTAGGTTGAATAATGTGATGAGAAGAGTTTTGGACAATGCTTGAGAAGTAGCCAAGCTATGGCAAAATTTGTGTAGAAATCTAAGTGAATTAAGTGTTGGTTTGGGAATCTAAGTGATTAAGTGTTGGTTTGGTGGTGAATAGCCTAGGAGTGGCTAGGTATGTATGAAGAGTGATTGGAGTTAGTAAAACCACTTTGGGGATGATTGTGATAATATAGAGAGTTGTGTGCAAATCGGTAGCGGTAGCAAATAGATTGTTTAAATGCTTGAGGAGTTTCTAGAAAACAAAGGAGATTAAGGCTTTAAGAGTGAGTTTTGGAACTTGGTATGAGGTGTGCATTATCTTGGAAGATATGGAATGGTCAAAAAGAAAGAGAGCATAATGCAAAGTGTTGAGGAGAAGTTAGAAGTGCACAAGTGTGCATTAGTGGAAAATGAGAATGAAAAATGGTGAGATTGAGCAAGAACTTTAGTAAGGAATAAACCTATGTTTTGAAGAAGTTTAGAGCATGTTTTATGATGGTTAAACATGTGGAAAACTTATGGAATGATTAGGAAATGATTAGAGGTGATTTAGGGGTTTAAAAGTGGTGAAAAACTGCAAATTTTGACAGTTCCAGGGGTTGTCCGGGTTTGCAATCGGAACACAAACCCGGAACATAGCAAAAATATGGCAGAAGGCCATCCCAGGGGATGGTCCGGGTTTGTAAACCCGGACACAAACCCGGAACACATGAAAAATACGACAGAAAGTGATTCTAGTGTTTGGTCCGGGTTTGTAACCCCGGACACAAACCCGGACCAGGCCAGAAATGTAACAGAATGGTTTCTTGCATTCTAATGATGGGGAATTGAATGGTAATGATAATATAAGGTAATTAGGACATGAATAATGATGTTTAAAGGTCATTAGGAGTGTAAAAAAGTTTGATAAGTGAATGAGGAAGTTGTGAGTTTAAGAGCACATGAGTAAAACTAAGTTAAAGGGGATAACGGGGTTAAGTACGGGAGTATTAGTTTTACATACCGTAATGCTTTGATGTTAAAAAAACATTTTAATGTTATTAGTGGAACAAGTGTGAACTGAGGAACGAGAGGTCGCACGGTAAAGCTAACCCCGGTGAAAGGTATGATTTTCTCATGCCCCGTATGCTAACCGAGTTACTCTGATTTGTGTGTTTGTGTGCCGGCTTAATCAAGATTAAAGCATGGAAATAATCCCTTGTTTGATTATGTATGCCTTATTGTATGTTGTATGAACTAACATACTTGTACGCCGGTGTGGTCTAAACATAGTGCATAGACCGACTCATAGAGAGTAGTGATTGACTAGAAACCCGTAGATCGGGTAGTCTCATGAACAATGGTAATATGCAAAACACACACAAGCTATCGATTAAAGTATAACGATAACGCAAACATATGAACTCCCTAGAACGTGAGGAGATGTACGGGTTGAGTAAATGCCCGATAACGGTTAGAAAACCTTATTGAAACAATCCACGGAATAAATATGAGTGGAGAGATAAATGAACCTCCATCGAGAGGATTGAAGTTAGTCCATAATGTGAACTTATAAGAAAGGTAAAAGAGACCTAAGGGACTATGTAACTCCCTTGAGACATGGTCGACCTCCTATAGGATTTTACCCGGTATAAGAAAATATCCGAATGTACAAGCATATGATTGTGAGGGTAACCCTTAAACCTAAGATTACCCGAATTTAAGTAAAGTTCCCAAAGTCATTAGAAACATCGAGAATGATGCTCCTAGACTAATATACATGATATTATTATAACTCCGAGAGAGGAGTGTATGGGAACGAGAGTAGTCCGAGAGTAGTCGGACCTAAGTAAAAGAGATAGGAACTAAGAGAGAGTTCCGTGAGCTAGTTGAACCTTCCCACCATGCTAGACCCAGAGTAGGGTCGAAACCGGGGAAGTAAGACTATGCTAGAGAGCCATGAGTTTTGGCCTAAGTATGTATTAAGGGTAACAAGCGTGACGTAGGAGACCTGTAGTGTCTCGGGAATCTACAAGAGCTTGAGTATAAATAACCCAAGAGTGTGGGTGAGATAATGAGTATAAATAACCCAAGAGTGTGGGTGAGATAATGAGTGTAAATAACCCAAGAGTATGGGTGAGATGATGAGAATGAGTAACCCGAGAGTGTGGGTGAGTATAGTACGAGTAGCCCAAGAGAGTGGGTGTGTAAATGAATAAGTAACCCGAGAGTGCGGTGAGGTATTGAATAAGTAAACAAGGCATAGTGAGGAATAACCCTCAATGCCTAAGAGTAACCAGTTACCACTAACAACATTGTTATGTTAGTTAGGAATCGTGTTCCGTGATTGGATGTAGATTCCTTGTGTGATAATATAATATTGTATTGCCATGATGCATGTTGTTTGATTAAAATGAACTCCATGTATATCCGACCCAAAGTAGTCGGCGTACCGCGGTTAGCACGCGGTATATGCGAATTTCATATTCAGCGTAAGCTGACCCCCTAGGGGGAACGTTTTTAGTGTGCAGGTACTTGAAGCTGACCACCGTTCGAGAGAGTAGGACGGGGACGGCTGTGAGCATGGGTAGTTAGATTGTAATTACTTATGCGTTTGAATGAGGTGTAAGCCCGAGTATGTTATCGGCATCCGTATATTGTAGACTCGGTATAGTAGGATATGAATTGAGTATTGTATTTGTATGAAGTACTCGGTTGTTCCAGTTCATCAGACCGTTACGGTATGTAAGAAAGGCCTGGTTAGCCACATGGGTGGCTAACGGCGTTGTTTCACCCCTCGTTGTAATTAGAGTTCCGCTGCGTGAGTAGGAGTAATTAGTAACGGTTTAAGAGGTAATGACGAGATTAACGGTTGGGGTGTTACACCAGCAAAGGTGCTGAGCCCCTGGGGGGCCACCCTTTTCTCTTCTTTTTCCTATTTTCAGGTACAAGGAGCTAGAAGCTGTTCGAGAGTAGGACGGGGTCTGTGTTGTACATGGGTAATCATTTAAGTTGTATATGTACAGTAGGTGTAGTAAGACCGAGATTGTTGTCGGCATTAGTTTGTGAATACTCGGTACAGTTGAAAGGTGTATGTTGTTGTTATTGTTAATGGAAGGGTCAGTAATGTGTAGTCGCTCGGGAATCTAGTCCATCAGACCGGTACAATGTATATGTAGTAGCCTTGTTAGCCACGTGGGTGGTTAACGGCGTGTAACACCAACGAGTTAAGTAATGTGAAGTAGTATGTTTTCCGCTGCAGGATGTTGTTATGTGTTTGTTGTTGGATGGGGTGTTACAAAAAGTGGTATCAGAGCGAAGTATCGCTCTGATGACTGAATTACCGAGCTTAGGAAGTACCGAGTTAGGATTTTAGTACTTTGGGTTAAGGGTTGAGTGATAGCGTGAGAGATACGCTAGTTAGGAACTACCAGAGAATACTGAAAACCTACTATATCCAACCCGCCCTCCACAATCCCTGTTTTATAACTTGTGAAAGAACGCCAGAGAGATGAAAGTCCTCTCATATTCGGGAAACCCGATCTGGCTGTTATTAATTACCTCTATGAGAGCGGAGAACCTGTCATATGGTAGATCCCGAGAAGTGGGAATTCCGGAGACGGTTTCTGCCTAAACAATGTTAACCACATTTTATATCAAAGAATGAAGAAACCTATGCATAGGAGAATGGAATTTCCGGCAACCTGGGTCGACATGCCGAGCAGTCGAGAACAACCAGCTTGCAACGCACCGACTGTGCAACAGGCAAGAAGTGGATTAATGGAACCCGAGACAAGTGTCTACGGAACCGCAGTTGTTAAGTGATACACCAACGGTATACCAACCGATAAAGGAACTACAACGTAGTGCCCAAACAAGAGACAAGTCTCAGTAACCACGACAAATACGTGGAATGGGCTACGAAGGAGATATAATACTAAGTAAAAGGGGTCTCCCAGAATGGGAAACACCCTAGTTGATGATTATCATGTGAAGACAGTGAGAAGTCACCCAGAGGATTTATTGTCAAGACAGTAAGATCAGTGAGGGCCAACAAGGCCACTGATGACAGTGCGGGTAAAAACAATACCACAACCGGTATGTGTTAAACCGATAGCCAGTTAGCATGGCGCACTTGCCATAGCAAGTGCTGCTATAACAGGACTGTTCGGGAAATTTATAACCACTCCAAAGTACTTAGTAAAGTACCACGAAGTTAAGTGTGATCATTATAACCATGGAAGGGCTTAACAGCCTGACCTTTGTAGTTGGAAGTACACCAGTCAGCAAGAAGCTAGATTTGGTTAAGGCAAGAAGGCATTGTAAAACCATGAGAATTTTTCTTTCAACCCAGATTTATTCAAACTCTTTCCTTTCAAAACCAGATTTTCTTTCAAACCAATATTTATTTCTAACCTTCTTCTAAACCAAACCAGTAAAACCAAGGGCAATTGATAAGAATTCAACAATGGATAAACTTTCCCTCGATTAAGTTCGGGAAGCATGGAATGAATATTGTCACGGGACAATATAAGGGAGTTGACAACAGAATACTTCACCTAGGCGTGTGACGGACACTACGAGTGTACCAACTGAAATGTGGGACGACCGCACTCCGATAGGAGCTTGTGGGCCTGACAGACCTACTTATGGGTTAGTTGGGTAAGTAGCAATGTATCAGTATGGTGCCCCACATATGTATACAAGTAGAGTCCGAAACACGGGAAGTAGTCGACTCCGTACTACGGTCAGCAGTATAAATCAAACAAGAGCTAAGGATTACCATGAATGGTTAAAGTTAAGGGACTCAGTTAAGTTAACGAGACTAAAGGAATTAGTGAATTCCTTTCAACGAAATGCTTAAGAGTCAGGAGGTGCGAAGTGCACTAACTGTAATGTAAAGACATCGTATACGTCTTAAGGATCCTCAGGGATAAACATGTTAGCTGGAACGGTGACCCAGCCTGTCCATGGCTAAGCAGATGCCTAATGTGGACACATTAATGTGCAATGAACGGGATGAAACTCCCAGAATGAGTACCTACACTACCAGGAAATGTTGATCTTCGCAGGAGGAGATAATAAGTCAGTTAAGAACGCAAACGGCGTGGCTAACGGAATGTACCAATGAGTGTGAACCAGATGTAGAGGCATAACTTAACAACACCCAGGAGCAATCCTTGAAGGGTGTTCGCATCAACAATTGTTGCATGAAATGACGTGACAGAAACACCAGGGTTGAAACTAACACCCAGTTTAGACATAAGTTGTCAGGAGACGGACTGACAATCCTAAAGGGCATCCCATGAAAGGAAACGTGATTCAACGACCTTGTCATGGAGCCCAATATGACATCCAAACCATGTAATGTTGTACAGAGAAGTACATGTGTGTGGACAGCCTACAATGAGCTCAGCTCAAGGCAAATAAGGCTTATAAGCCATAAGCAAGATATGTTATATAAATTAGATTGATTGCAGAAGTTTATGTTGTATAAGTGAATAGAGTGGTAAATGAACCACTGCATTAAGAGTGGGGATACCTCTCGATATTGTGAGACCGCAGGAGCGGTAGTTATGTGAATCAAGTTCAAGAAATATGTTAAGGATGGACGATGTTATTATTGAAAGAGAGCAGTTAGCTTAGTAGTATGTGTGTATAAGGTGAAACACCGAGCTGAATAATGCCGGCTTGTGACTCGAATGATCAATGCTCAAGGAGCATTCAGTAGTCATCCAAATGAGTGATGAACCATAATACGAATGATGTAAGTATATGTGTGGAAGTTAATGTGACAGTAAATACGATGTAAGTTAGTGTTATACAATAAGCACGGTGCGCAGTAAGCGACCGTTGTATAAGTGTTGTTAAATAATGATGTGGCAGATAAGACCAGTTATGAGTTAAACTCAGTAGAGATGCAAGATAAGCGATGTTAAACAGACTGGGCAATAAGCCAGTGGTAGGTACTATGTGATGAGGAACTCGATCAGTGTAAATTCCATGGCGAGTCGCATAAGAGATTTACTGTCAAGAGTTTACGCCTCTGCACTCTGTATGACTGAGTGTTTTGGTATTGCACTTGCGCAGTGATGATCGAGTGGGATAGCTAGGAATTGGAAACATGTTAATTATGGAGGAATAATGTTATAATGGCCGATGCATAGGAAATGCAAGGCCGCACCAATAAAAGAGTACTGTACAAAACCAAATGTGGAGACATGATTAACAGTAAGTGACTACAGTAGCACTAACTGCCAAATATCGGTATGGAATATACCCCAAATGTTGTAAATAGCTGAGAGAGCACTACACACTAGGTAGTAGCTCAATCTCAACCGACAGTCAGTCGGAAGGGAACAAGTCAATCATTGTGAAATACATAGCTGTATACACAGTAAATTGTTATGGAAGTGGATAGAAAGTTTATAACTCACCGAATTCGCTAACGGTAACAGATACCACGCGTCGGTTGAGAAACCATTGTTACCAAGATGAAGGTGACAATTGGGGATGTACAATACAGTAAGAATAACAAATGGGGCAACTAAGCCCTACAGTTGTCAGAGTTGCGCAGCACCTTTTACCCTAGTTGTATTGGTATGGAAAGACATATCACCAAATGATGTCTTTCCATAGTGTCTTCTCATCCAAAAGACATCTTTCCAACTAAAAGACACCTCTTCACCATAAGACACCTTTTCACCATGAGACACTCTTCACCATGAGACACCTCTTCACCATGAGACACCTCTTCCCCGGCAACGGCGCCATTTTGCTAACTAAGATTTTAGTAGGTTATATATACACATTTATTTACAAGAATTTAAACAGAAACATAGGAAAAGAATCAAGAAAGTGCCGGGTAACGCTTACCCGGCATCACACACGACATAAATAAAAAAGAAAGAAACCTACTCAATCTATACGGGTAGCAAACAAAAACCCGGTCAAAAGTAGCTGGGAAGCATTTTAAGACCAAGTAAGTCGAACCCTAGGGACTTGTATAGAAAATTAGTCCTAGCCTTTATAATTAATAAGTAAAAGAGGGGAAAAAGTGTATAAGTGTAAATTAAGCAACTTCCTACAACCTAATCTAAATGATATTTACAATGATCCGCCCCATATTCGAATGGTCAACGTCATAAAAACACTAATGATCATCAAAGAAAAGAATAAACCAAGAATTTAGCCAACTTCTGAAAGCGCCGGATGTCATGCCGGACAATTTCACACGGCAAAGACAAATACCTTGAATGTGCCGGACGATCTGTACCCGGCATTCAATCTGGCATGTTTAGAATGTCAAATTACTCTTCCAGTTCGAAGCCGAACTAAGTACTCCCAAATCATTATCGAAAACTAACAACATCTAGGTAATCAACGAACCGAAAAGGGGAGAATGGAGTGGTTAATTCTAAATCTTGAATTTCATCCCTTAAGCCATAAAAGACAAATAACAAAACCACTTGGAATTCCTCAACCTATCTGCCTTACAAAGGTCAGAAGAAGTATGAAGTACTTGGAGAAGGAGAAACTTCATTCCTAATTGCAATAACCACAAAATTCCAAGTTGACTTATATCTTTTATTGAATGAACATTGTGTGTTTACAAAGAGAACTACTTCAAATCAGTACCACTAAGGATTCTAATGCATCCTCTATTTCAGAAAAAGAAGAACAATCAAGGGGGAAAGGAAAATGATCTTAGCCTTCACCCGATGACAACTTCTTCTTCTCTTGATAAATGATGCACGATCTTCCTCCAGCGGCACTTCGAGACGTTTTTGAGGATTTTCAGAGTGCAGAAGTATATGTGAGATGATGGCCAAAAATGTAACATTCGGCCTCCTTTTATAGACACCAGAAAGTATTGTGCCAGACGTCTTGCCGGGTCTGTTTTATCCGGCATGTATATTTGAAAACGTGCGCGGGCTGTAACGGCCGTAACCGCAGGGTGCGAAAAGTCACTTATGCCGGACAAGTATGCCCGGCACCATACCCGGCATCGAGTATTTAGATAACGGTAAATAACCGCTATCTTTTGGTGAACAGGTGTAACTCTTTGATAATGTCGGATACAAACTACCCGGTACCACGCCCGGCCTTACTCCTTTAACCTTGCTTCTGTGCCGTGCATGAGGGATCCGGCTGCAGATCCGGCAATACTTAGGTTCTGATGTAGAATTTCTCTCCTTGCACAGAAAAACACACAAAACATAAGACTGAACATAAAATCAATTTACATATAAAACACATAAATACTATTTTAACCGTAATTTAACTAATATTATTACAGATCTAGCTTATAAAATATGATAAGTCTACGGCTTATCAAGGCCCTACACTTACCTTTTGCTAGTCCTCGAGCAAAATTAAATCAGGAAAGAATCGCTACTTGTGCACAAAACAGGTACTCAGAATAATGACACTTAGAGTTCTTTCTCTACTACTTGACTCTTATTCATAAGCATCCCCTACTCATTCTCATCTCATCAGAAATATACTAGTGGGTATAAGAAAAAAAAATCAATCTCAAAACGGATCCAGAACTCATGGGTTATTTAGTATAAGGGGTATTGCATCTCTCCTTTTTCCGGTTTCCAACATTCAGCTCTATTTTTCAAGAGTTTTTAATGTGGCCAAGACTCTCATCAATGGTTTATTTTTGGTTCAGCCCTATTTTTCAAGGGTTTCTGAATCTAACCATGATTTTTTTCATTAAAGAACGGGGAATTTAGGAGAAAAATAAAAGGAAAAACTCTCGGTTATTACTTTTATTTTGAGGTAATCTTGCAACCTCACAATGCTTCATGTTTTCTCTTCTTTTTTTTTAAAGCTTCCTTCTTTTTCTTGAAGCTTTTGTTTCTTTCCCTTTTCCATACATCACCCCTATCTAAGATATTCACCCACAAGAGTTGAACTATTTTGGAAAGAAAGAAAATCTATTACCCAAAAGTAGATCAAGGACAAAATTAGAAGTAAGGTCATATACTCATGTTAACACAAAGAATCATGAAGTACAAAATCGACATCTTGAAGTCATCAGAAAGCTTACCTCTTGAGGGAACAAATATTATCCTTTCCTAAAGTCATCTCAACCAAAGACATGCAAAAAGCTGAGTAGGAGGTTAATAAACGTAAAAACTTATTATATTGGATAAACTAGACATGCTTTTTTTATTATTATTATTATTATTTTTAACCGTAAATGTATAATAAAGTTTTTTTTTTGAAGGGGACCCCCTGCCCTACACTAGGCAGGAACACTGTCCCCAGTGTTCAATAGAGAAGAAAACAAAGAAAGAACAAAGTAAAGATAAAAATTAACAATAAAGAAAGAAAATAACTCCCTGGAAGGTAGACGTGGGAGTTGGAACGGCCCTACGCCAGGTAAGTTTCTCTTTCACTATTGTGGGAGGAGGTAAAGCCTGGATATTATCGCGGAAACACATGAACACGGAAACAGGTTCATGAGGATCACTACTAAGATATTTCTTTAACCGTGATCCATTGACTTTACAGCGGGTGCCGCTTGCGTTCTGAAGCTCAAAGGAACCATAGCCATTTGCAGAAGTGATGGTGAAAGGACCAGTCCAATGAGATCGTAATTTCCCAGGGAAAAGTCTGAGCCTAGAGTTATAGAGGAGGACCTGATCGCCCACTTGGAAGGTGCGCGGCAGGATAGCTTGATCATGGATCTTCTTGGTACGCTCTTTATAAAGTTGAGCATTCTCATAAGCGTTGTGGCGCAACTCTTCAAGTTCGGACAGCTGGAAGTTCCTTTTTAAGCCAGAGGCCGTCATATCGAAATTCAAAGCTTTAAGAGACCAGTAGGCCTTGTGCTCAAGCTCTACGGGTAGATGACAGGCCTTACCAAACACCAAGCGGAAGGGAGTGGTCCCTAGGAGTCTTGAAAAGCCGTTCTATAGGCCCACAAGGCATCATCAAGCTTCATAGACCAATCTCGCCAGGAAGAGCTGACTGTTTTCTGAAGGATCCACTTAAGCTCACGGTTGGAGACTTCAGCTTGTCCATTACATTGTGGATGATAAGGGAGCGCGACCTTGTGATGTACTCCATATTTATGCAAAAGGGCATCAAACGGACGGTTACAGAAGTGGGAACCGCCATCCGATATGATTGCCCTAGGCACGCCAAATCTTGTGAAAATGTTTTTCTTAAGAAATTTAAGAACTGTCTTGGCGTCTGCAGAGGGGCATGAGATTTCTTCGACCCATTTGGATACATAGTCCACAGCGACTAAAATGTATTGATGTCCTTGAGATGGGGGAAAGGGACCCATAAAGTCAATTCCCCATACATCAAATAGCTCGACTTCCAAAATGTTGTTCAAAGGCATCTCATGACGTCGAGAGATATTGCCCATCCTTTGACAACTATCACTCCGTGAAACAAACTGATATGCATCCTTATGCAGTGTGGGCCAGAATAAACCTGATTCGAGAACTTTTGCTGCAGTCCGAGTAGAACCATGATGTCCTCCTGCCTCCCTTGTGTGACAAAAATGTAGAACTGGAGTGACCTCACTCTCAGGAATACACCTACGGATGACCCCATCAGCACATACCTTAAAAAGGTAAGGGTCATCCCAGAAGAAGTGCTTGATCTGAGAGAGAAATCTCTTCTTCTATTGGGGGGAAAGATCATGAGGCATTATCCCGGAGGCTAAGTAATTGGCAATGTCGGCATACCATGGTTCGTCAGCGCTGGCACTCAATGCATCGAACAATTCAACCCAGTTGACGGATACGTTCTTCTCTGATAAGTCCTCGATCTGCCCGATACTGAGCACTGTCTCGTCTGGAAAATATTCCCTAATGGGAACCCCATCATATGGCTTGTCTATGCGAGAAAGATGATCAGCTACCCCGTTGTGGCTTCCCTTCTTGTCCACGACTAACACATCAAATTCTTGTAAGAGTAAGATCCAACGCAGCAATCTTGGCTTGGTCTCTGCTTTAGTGAATAGGTACTTTAGGGCAGAATGATCCGTGTGTACTATAACTTCACTTCCCCATAGATAAGAACGGAACTTATCGAGGGCGAAGACAACAGCAAGAAGCTCTTTCTCTGTAGTTGTGTAATTTTTTTGGGCATCCACTAGAGTCTTACTTGCGTAAGTTATAATACGTAATACCTTATCCTTCTTTTGGCATAGCGCGGCCCCTACAGCGTAATCACTTGCATCACACATGATCTCAAAGGGGAGAGACCAATCAGGTGCAACGACCACAGGGGCTGAGACAAGCTTCTCTTTTATGATCTCAAAAGCCTCAAGACATTCCTCTGTAAAGTTGAATCTTGTATCCTTGGCCAACAGATCACTTAACGGTTTCGCAATCTTCGAGAAATCAGCGATAAACCTTCGATAGAAACCAGCATGACCCAAGAATGCTCTTACTTCTTTAACTGTGGTAGGAGGAGGGAGCTTTTTGATGACCTCGACCTTGGCCTGGTCTACTTCAATACCTGCTTTGGAAACTTGATGGCCCAACACAATGCCCTCCCGTACCATAAAGTGGCATTTTTCCCAACTCAGCACCAGGTTGGTTTCTTCACACCTGGCTAAGATTAGATCTAGTTGCTGCAAACATTCATCAAAGTTAGGGCCATATACACTGAAATCGTCCATGAAGACTTCGATACTTTTCTCGATAAAATCAGCAAAAATTGCCTGCATGCAACGTTGAAAAGTAGCAGGTGCATTACAAAGTCCAAAAGGCATTCGAGTATATGCAAAGGTACCATAAGGACAAGTGAAGGTGGTCTTCTCCTGGTCCTCAGGTGCAATCGGGATTTGAAAATAGCCCGAATACCCATCTAGAAAACAATAAAATTCTTGACCTGCAAGCCTTTCCAACATTTGATCTATAAAGGGCAAAGGGAAGTGATCCTTTCGGGTGGCGGAATTTAACTTTCTATAATCAATGCACATGCGCCATCCCGTAGTTTTTCTTTGGGGGATCAACTCCCCTTTTTCATTAGGGACTGCTTCTATCCCACCCTTCTTAGGTACCACCTGCACTGGGCTAACCCAAGGGCTGTCAGAAATGGGGTATATAATACCAGCGTCCAATAATTTTAAGACCTCATTTTTGACAACTTCTTTTAGGTTGGGATTCAACCTCCTTTGGGCTTGCCTCAATGGTTTATGATTATCCTCCATACATATACGGTGGGTGCAAAAACTAGGATCAATACCCTTTAAATCTGCCAGACACCAACCTATTGCTCTCTTATGCTTTCCTAAGACTTCTAACAGTTTGGCTTCTTGCTCAGAAGAAAGAAGCGAGGAAATAATTACAGGAAGAGAATTCGTACCTGAAAGGAAGGCGTACTTTAGATTAGAAGGAAGTTCCTTTAATTTTACCTCTGGTGGCTGCTCGACGGAGGGAACAGCTTTTTGAGGCGCGCGGTCTAGACTGACTAGTGATGGTCTGCGGTTAGGATCCAGCTTGATGCCTTTGTTCAGTTGAACAATGGCATTATTGATCTCCTTGATTGGGGACTCTTCAATAGATGAAATCAAGACTTGGTCAAGAGCCTCCAAATCATGCGGTTCAATGGAAGGTAAAGAGAAATATTCTTCATCAACTGTGCAATCGTCCTCTCCACCATCTGCTGAAAGTCCCACACAACAGATAGTATGGACAGCGACACTCTTCCTTACCATTTGAGCCATATTGAACTCAATCTTTTCATCTTCGAATCGGAAGAAAAGAAATCTTCTTCCAAAGGAAAAGCATTATATTCCTTGAGGTTGCAAAAAAAATGCCTCAGAATAAAAGCAAGAAATGAGAGTTTTTCCTTTTATTTTTCTCCTAAATTCCCCGTTCTTCAATGCAGAAAAAAATCATGGTTGATTCAGAAACCCTTGCAAAATAGGGCTGAATAATAAAAACCATCGATGAGTGTCTTGGCCACATTCAGAAACTCTTGAAAAATAGAGCTGAATGATGGAAACCGGAAAAAGGAGAGATTACAAATCCCTTATGTAAAATAGCCCAAAAGTTTTTGATCGGTTTTGAAAATTCTTTATTTTATACCCATTCGTATGTTACTGATGGAATAAGGAGGTTTAAGTGATACTTGTGAAATAGAGTCAGAGAGTTGAGAATATTTATCTACATTTCATTCTAGAGTTTATCTGTTTTGTGCATAAGTAATTAGTCCTTTCTAATCTTGTTTGCTCGAGGACTAGCAAAAGGTAAGTGTAGGGCCTTGATAAGCCGCAAACTTATCATATTTTAGGTGTTAGATTTAGTATTATATTTATCTAAATTAGGTTATATATAAGTTATTTGTGCTATATTAGGTATTAAAGTGTTTTATTAGTTCAGTCTTATGTTTTTATATGTTTTTCTATGCAAGGGATGATTTTCTAGCCAAAAGTTCATTGATGCCGGACTCCCTGCCGGATAACTTCTGCACGGCATGAGATTAGATTAGGAAAGAGGCTTTGCCGGACACAATGCCGGGTAGATTCCATCCGGCATAAGTAAAGAGTCGCCACGGTTGACCAAGCGATAGCAGTTATTGACCGTTGGTGATTAGGCTGTTGCCGGGTATGATGCCGGGTATATCCTACCCGGCATATGCACTGTTTCGCACGGATTTTTGCGGTTTCGACCGTTGAGCAGTTGACACATTTTTCATATGTGCCGGCTACTCCTTATCCGGCACGACGCCCGGCAACAGACACAATTAAGCCCTATAAATAGGACGAGAGTCTACATCATTGAACACACTTCAACATACCAAAATCCACTCCATTCACTTCTATATTTCCGCCTCACTCCATTGTTGGTGTCCAAAGAAGTCTACGGATCCATCCACGTAAGAGAAGAAGAGGACCTTGTCGGGTTAAGGCTATTGACATCTCCTTCTCCCTCTTTGTATTCTCTTCTTGTAGTTGTGTGGATGGTGATGTAGAATTCTTTGTCTTCTCTGGTTAGAAATGGTTCTCTTTGTAAACATACTATGTTCATTCAATAAAAGATATAAGTTCAACTTGGAATTTTGAGTTTATTGCAAATTAGGAATGAAGTTGTTTCTTCTTCCAAGTACTTCAATTCTGACCTTGGTAAGGCAGAAAGGTTGAGGAATTCCAAGTGGTCTTTCTATTTTTCTTTTATAACTTAAAGGATGAAATTTAAGGCTTAGAATTCTCCCCTTTTCGGTTCGTTGATTACCTAGATATTGTTAGTTTTTGATACTGATTTGGGAGTGCTTATTTCGGCTTCAAACTGGAAGAGTAAATTGACATTTTGGTAAGGCCGGATGGCATGCCGGGTGCAAGATGTCCGGCACATTCAAGATTCTTGTCTTTGCCGGGTGTATTTGGTCCGGCATAGTATCCGGCATTACCAAAGGTTGGTTGGTTCAGAATTTATTCTTTTCCCTTGGTGTTCAATTGTCTTTTTATGACGTTGCCATTTCGAATCTGGGGTAGAATCATTATAAATACTATTTTAGTTTAGGTTTTAGATAGTTTCTTAATTCGTACTCACACTTACTTTCCCCTTGTTATAGAATAGGCTTTTGCCCGGATTAGGACTAATTTTCTATAAGTCCCTTGGGTACGATTCTCCTGGTCGTAATATATTTACACTATACTCCGACCGGGTTTTTATTTGCTACCCGTAGTAGAGTTGTAGGTTTAGTTTATTATTTTCTTCTTTTTATAAATAGTTTTATCCTACAATTTTTCAGTTAGCAAATTGGCGCCGTTGCCGGGGACTTGGAATTAGTTCAAGTCCTAAATTCGGTAAAACGCCCTATTCTTTATTCTTTGATTCTTTAATTCTTTACTTCTCCAATTCTTTTAATTTCAATTTGGTATTCGGTTGAATAGGCCGGGTGTAAAGGCCGGATGCCTCATACCCGGCACATTCAACATTTTATTTTCTTTAATTCTTGTATTCTCTGATTTATTCACCGTTAGTTTTTGCAGAATTGAATATGTCGTGCACGATGCCGGGCAACCGATACCCGGCGTATTCGGAGGAAGTCCGATGCCGGACAGAAGTTATCCGGCATGGTGACCGGCATGTTCAAATTATTTTCAAAATTTCATACATTGTTAAGCTTTTAACAATTTGAATTTATTCTTGTTTACCTCTTCGTTTATTTATCTCTTCTAATAGTCCCTACCTAGATTATTTAAATTAATTTCAGAGTTTGAACTTGCCGTGTATTATGCCGGGTTTCTTACACCCGGCTTCTCGAAGGAAGTCCGACGCCGGATATGAAATATCCGGCATTACACCCGGCTTGTTCAATTTTACTCTCCAATTTTTGTCGTAAATAGTAGAGACACATATAAATGATCTCTTACGTTTTATGTCATTCACTATTTTTATTTCTCCTTGTTGCATTTTTTTGATTTATTTCTTTCGGTTTGAACAAGCCGGGCAATATGCCGGGTAAAATCAACCCGGCATTAGTGGAGGAAGTCCACTGCCGGGTACGCAATGCCCGACACGCGGTCCGGCATGTTCAATTGATTTATTTTTCTTTTAGTTTCGTAACATTTCTATATTATTGTTTTATATACTATTTTGTTAAATTAAAATTTCGTGTTGCTCCTCCTAAGTAAATAAGGTGAATGCATCTCAGATCGCATAATCTTCATGAAGATTTATCTGACCGCGATCAGGAGACAAAGAAGCCATTTCTTCGTTCCTTAAGGCAACGATGAAACCAACAAACGCACTCCCTGCACAAATGGAATCAAAAACCACCGGCGAATGGCAAGGACTCTCTTCCTCAGCAGGCAAATGTGGTTAGTGCACGACCACACACCTAGAGCACCGAATTCCAAGATTTTACAACGCCTGAGAGATTGGAAATGCAAACGATCTGGACCATTCGCATGGAGCATAAGTCGATGCAGTTGCAAATACAGCAACTTTTTGCTCAACTATGACCACTTGGTCAACTCCCGTCTCCAACACTAAGTTGATCAACGGGAGTATGCGAGATCGATCTTCGTTTCTATCGAGATCTCTGATCACTCGGCCAAGTAGCCGAAGGCTAAGTGTAGGGCAGCCCCACGCATCTGGTCTTCTTTCACCGCAGGGGAGTCATTTCCTTTCCTTATTTCTTTATTTTTCTTTTGAACACTGGGGACAGTGTTCCTGCCAAGTGTAGGGCAGGGTCCCCCCTTAAAAAAAATATTTTTATTTTAAATATATATATATTTTATATAGAAAATAAATCACTAGTATATTTGATATAATAAGTTAAAGTTTATCAATGTTTTACTAAACTTTTTGCATGTTTCTGATTGAGATAAGATTAGGAATGACTAAAAGCTTGTTCTCTCAAGAGGTAAGCTCTCTAATGACTTATAGATTCCTATTTTTAACTTTTTGATTCTCTCTATTAATATGAGTATATGATCTTTCTCCTAATTCTTTCCTTTATGTACTTCTGGGTATTATTTTCCTTCTCTTTTCAAATTGTGAAAATCTTTTGGGTGAAAATCTTAAAAAGGGTTTTTGTGAAAAAGAAAGAAGAAGAAAAAAAAAAAAAAAAGAAAAAAAATAAAAATAAAAGAAAAGATGAAAATAAGAGAAAAATAAGAATAAAAAAATATAAGAATAAAATAAAATAAAATAAAAAAAAATAAATAAATAAAATATAAAAAGAAAAAAAATATATATAATGGCGCCGTTGCCGGGGAAGTCTACTCTTCATTGTTGGTGTCCAAAGAAGTCTACGGATCCATCCACGCAAGAGAAGAAGAGGACCTTGTCGGGTTAAGGCTATTGACATCTCCTTCTCCCTCTTTGTATTCTCTTCTTGTAGTTGTGTGGATGGTGATGTAGAATTCTTTGTCTTCTCTGGTTAGAAATGGTTCTCTTTGTAAACATACTATGTTCATTCAATAAAAGATATAAGTTCAACTTGGAATTTTGAGTTTATTGCAAATTAGGAATGAAGTTGTTTCTTCTTCCAAGTACCTCAATTCTGACCTTGGTAAGGCAGAAAGGTTGAGGAATTCCAAGTGGTCTTTCTATTTGTCTTTTATAACTTAAAGGATGAAATTTAAGGCTTAGAATTCTCCCCTTTTCGGTTCGTTGATTACCTAGATATTGTTAGTTTTCGATACTGATTTGGGAGTGCTTATTTCGGCTTCAAACTGGAAGAGTAAATTGACATTTTGGTAAGGCCGGATGGCATGCCGGGTGCAAGATGTCCGGCACATTCAAGATTCTTGTCTTTGCCGGGTGTATTTGGTCCGGCATAGTATCCGGCATTACCAAAGGTTGGTTGGTTCAGAATTTATTCTTTTCCCTTGGTGTTCAATTGTCTTTTTATGACGTTGAGAATAAAATAATAAACTAAACCTACAACTCTACTACAGGTAGCAAATAAAAACCCGGTCGGAGTATAGTGTAAATATATTACGACCAGGAGAATCGTACCCAAGGGACTTATAGAAAATTAGTCCTAATCCGGGCAAAAGCCTATTCTATAACAAGGGGGAAAGTAAGTGTGAGTACGAATTAAGAAACTATCTAAAACCTAAACTAAAATAGTATTTATAATGATTCTACCCCAGATTCGAAATGGCAACGTCATAAAAAGACAATTGAACACCAAGGGAAAAGAATAAATTCTGAACCAACCAACCTTTGGTAATGCCGGATATTATGCCGGACAAAATGCACCCGGCAAAGACAAGAATCTTGAATGTGCCGGACGTCTTGCACCCGGCATGCCATCAGGCCTTACCAAAATGTTAATTTACTCTTCCAGTTTGAAGCCGAAATAAGCACTCCCAAATCAGTATCGAAAACTAACAATATCTAGGTAATCAACGAACCGAAAAGGGGAGAATTCTAAGCCTTAAATTTCATCCTTTAAGTTATAAAAGACAAATAGAAAGACCACTTGGAATTCCTCAACCTTTCTACCTTACCAAGGTCAGAATTGAAGTACTTGGAAGAAGAAACAACTTCATTCCTAATTGCAATAAACACAAAATTCCAAGTTGAACTTATATCTTTTATTGAGTGAACATAGTATGTTTACAAAGAGAACCATTTCTAACCAGAGAAGATAAAGAATTCTACATCGCCATCCACACAACTACAAGAAGAGAATACAAAGAGGGAAAAGGAGATGTCAATAGCCTTAACCCGACAAGGTCTTCTTCTTCTCTTGCGTGGATGGATCCGTAGACTTCTTTGGACACCAACAATGGAGTGAGGCGGAAAATATAGAAGTGAATGGAGTGGATTTTGGTATGTTGAAGTGTGTTCAATGATGTAGACTCTCGTCCTATTTATAGGGCTTAATTGTGTCTGTTGCCGGGGCTCGTGCCGGATAAGCCGGCACATGTGAAAAATGTGTCAACTGCAACGGTCGAAACCGCAAAAATCCGCGCGAAACAGTGCATATGCCGGGTAGGATATACCCGGCATCATACCCGGCAACAGCCTAATCACCAACGGTCAATAACTGCTATCGCTTGGTCAACCGTGGCGACTCTTTACTTATGCCGGATGGAATCTACCCGGCATTGTGTCCGGCAAAGCCTCTTTCCTAATCTAATCTCATGCCGTGCAGAAGTTATCCGGCAGGGAGTCCGGCATCAATGAACTTTTGGCTAGAAAATCATCCCTTGCAGAAAAAACATATAAAAACATAAGACTGAACTAATAAACACTTTAATACCTAATATAGCACAAATAACTTATATATAACCTAATTTAGATAATATAATACTAAATCTAACACCTAAAATATGATAAGTTTGCGGCTTATCAGCAGCAGACGCTAGTGAACCAGTGATTCAAATGTACAACGTGAATAACGAATATGTGTGAATTGCTAATTATTAACGCCTAGAAGCCTAACAGGCCAGAATCAAAACCAACTAAGAGTTTAAACAAACTCCAATGAGAATTCTTGGTTTAGGAACTAAACCGCCAATATGGTTAAGACCCTCTAATCAGAATCCATTGTGTAATAGACCGCGTGGAAGTTAAAACACTTCACGACGGCAGAACATTTTAAGCCAATGTTTAGTGATTGATTACGTGGGCGTAATCCCTTTTAAGGGGGTAGAGCGCAAAACCACTTAGTGTGATTACCGTACAAATGTACGTGATTTATGTTGTGCATAGCACAAAATAATTTGTTTTGATGATTGGTGTGTGTGTTATGTAAACATACGCATTCATTCATCGTTTAATTGTGGTAATTGCGCACAGAAATGCAAATACCATTGTGATAAGTGTGTGTATTTGTTAACAATTGTGTGTGATAGTACAAGTGTGGGAGTAGAGAAACTCCCGGGGAACAAAACCCCGACAGTGTATAAATGTGAAACGGTGTGTTGTATTTTGATAAAATATATGTGTATATATATACTATATAGTGATTCATGAAAGGGCATGATACCGACATAGAACCTAGTGAGAATAAGATTCCCTAGGTAACAACATTAAACTGAATGATTTAACTGATAGACGGAGTTCTATCCCTTGGAGATGTATGATCATGATTAGAATGATTAAAAAGATAGAAAATTGGAAATGAGTGATTTATTTGATGCTTGAAAATGAAGTGGGAGGTGGAACTTGATTTGCATGCGATCAAGGGAAGCCGAACATAAATTGGGTGGAAGGATAGTTCAACACTGATGCTGATCACATCAGGGTTGGATGACTCTTGAAGCTCCCTATAAGTGGTCACAAATAACCACGCTAAGAAAAGAAGCAAAGAGCATAAGTTGCACTTGGAGTTGTGTGTGTTTTCAAAAAGGATTTTGAATTGGTATTTATAAAACGTCGATAGATACTTTACATAATTAAAGTTTTCTTACTTAACCTCGCAAGGAAATTTTAAATTTAAGTGATTGTTTTGATCTCCCAAAGGAACGGGGACGGAAGGTGTCCATCGCGACCGGGTTCTACGGGATCACAGTGTATATCAAAGATATTTTTGGTTGCCATACATGCTAAGACATGTTGTGTGGTATGTGTAATAAATATTATTTTGATCTTGAGTTCCAAAAGTGTATGTTATCAAGACCTATGAGTCTAAATGTTGTTGTGCTACATAGACCTATGTGTCTAAAGGCTGTTATGTTATCGAGACCTATGTGTCTAAATGTTTTATGTTACCCAAGACCAGAGAGTCTAAGGGTTGTTATGTATGTGTAAATGTTGTTAAGATACCCGGACCATTGAGTCCGAGGTTATCTTGTGAATATGTTATGTTATGTATGGATGTGAATGTGTTACCCGGACCATTAAGTCCGAGGTTGTGATGTAAAGTGTGTTTGGTTATGGAATTTTTATTTCTATAAGTAATCCCCGTATTCTAATCCAAGATGTGTGGGAAGTGTAAACTTCGAGGACGAAGTTCTTTTAAGAGGGGTAGATTGAATACCCCAGACCTTGATATGTGGTTTAAATATTAAACTATGGTATGTAAAGGCTAAAAAGTGCCTTAGGAACATCAGTGAACAATTTAAACCATAGTAAAATGCAATAAAGCACTAAGATACAGTTTGAGCAAAAAATGCTTTAAGCTTGGAGTGAACTTGGTTAGGACCCAAAGAGCCTACCAAGACTTAATAATATTCAATTATCATTTAATAAGGCTAATTAAGTCCTTAGGAAACTTTGGTAGACAGTTAAACCAAATAAAACACAAGAAAATACCTTAAAGTCAATAAGAGCAAAAATGTGCTCTAAGCTTGGGATAAATTTGTATAAGACCTAATGGTCATAATTATACCTTATAAATATGTTGAGTAACATATTAAATCAATTACCAAAGAAAACCAAGCTTGAAAACAAGTTAAGACACAAAAAGTGCTTTAAGGAGTCTTAAAGCACGTTTTTGAAAAATTGTCTTGTAAATGGGTTTTGAATGGCTAAATGTCCATCATTACTCTTTAATTAACATGTGTACTATATAGTATCACATTTGGAAGTCTATATCAATGGGAAATCAAAAATTTCACAATTATGTGCCTTAGTTTGTGAATAGTGCTCAAATAGTGCTAGTTTAAGTCATAAGTCAACATAAGATGTTAAATGGTCAAACAAGGCCATATATATCTTTAATATAGAAGGGGGGACGGTTTTTGAAGTGTGAGTCATCACACTTGGCCAGCAAAGTCAATTAAAGAAGAAAGGATAAAATAAAAAGACTATTTGCTTTATAAACATAAATATCTCACACTTTTACCTCTCACCTCACTTTTCTTCATTTCCTTTCTTTCCCACCGTCTTCCTCATGGTTCTCCCAACTCCAAACCGTTCATGCTACAGCAACCACTCTTCTTCAACTTCATTTCCTTGCCAAATCCAACTCCATGCTCCAAATCAAATTCTAAGAGCATATTTGTGCTAGTTAGACCAAGCCCTTCATTTCCCTCTTTTCAAAACTTCAAGAGCTCAAGTTTGATTCCATGGAGAATCTCCATTGATTGAGGAAAAGCTCCATTTCTTGCACCTTGTTGTTCTTCTTGGTTCTAAGGTAATAAAAGTCTAAGAAAACTAGCATTTCCTCTCATTTTTATTCATGGACGAGAATCACCTTGTAATGGTGTCTTCTCTTGCTTTTGTTTAGCTTCATTCCAAACTTCAAAGGACTTGGTGGAGTCCTCTCTTGCTAATTAATCAAATTCTCATTTAAATCCAAGGTAATATCTATTTTAGTGTTTAAAACACTTATGTTAATCTAGGGTTTGTTCATGAGCTTAAGTATAATGCTTAATGCTCATTATCTTTACTTGTATATTGATTAGAAGTTTGACAAGCAATCAAAAACACCTTGCCGATTTTTAATCAAGAAGGGCAAGGAAAAACAAGTGAGGAAGTTTTGAAGAAAGAGAGGTAAATGAGCTATCTTAATGAAGTTTTATGTGTCCTAGGAAATTGAGCTTTAAAATGCTTATTAAAAACTACCTAAAGAGCCAATGGGAAATGAGATAGCAAACTATCCAAAAAGGAGTTTATTAAGGGCATATGTATTGTTGGGTGTATTTGCAGGTCAAAGGCATTACTTATGTGGGAAATTCAGTGTTTAAGGTTTATGCTATTTAAGGGCCTAAGAGCCATGTTATTTAAGGGCCTAAGTGCCAAGCAATTAAGTTTATGCACTATATTGTGATGTAGTGTAAATTTGGTGAAGTTTGTGTGTGAGAAAGTTCTTGGTGGACTTAAGTGTTCTTGAATGGAATAAGGTAAAAACCTAAGTGTTTGGATGTGAGAATATACAAGAGAAGCTATGGCAAAATTTGGAAAATGTGTAAGAAGTTCTAAGTGTTTTAAATAAGTTTTGGTGAACTAGGAAGTGTTAAAGGTGAACAAATGTTTTACTAGGGAAGAAAACATGTACTAAGGTGATTTAGAGTGATACAAGGATTTAGGTATTATCTTGGAAGTTCTAGGAATTCAATGTGTGTTTTTGAGAATGTTGATGTACAAGGAAGAAATGATGTTTAGGTAAGATGTGAAAAGGAGATTTAGTTAGTAAGAAAAGAAGTTTGAGAGATGATGTTAAGGTGTAGAGGAAACACCTTGGTATAGTGGTCATTATAGGTGAAATACCACCTAGAAATCTTAAGGAGAAAACATTCCAAGTGCTAGGAATTTTGTAAGGAATTTGTGAATGATAAGATGGTTTTGGTGTGTGATTTAAAGAGTTTAGTACATGGCTAAAGGTGTGTTTGATGTGCCAAATGATGTTAGAACACATTAGGAGGCTTGAGGAAAAAATTTGGAGAAAGTTTGACAATGTATGGGATGTTTCTCAGCCGCACCGACCTACCCAGGGGACCGACCCCAGTCTGGGTCGGTCGGGCTGAAACTGTGAACTTGGATGATCTCTGCAGCCGACCTACCCAGGGGGTGGGTCGGTCGGTGGGTCGGTCGGACCTTAAAAAAATAATAATTTTAAGAATGTTAAGTGGTATTAGTGGTATGCCATTAAGAGAGTATTGATGGTTAGAAAGATAAATATATGGACTTGAGAGATTAAGTTAAGTAAGATGATTTAAATGTTAAGGTTATAAAATGATATGTAATGAGGGGATTGTTAAGTAATGATGTTATAAGATTGTTAAGGACATGTTAAGTGAGTTATAACGACAATTTAGTGGAGGAAAAAATTGTATTAAAATGTAAAAGTAAAACAAGTTAAAATGTGAAGTTATATAACTAAATTAACGGGGATAAGTTATAAGCATTAGACTTTAAACAATCATGTTACCCCGATGTTAATAAAGTACATGTAATGTTATCAGTTGTTCGAGAATTGCTCGAGGAACATAAGTGGACATGATAAAGTGGACTCCGGTGACAGGTATGGTTTCTTGCAACCTGTGTCCTACCGGATTACACCGGCTTGTATGCCAATGTGTTTTTCTGTGTGTTTGCCACGTTATAAGATAAATCATGAAACGAGTTTACAGTCGTTATTGTTGTTGTATGTTTACGTGCCGATACCGGTAACCTCGAATGCGCTTGAAGGGCTAGTTAACCACTATTAGGTAAACGTAAGAGAACGGTATCCGGTGATAACGTTTCCGACCTAAGGAACGTTCTAACCACGACTATGCGTGAGTTAGTTATGTGATGTTTGTGTGTGATGTTTGTGTGTGAATGTATGACTCTCCCTTCCCTTGTGTGTGTCTAACAAGACTTAACCCAATGTTGTGATTGTTTAATTAAGTTCAATGATGAACTTCTAACAAGTGCTAACGGGGGAAGTGAGGAGTCCGGTCTGTTCCGGCCACGCGTGTGAGTATGGGGGTCGTTGTCATATCAGGTTCGATCCTCTCCGTATGTTATGGTTGTTTTCCAATTTGGTTTCCAACCTTCCCTTTAGCTTAACCAAGGCTATTACTGACTCACGTCGGGCCACAGGGGCATACTATGTTATGTTTGTTCGGTGTGCTTGGATCACTATATCCGAGACACCTTGTGTTAAGTTATCCGTTCATTTAACGAGACGGTAACGAGTTATGTAATGAGCTTATCATGAGACTGGCAACATTCTCTAGGCTACAAGTGAACTGACTATGTTTGGGCCGGTTCATAAAGGGAACCGTACCCGTTATGTTATGTATTGTTGTTATGATGCAATATTTATTGTGATGTTATTATGTGCACGTTGAAACGTGAAAGGTGTTGAAATGTGTTGTTATGTGATGAATGTTGTATGTTGTTAAATGTGGAGTATGGGGATCATGGATATGAATCCCAGTTTGTGATAAGAGGCGTTTAAGGATAACCCGATTAATGGGTAGTTGTTGTCTATTAAGGAAGTAGCTCCATTAGAGGAGAAACACTCTAGGGGTAATGAATACCATGAGTGACTTATCCAATGAGGGTGTGTTATCTGTTTGTTGAGCCCCTCGAGGCGAAATGTTATGTGTTGTGTGTTACAGTTGCATGCATGATTTAAATATAATCAACCGCATGCTAAGACGACAATTAGTTGTGCGTGGCCCGGTAGCATGCGGGCTGCGGGATTACCATACCAGCAAAGGTGCTGAGCCCCTGGGGGGCCACCCTTTTCTCTTCTTTTTCCTATTTTCAGGTACAAGGAGCTAGAAGCCGTTCGAGAGTAGGACGGGGTAGTCGTTGTACATGGGTAATCATTTATGTTGTATGTACAGTAGGTGTAGTAAGACCGAGATTGTTGTCGGCATTAGTTTGTGAATACTCGGTACAGTTGAAAGGTGTATGTTGTTGTTATTGTTAATGGAAGGGTCAGTAATGTGTAGTCGCTCGGGAATCTAGTCCATCAGACCGGTACAATGTATATGTAGTAGCCTTGTTAGCCACGTGGGTGGTTAACGGCGTGTAACACCAACGAGTTAAGTAATGTGAAGTAGTATGTTTTCCGCTGCAGGATGTTGTTATGAGTTTGTTGTTGGATGGGGTGTTACAGAGAGGTTGTAGCATATTTCGCTCTTGGAGGTTTTTAAATGCCTGGCTCAACGGCCAGTCGATGTCTATGAACTCTCTCGGACGGAGTTTCTTTCTAGGTGGCTCTACTGCTCCAATGGCCCAACCCGATTCTCTTAGCCGTCGAACGGTGTTTACCTCACACTGCCTAGTTCTCTTTTTGTAGTACCCCAACCATAAACTCCACACTTAACCAATAATCGCAGCGGGAAACATCACTTAACCATTTACCAAAAGGGCGGTGTTACACGCCGTTAGCCACCCACGTGGCTAACAAGGCAGTTACATACATTGTATCGGTCTGATTACAAGAATCCCGAGCATAATTACAACTTCCAAAAATCACCAATCCAAAAGAATCACAATATACCGAGTGTCAATGTACAAAATCACAATCTAATCCTATATCCACCAAAATATACGACATCGAGTGTACAAACACTACTCGGGTTCAATATCCAAAAATAACAAAAGTATTCCTTTGAGCTCCATGCTATAACCACTCCGCTTCCTCGATCACACTCCTGAAAAATAATATATGCCCCCAAAGGGGGTCAGCAACCCTTGGCTGGCATGGTTAACGTGCAGCCCGCTGACTACCGGGATACACACAACTATTTGTCATGATAACATGGCGTTGATTTTAACATACAACATATATATTACATAACAAGAAATATTGCATAACAATAACACATACGTAGTGAGAACACTTCGCTTTAGTAAACAACCAACATAGTTAGTCAACTTAGTAAGCCTAGAAAATGACTTCATCCTCATGTTAAGCTTATCACATAACACGTTACTGTTCTGTTAGTCGAATGAATAACTTAACTGAAAAGATGAGACGGGTATAGTGACCCGAGCACACCCCACACATAATTTCCCCCTAGCCTGAGTGGAAGTCAGGTAGGTAAGCTTTGGCTAAGCTAGTGGGAGGTTGAAAACCAAAAAGGAAGACAACCCTAACATAGGGAAGAGCCGAATCTGATTCAGATATCGACCCCCATACATACACGCGTGACCGGAACGACCGGATTCCTCACTCCCCGGTTAGCACTTGTTAGAAGTCCCATTGTTAGAACTTAACACAATAGACCGAAATTAAGTATCTAAGACCAGTTAGACAAAAAGGAAATGGGATACACATTTACAACACACACCATAACTGGCTCATACATAGCCGAGGTTAGCACGTTCCTTAGGTTGAAACGTAAAACCGTGTACCGCTCTCTTTCGTATCCTAGCTTGGTCAACTAACGGGTTAGTACGTATTCGAGGTTAACGGCACCGGTACACATATGTCACAATAACAATAATGACTGTAAACTCATTTCATGATTTAATCTTACAAGGTCGTAAACACACAGAAAAACAAACACACACAAGCCGGTGTAAACCGGTAGGCAACAGACTGCAAGAAAACCATACCTTGGTCCTTGCTGCGTTCGGTTTCCACCGTCGGAGAATCCTATCCACATTTAGTAACGTCGGTTAATTAATGTACTAGACCTTTATTAAATTGTTACTTCACATTTCTAGTTTATTTTACTTTCACACTTTTTATAACTTTCCATCCTTTTAATTGTCTTTATAACCCACTTACATGTCCTAAACAACCTTATAACTTCATTACTAACTAATCTCCATCATTAGACATCATTTCTAGCCTTAAACAAAGTTTCTCTCTCTCTCTTTTTTTGTGGTCCGGGACTTGGTCCTCATCTAAGGTCCCGGGCCTAGTCTTTGTAAAGTTCTCAAGTTGTTTTTGTATGGTGGTCCAACCCTAGCAAACGGAAATCGAAACAGAGCTAAAACGAGCAAATTATGGTCAAAACTGTGTCATGTCCGAACTTGTGTCCAGACATCAACGTTCGGACACAAGTCGAGACTTAAAAGATGAAAACTGATGAATGTCCGAACATGTGTCCGAGCTTCAAAGTTCGGACACAAGTCGAAGCAAAATCAAAGGAAAAATTCCAACTGTCCGAACATGTGTCCAAGCTTCAAAGTTCGGACACAGGTCGAAGCTAAATCTGCGGAGAAATTTTCAAGTGTCCGAACTTGTGTCCGAGCTTCAAAGTTCGGATACAAGTCGAAGCAAAATCAGAGAAAGAGAAGGGAGTGTTCGAACTTCTGTCCAGACTTACAAGTTCGGACACCATACGAGACTTGTAAGTCGGACTCGTCCTCGCACACCCCGTCCGAACATCAAAGATCGGACGGAAGTTCGGACACAGCTTAAAACTCAGAAAACTTTAAACGCAGCAGGGCATGTCCGAACTTCCAAGTTCGAACGGAAGTTCGGACGTGCCGAAAAACTCATTTAACAGTGGCGATTTCTACTCAAAAATGCACCCAAACCATACCCAAATTTTGACATGTTCTCCCTATAGTTATAACATGTTCCCCCTCATCATTTAGCCCACCAAAACACTTGGACCATCTATACATTCCAAGGCACCAATTTGCACACAACTTCCATCATTTTAACCACAAATACCACAATGTACAATAACCTTCAAAGCTTGGCTCTTAGGCCCTTAAACAACATCAAACTAAACACTGAATTTCCTCATACTATTAGCAACACTTGCATTTACACTCAACATTTATATTGCTCAAACATGAACGCATTCATAGATCACACATTAGTTTAACGTACGTTAATTACCTTGGGTTTTCTTTTCAAAAACTCTTTCTCTTAACTTCTTGTTCCTCAATTGGTATTCAACGGGATGAATTGCTACACTAATGACTATGCCAAGATAAACACAATGAGTATGGAGGGTTTATGAACACCATTCCATTAACCCTAGAACTTAGTAATTGTTTGAAACACGTTGGAGGGAATTACCTTCTACTTCAAAGTGAAGTGTTTGGCAATGAAATTAGGGCTAGCTCCAACACCTCAAGAAGATTGAACACGCTAAAATGGAGAACAAGCATAGTGTTCAAGATAGGGAAAAAAAGTCGACTACAAGAAGGAAATGGAGGAATAAGTGGGATTTGATTTCCTTTCTTACCTTAGAACAACAAGAAGATGATTGGCTTCAAGAATATGAAGTTTTCTCTTCAAAATGTGGTACACCCATGGAAATGAAGTATGGAGTTTTGAGATTCTAAAAGGTGCAAAATAATCCCCAAGATGAGAGGAGTATTTTGGTGTAAAAATCTCTTGATTTGGAGCTAGGATGATGAAGTAACAAGGAGGTGAAGTTGGGGTTGTTCCTTGGCTTGCAAAATCGCCATTAGAGGAGAACAAGGAGCAGAGAGAGAGCTGGGAAATGGGGAAAATCGGAAGAGAGAAGGGAATGGAGGAAAGAGAGTGTGAGAGAGGGTAAAGTAAGTTTATTGTTTTGTATTTTAGTGAATAAAGTAGAATTAATGGAATAGAGGGGGAATAAAACGTGAGACACAAGAGAGGGGGACAAAAATCTGGTTTTTATATTACAATGTGAGAGAGTGGCACTTGGTCATTAGCAGATAACACCCGTTAATTTCCGAACTGTTAGTTTTAAAAGTCCGGGTCCGGTTTCCGAATTTATTTTTTGATTCTAAAAATTCCTAGACTTTAATTAGTATATAATTATAGTTATAAAATCAACTATAATTTATACAAGTCCACTTTAACTATTTAAGGCCACGTTTTTCGGTTTTCTCAAAAACGTGCTTTAAAGCCTCGTTTGTGCTTTTAATTCATTATTCGGATTCGTTTCCTTCGGGAATTCTCCCACATGTTCTTAGTGACTAAATAAGTCCTAGGAATCCATTTAGGGCCCTAGATAGTTCATATTCTTACTATATTATTCACACACATTTTCTTTTTCATTTTGGTTTTTTTTTATTTCTTCACCAATGTTCTTGAGGATTTAACTAGCCTTAAAATATCATAATTATATAATTAACTAACATATTAAGGTTTGGGGTATTTCAATCTACCCCCCTTGAAAGAAATTTGTCCCCAAAGTTCGCACTTCCCACGCATCTTAATATTAGAACACGAGGATTGCTTCCGAAACAACACTTCCATAACAAACATACAAACATACTTTACATACATCGGACTCAAGGTCCCGGTAGCATAACATCATAAACATCACTTAGACTCAAAGGTCTATGACATAACAACATAGACATGTATTTCAGTACATGTCGTACATACATAACCGAAACGGCTCTACCCCCCCTTAAATAGGGGTACGCCCCGTACCCTATACATACAAATACTAAGAAGTAAACAACGACGGGTACTTCGCCCTCGTCTTATCTTCCAGCTCCCAAGTGGCCTCCTCTACTTCCTGGTTAGACCAGAGAACCTTCACCAATCTTACAGACTTATGGCGAGTGTCTCGAGTCTTAGTGTCCAGAATCCGTACGGGAGTCTCCACTGATCGCATGGTCGGCTCTAAGATTAGCTTTTCGGGCTGAAGCACATGAGACGGATGAGGCATATATTTCTTCAACTAGGACATATGAAATACATCATGTACCTTGCCCAGCTCAGCAGGTAAATCAAGCCTGTAAGCTACCGGGCCTATCCGCTCCGTCACAACATAAGACCCCACATATTTCGGGCTCAACTTGCCTTTCTGGCCAAAACGAAACACACCCTTCATGGGGGATACTCTAAGAAATACCTGATCGCCCATGGCAAACTCCAGGTCACATCTGCCCACATCGGCGTATGATTTCTGCCTATCCTGAGCTGTCTTCATGTTAGCCCGGATCTGGCGTACTTCTGCTTGTACTTGCTCTAAATACTCAGGTCCTATAATGACCGTCTCACTCGACTCATCCCAGCATAATGGCATGCGGCGTGGTCTACCGTACAAAGCCTGGAAGGGAGACATCTTGATCGAAGCATGGTAACTGTTGTTGTAGCTAAACTCGATCAGGTGTAACTTATCAATCCAGCTGGTCTGGAAATCAAGTGCACATGCACGTAACATATCCTCAAGTGTCTGTATGGTGCGCTCACTTTGACCATCTGTCTGTGGGTGGAACGCCGTACTCAACTTCAGTTCGGTACCAAGCGCTTCCCATGTAGTTCTCCAGTACCTCGAGAGGAATCTAGTATCCCTATCAGACACAATAGTCCTCGGTACCCCATGATGTCGTACTATCTCACTCAGAAGAGCTGCTAGCTTCGCCACCTTCCAAGTGTCCTTCATCGGAATGAATCGGGCCACCTTGGTCAGTCGTCAACAACGACCCATATCATATTCAAGCCTCCCCGAGTAGGCGGAAGCCCAACAACGAAGTCCATGGAAATATCATGGAACTTCCATTCAGGAACGGCATGGGTTGTACCATACCACCAGGACGACGGTGCTCAAACTTGACCTTCTGACAAGTGAGACACCTAACAACATAGTCTGTCACATTTTTTCTTCATACCGTCCACCAGAAATATCTCTTCATACTCTTGACATCTTGAAGCTCCGGGGTGAATCGAAGTAGAGGAATAGTGTGATTCACTCAGTATGCGCTCCTTCAGCACAGCGCTATTTCGTGGAATACAAAGTCGGCCATTCAGCCTGATCAAGTCATCATCATGAAGTCGGAAATCATACTTATGGCCCTCGAATGTGCCGTCCATAAGTTTCTGCCGAATCACTTGCATGTACTGATCGGACATTTGAGCACTCCGCACCTCATCAACCAAGCTAGAGTGAGAGATTAGCGAATGGAGAGAGTGTGCTTGACGACTCAATGCATCAGCTACAACATTTGCTTTACCTTCTTTGTACTGAAGGTTAATGTCATAGTCATTAAGGAATTCAACCCACCTTCTTTGCCTCATGTTCAAATCCTTCTGAGTGAACAGGTATTTCAAACTCTTGTGATCTGAATAAATCGTCACATTCACTCCATACAAATGGTGTCGCCATATCTTCAAGGCGAAGACAATGGCGCCCAATTCTAAATCATGTGTAGGATAATTTTCTTCATGTCACTTCAACTGTCGGGAGGCGTAGGCCACGACCTTCCCGTGTTGCATCAAAACACAACCCATTCCTTTACCTGACGCGTCACAGTACACCTCAAAACCATCGGTACCCTCTAGTATAGTCAGAACTGGTGCAGAAGTCAACGCATCCTTGAGACTCTGGAATGAGCTCTCACAGTCAACTATCCACTCAAACGGTGCATCCTTCTTCATTAAGGATGTCAACGGTTTCGAAACACTAGAAAAATTCTTCACAAACCTCCGATAATAACCTGCCAGACCGATGAAGCTCCGTATGTCGGTAACCGTCTTCGGTCTAGGCCAGGTACGCACAGCATCAATCTTGGCCGGATCCATAGTGATCCCGGCCTCAGAAATAACATGACCAAGAAAAGAGACTTGGTCTAGCCAAAATTCACACTTTGAGAACTTCGCATATAGCTGGTTCTCCCTCAAAGTCTGTAATACACTTCTCAGGTGATTTTCATGCTCAACCTTGGACTTAGAATAAATAAGAATATCGTCGATGAAGACAACCACTGATTTATCCAACTGATCTCGAAACAACCGATTCATCAAGTCCATAAACTTTGCCGGTGCATTAGATAACCTAAACGGCATGACCGTGAATTCATAGTGTCCATATCTGGTTCGGAATGCGGTCTTCTCAATATCACTGTCTCTGATAGCAATCTGATGGTAACCCGATCGCAAGTCAATTTTTGAGAACACGGATGCACCTCTCAGCTGGTCAAACAAATCATCGATACGTGGCAATGGGTAACGGTTCTTCACCGTCACAGCATTCAGCTCTATGTCGATGCAGAGGCGGAGACTACCATCCTTTTTCTTCACGAAAAGGACTGGTGCTCCCCATGGTGAAACGCTCGGGCGAATGAATCCCTTGTCAAGTAGGTCTCGTAGCTGCTCTTTGAGCTCTGTCATCTCGGCTGGAGCCATACGTAGGGCGCCTTCGCTATAGGTCCGGTGCCCGGTACCAAGTCAATCTCAAAATCAACTGCCCGTGTAGGCAGCATGCCTGAGAGCTTCTTAGGAAAGACATCAGGGAACTCCGACACAACCGGCACATCTAGGCTAAACTCAGGGTCTCTCTCTATGTCCTGAACATAGCAGAGGTATACATCATTCTTCCTTCTGATTTCACGATACATGGCCATGGCGGAGATGATCTGTGTCGAAGGCTCCCTGGGCCTCTAGCGGTATGAAATGGTAACCCCAGACGGACTCCAAAGAAGTAGACGGTGCTCAGCACATATGATTCGACCCTTGTACCGCTCCAACCAATTCATCCCCACAATCACATCAAATCTGAGCCCCTCGAACTCTATTAAGTCGATCGGGAACTCTTCATTCTTAATTCGGACGGTGGCATCTCGGTAATAACGGGTGCATCGGATCCGCTCCTTAGACGGGAGCGTGACTAGGAAGTCAGGTAGCTCCTCCGTGCCTAACCCCAGTCTCCTCGCAAATGAGAGTGAGACAAAAGTATGTGAGGCTCCAGAGTCGAACAAGATCGACACAACCACGCCATTCACTGGGAAGGTACCGGTGAGGATAGTGCCACTTCTACCAGCCTCTGCCTCTGTACACACACTCAATGTACCTTCCGTTCCGAGTGTAGCGCCTAATTTATTTCATAAACTTTATAAGTATAACGGTAATAACACGGGTGGTTCACTCAAGAAATCATCACTGTTTTATTCATAACCCATCCTTTACATCATGAGTGGTATTACATTTAACAACATCACTTAACACCTAACATACTTAATACATCACATGCCCAACATACAACTAACTTCACGGATTACATGAGTACACATGGCTTCAAAATTGCCTAAAGGTTAAGTTCAAACGTCCAGGTTTCATGTGTGTGGCATTGATTATTGTCGGAGGCGCCGTATTCAGTTTGATCTTCTTGATACCATGATACAGCATCCTCGACTGCCCACCCATGATTAACACATCACCAGACTTCAATACTAACTTCCTTGCGAGGTCCGCACGTTTATGCTCACCATACATAAACACTGCGGTATCACCAATGGACCAAGACACCACGGGTACTCCCTTACTTAGAGACTCGGGTGTTTCGTCCTTATCTTGGTGTAAACCCAACCTTCCACCTTTTTTGTAGAAGTTTACAATACACAAATCCGCCTCGATACTTGGAATTTGTTCCGATTCAACTTGCTGAGCAATTCCCACGGTGTGGTTAACAACCGCAAGGAACTCCTCAGGTATACTCGGTATGGTAACTCCATCTTCAGCTCGTGTGTCCTGATATGTCTTGGTGTAAGGGTTCCAATCCTTACCCATGCACACCATCTTTAAATTCATCTTCGCTCCACTTGGGTATTCGGGTGTGTAGAAACCTCCAGGTGTTGCTCCTAGCTCGTTGCATCGTCGAATGATGTGAATTTATGCTTCGGGTGTCAGGTATCCTCTTAATAATATCATACCTGGTTGGATAACCTGACACTGTTCTGTCGGATAGTCGGCAATGTCGATGGTGGTCTCTTCGGGGTTGGTGTGGGTGGGATTGGATAACAAATATTGAAGGTTCCTAAGGTTTTGAATTACCTAGTTTAGGTGACTTTCACGTTATACTTTAACTCGTTACTTACATGGTTGTACATCCAGACTCACTAACACACATGCATGAAATGCGGTATACAATCACTTATTTCACTTAACGGTTTAGGTGGTACCTGGTCTAGAAGAGGATCCTGGTGCCTCTGATCGGTCCACCACATTCAGGGCAGCCTTGGCTGCTCCCGGCCCTTTCCCCTTCTGGGAATCAGTATTCCCTTGCCCTGAGGATGGCTGATAGGTAGCTTTCGGGCCTTCTGTGGTCGCGGCAGCCTTACCCTTCCACTGCCCCTTAGGCCTATAGTTCCTGCTATCGAGGTTCTGGTAGCACTCGAAGTCATGGTGCCCCATCTTCTTGCAGTACCGACACTGCACATCATTCCCTTTGCAGTCCTTGCCGGGGTGGTCACCGTTGCACCACTTGCAGTAGTAGTGGCGCTCCGGTCCAGAGCCCGTACTGGCTGCTATCACATTACACAATCAGGACACACTTCACAATATAACAATACACACTTGAATTCGGTATTAGGAATTAATTAGTTACCCTTGGGCGGGTGAGAGCGTAAGGGCTTAGCCGCATAGGCATAGGTGAGCTTCAGCGGCTCCTCAGCGGTGGTGGACTGGGCTTGGCCCTTGCCACCCTGTTGCTGGCCTTTCTGGGGCTGAAGGTATGGTTTCTTCTTCTTCCCTCCTTGGTACCCTTGCGAGCTTTGGCCCTCGCTCGAAACCTTGCGCTTATGCGCATTCTCCTCGTCCCTCAGACGGACGGTGATCTCAACCTTAGCAGCGGCATGATAGCACTCCTGAGGTTCAAGGTGTTAGTCATGCCCCGCAACGCATTTACACACTCACATATAACATAACTCATTCACACTTAGACATTATTTTAAGATACCTGCAAGGTATTGTACTCGGCTGGCCCCATGCCATAGCGTAGGCGGTGGCTTAGCCCGCTGTAGAAGTGATTCACTAAGACCCGGTTCGAGTAACCTAGGTCGGGTAGAAGATGAACAAGGTCGGTGAAGGCGGTGTAGTAGTCGTCCACCGACATTTTGTCTCCTTGCTTCAAACTGTCAAGCTCCAGGCGCTTTGCCTCTTGCACATGTACTGGGTAGTACTTAGCTCGTAGCAATGCCGTGTACTGCTCCCACCCAAAGTCGGGTCGGCCACCATCTCGGCTCGCACAAGCTTCCACCAGTTTCTAGTCGAACCCTTCAAGTAAAATGTAGCAAGACGGACCTTGGCATCAGCAGGAACAGCCAAGGTCTCGTAGGTGGTCTCTAGCTCCGAGATATACGCCTCTAGTTTGGAAGGGTCGGTTTCCCCTTTGAAGGACGGGGGTCGCAGATTGGCCAACGCTTTCACCCAATTAGTCTCACGTGGCTGTGGTGGTGGTGGTGGTTCCGGATGATCCTGACCAACGGGCTGTTGCTGCCCTTGCTGCACTGCAGCTACAATCTGTGGTACCACCTGAGCTAGGGCAGCCGCCACAGCTTCGGCCATCATCTGAGCGGTAGGGTTGTCTCCCGCGTCTCCTGGACCGGGCCCTTCGCGGCCTCGTCCATGTGGTCGCCCTGCCATCTGAACATACATGAAAGCACATTAGTATTGTGCTTACAAACTTATCGTATCACATGTTTATAACGTCCTTTGGACGACAAGGCTTAAATTTCCTAACTCGGTATATTCCTAAGCTCGGTAACCGGTAATCAGAGCGATACTTCACTCTGATACCACTTTTTGTAACACCCAACCATAAACTCCACACTTAACCAATAATTACAGCGGGAAACATCAATTAACCATTTACCAAAAGGGCGGTGTTACACACCGTTAGCCACCCACGTGGCTAACAAGGCAGTTACATACATTGTATCGGTCTGATTACAAGAATCCCGAGCATAATTACAACTTCCAAAAATCACCAATCCAAAAGAATCACAATATACCGAGTGTCAATGTACAAAATCACAATCTAATCCTATATCCACCAAAATATACGACCTCGAGTGTACAAACACTACTCGGGTTCAATATCCAAAAATAACAAAAGTATTCCTTTGAGCTACATGCTATAACCACTCCGCTTCCTCGATCACTCTCCTGAAAAATAATATATGCCCCCAAAGGGGGTCAGCAACCCTTGGCTGGCATGGTTAACATGCAGCCCGCTAACTACCGGGATACACGCAACTATTTGTCATGATAACATGTGTGAGCCTCGATTTTAAACCCTATCCTATGTTGATTAAGGCTGATTAGGATCTGATTGGGTTTTAGGTCCACTTATAGCCTAAGATTAATAACTATGTCGTATAACAATAATTATTAAAACCTAAGCTAGCTCACTGGAACCTATTATGAGTCGCCACCTAATTTTAACCTAGATCAAATTAGGAAGGAGAGTTCGGGTTCGGGGGCTTGATATTCGACTTATTTAGGGTTCAATTACTTTCATTACCCCTAGAAGTCGTTTTTCCTCTACTTAGTTTAATTACGGCTTATTACGAGTCGTTTTAACCTAAGTGCGCAAGCTTCTGTTTTTTTGTGTTTTTAGCATTTTTTGACAGAAAATTAAAGTGAAAAGTGAAATTACCTAAACTAGGGTTTCGGAGGCAGAATTAGGTCAAATTTCATTTCCGTCCGTAGCCACGGACCTAATGTCCGAGACCACGGACCCCAGTTAACCTAAATACACAGAAGAGTCGAAATTAAAGAAAAACAAAAATTTGCAAAGTCCGGGGCCACGGACAGGCTGTCCGTGGGCCCGGACATCATTAGAAAAAACCTAAATTTTGAATTTTTAAAATCCCGCCGCCGTCCGTGGGGTCCGTGGTCTCGGACAACGCGTCCGAGGTCCCGGACCATAGGTCCGAGGTCACGGACCACCCACGGACAGGGGTTTTCAGAAGGTTCCCGAGGGTGTTTTGAGCTCAAATTTTATGGGGTGTGTAGCCTGAAAGATGTACAAGACGTTAGTGATTGAAAGTTTTCAATTTGAATTCGAATTAAGCACGAAACTTAGCAAACAAGTTATCTGACAGAGACTCAAATAAACAGCAATACAGAAGCCTACGAAGGTTAGTTTGAGTTCAAATTTCGAGGCAAGACAGGTAATACCGTGGAGAATTAGGGAAACTGAGTTCCTACCTGTTTTACCTTCGGATTCACAACGTTTCTTCACACCGGGATTCGTTGAGCGCTCCGTTGATGGCAAACCCGAAAGGACTTCGAACCAGGCTTCTGGTTGTTGGTTGTTCTTGCTATTCTTCACGTGTTGGTGGTGTTTTTTGTGAGGTTTGATGATTATTGGTGCTTTGGGAATTGGAAAACGTGTTTAGATGATGATTTCGGGGGATTTTCGGTATGATTTGGGTGGCCGGGTATTGGAAAACGTGAGAGAGAGAGGAGGGGCTGCCTTTCCTGACTCTCTAGGGTTCTTGAGTGTGAGGTCCTCCTTTTATCCAAAAACCTATCCCCTTATATAGACTTTCTTAAAGATAAAGAGAATCTAGTAAAAGTAGATTTTTCGATATTTAAACTAAGTAACTTCCCAAAGGAATTTTGCTATGAAATTTTAACCACATGTCAAGAATGGATATTATGAATTTTCTGAGGTGGAAACGAATTTTTTAAATGCTGGAGCATTTTTAAATTGAATTTCTCGAGATTCAGTCAGAAATTGCTAGAAAATTATTGGAAAATTCGAAAGATCAAAATTCCAACGCCATTATGCTTAAATGTCATCCTCTATCATGGGTTAAAATATCAAAGCATTTCAAGCTGATTTGGGCACCCTTTGGAGGAGAGAGAGAAAGCCTATAGGAGAACTCAGAAGCCTTAAAAATTACGAAAACGCCCCTGACAATGCGAAACTGCTCCTCAGGCCCTGGAACACGCCGATCGGGCCGGAGTCTCTTACTGTTTGATGGAGATGGCTCTCAAACCTCGTAGACCTCAGCCAGGGGGTCAAAATTTTGGGTTAACAGTTGCCCCCCGTCAACTGGACTTTGTAACGAACGTGAAAAGTCTGGTTGATGCTTGAGTGGTGCCCCAAAATTTTGGACCCCACAGAATCCTCCACGTTGTATGAAACCGGGTTAACGATGCCCAGCTATTCGGAGGCGCTGACTACCTAAGCTACAAAACATTGTCGAGCTATTCTAAGGCGCTGACTGCCTAAACTACAAAGCGTTGTCGAGCTATTCTAAGGCGCTGACTACCCAAAATACAAAGCATTGTCGAGCTATTCTAAGGCGCTGACTACCTAAATGATGAAAATGATGTCGAGCTATTCTAAGGCGCTGACTACCTAAAGTGATGAAAATGATGTCAAGCTATTCTAAGGCGCTGACTACCTGAAATGATGATGTGCTGTCGAGCTATTCTAAGGCGCTGACCACCTAAAGTGATGAAAATGATGTCGAGCTATTCTAAGGCGCTGACTACCTGAAATGATGATGTGCTGTCGAGCTATTCTAAGGCGCTGACCACCTAAAGTGATGAAAATGATGTCGAGCTATTCTAAGGCGCTCTGACTACCTGAAATGATGATGTGCTGTCGAGCTATTCTAAGGCGCTGACCACCTAAAGTGATGAAAATGATGTCAAGCTATTCTAAGGCGTTGACTGCCTGCCTAGGGTGTGAAAACTGGATGCAAATGCAAGAATGCTGAAATGCTAATGATGCAAATGATGCTGATGCTGATGATAATGCCGATGATGTTGATGATGCCGATGATGCTGATGATGCAAATGATGCTGATGCTGATGATAATGCCGATGATGTTGATGATGCCGATGATGCTGATGATGCTCGGATGCTTCAGGGGGACCGAAACCCATGTCGATGCTCCTGGGGACCCAATGTGGACTTATTGCCATCGCCCCCAAGCCGGTGGCAGGGATAACTCCTGGTAAAAACCCTGGGGACTTATTGCCTTTGCCCACCATTCGTGATCCAAAAATAAGTTGACATCGCAAAAGGAGGATTTATTGCCATCACCATCGCCAACTTTCTGTCGCCAGGTCTTGTGACCGCCGATAATGCAACTAGGTCTTATGACGAGCCTATATGAATGAGATGAATGCAATGTGTTTGATGAGAGTGGGTAAGCTAAAAGGTAATGCTAGGTCTTACTACGAGCCTAAGGGAATGCAACTAGGTCTTATGACGAGCCTAAGGAATGCAACTAGGTCTTATGACGAGCCTAAAGGATGGTTCTAGGTCTTATGACGAGCCTAAGGGATGCAACTAGGTCTTATGACGAGCCTAAAGGGAGGTTCTAGGTCTTATGACGTAAGGGATGCAACTAGGTCTTATGACGAGCCTAAAGGGAGGTTCTAGGTCTTATGACGAGCCTAAAGGATGGTTCTAGGTCTTATGACGAGCCTAAGGATGGATCTAGGTCTTATGACGAGCCTAAAGGATGGTTCTAGGTCTTATGACGAGCCTAAGGATGGATCTAGTCTTATGACGAGCCTAAAGGGAATCTAAGTGAACGTGAGTAAGATGTATGATGGGTCTAAACAGATGTAGAAGGATTAGGGTTTATGTCAAACTGGAAACGGTGGGGCTCAAGACGGGCCTGCGGGTGTTTGAGTTGTGAAGGTAGGGCTTAGAAGGGCCTGCAGATGTTGAGTGTGAAGGTGGGACGGGCCTGAGGGAATTTGATGGAGGTAGGCTTAGGACGGCCTGCAGATGTGAGTGTGAAGGTAGGACGGGCCTGAGGGAATTTGATGTGGAGGTAGGCTTAGGACGGGCCTGCAGATGTCTGATGTGGAGGTAGGGCTTAGGACGGGCCTGAGGTGTTGATGTGGATGTAAGGGCTTATGCCTGTGGTGGGATGGTGGTGCTCAAGCTTTAGGTTTCAATTGGTGTTGTCATGGCAATTGTTGGAACCAACAATTGCCCCCAGTATTTTTCCTTAGGACAATCTGAGTTAGAGTTCATGGCAATTGATCGGAACGATCAATTGCCCCCAGTATTTCTTTGATTAAATGTGCAAACAAGTCTCGTCCTCACAGGGTTAGGACTTATGTTCTGATGTGGTGCTTCCTAACCTACACTCGACTGTTTGGTGTTTGCACTCGTTCTCACTTATGGTCAAACTCTCAACCATTGAATTTGACATTTGTTAGGTTTACGCGTTCAACCGTTACTTTCACATGATCAGATACACAACTACTAAGTCGGAAGTCTTTTGGGCTTATGCACGTGGCTATGGGGTGTGATGAATGACAATAGGACAATGGAGGAATGTTTAGGATATGTGGAGCTATAAGGGTGACCAAAGCTGCAACTTGCACCGTCTCGGACTTGTCTTTTTCGCCTTGAAGAACGTTTGGCTACTTCGTGATGACTTCGCTTATGAACTTGGGACTTGGAATTTTGGATTGTTCCTTGCATTTCCCCTTTCTTCCAATTTTGGGTTTCTTCAAGGCTTTTCAGGTTTGCCTTTCTTTGAATCTTTCCTTCGGGGTTCTTGTGTTTCCCGGTTTTGATCTTTGAGAGCTGTTTTTGATGTTAGCTCATTTGATCCTGTGTCACTTTGGGACCATTGCGGATCGTTTGTTCATGCTGGTAGCGGTTTTGCTTCTTTGTGAGGTTGTAGTTCGGGAGTCGGGCTCCTCGCTTCCGTGGTCACGGGTCGGTTATTCATCATGGTTGGCTTGTTTGTGGGGCTTGTAGTGCTGCAAAGAGGTCATACATGAAAAGCTCAGCGGGGGTACCTAGGGTTTAATGTCTGGGTTCACAGGCTTTTGGCTGTGTGGTGCTGTACCTAGGTGCTTCGTTATCCCTAATAGTTGTGTATCCGTTCTTTGTTACTTTTCACAGGTTTAAGTGTAAATTTACAAATTGTCTCCTTCGGTTGGAGTCATGCCGTTCACCTCACCTTTGGATGTGACCTCTCTGGAGTCGTGTAAAAATGACATGCTCTTTCGCTCTTGGTTTTACCGCTCAAGGCACTCTCGCGAAACGTTCACTCAGAGACCTGTTTGCGCATTTAAACAAAAGAAATAAACATTATCGGTCCTTAACCCAGATTGCCCCCAGTATCGTTGTGGGTTTTTTTTTCTCGACAAGCCTTTTGAATACCCAAGTTATTTTGAGGAGGGGTGATTACATGTGTGAGGACGGTGGTGAGTAATGATGGGGTGATTGCTGAGTGATTTATATTTTTTTTTTTTTTGTGTGTTCACATGAACGGAAGTATACTCATTAGAACACGAATCAAAGAAGAAATTTTATTGATAATCAAAAGAAGTAACAACGACATTGAGTACCAACTAAAAGGGAGAAACAACTAAACTAGCTAAAGAACTAAAAGAAAAGACGAAACAAATGCTACGCTAAACAACTGAAGAGAAAAGAAAAATAACAAAGATTCCTAGTGGTGCTCAGACATGGGGTTCCCGAAAATATTCCCATGCTCCAAGAACTGAAGTCCCTGGTCAAGCAAGTCTTGGATCTTATGCCGTAAGGCCCGGCAATGATCTGTGTTATGGCCAGGTAACTGATGGTGATGGCAGAATTGACTAAGATGCCTCCCTAAATGAGCGGTTCCTGGCCGAGGGGCCAAAGGCTGTAGCAAGTTTCTTTTCTGGAGCTCCTCAAATGCCTGACTTGGTGTTCGGCCAAAGTCGGTAAACTGTCTTGGCGCAGGGAATCGCCTTGGTCGGGATGATGCTTTGGTTCTCTGCTTTGAAACTGGGATTGCCACAACTGGCTTTGCCTTGTTGCCCATTCTCCGAGCTTTGAGCTGTCCTACCTGTAACCTGGCACTACAGTTCTGCGGGCACATGGGACTCTCGCCTAGGGCGGGTGTCGGTATTCCTAACTTAGTGCAAGATCTCGAGGAAGGAAAATTTAAAATGATCTCCTTGGGGGTTTCTTCTGGTCGTCTGCTCGCCCTCTCGAGTTCTGCAGCCATTTCCTTGGTATCCCCTTGTGAACCTTGGGCCGTAATAGAACTGACTTCAGTACAGTTGTGAAGAAAGCTAAGAAGCCTATTCACTAGTTCATTTTGGACTTGACGTCCGGCTTCAAGGGAAAGGGTCTTCGTTTTTAATTCTTCAATTGCTGCAATGTAGTTGGACTCCATGGCGTTCCTGACAGCACTATGTCTCTGCTCCATGGCATTGATGGTGTCCCGGTACTTTTGTTCCAATGCTGCGAGATGGATGTCCATGTTGATCGGATTTCCTCCTTCACCACTCCTAGGATTTGGGTTCGCCTGTTTCCAAAACATCGTCCATTAGAAAACTGAAGTTCTGGGCCGAGAAGGAATACTTGATAAAGTGGTATTCTAACTTGTTTGGGCCGAGTAATTCTTGGTTGGGCCTAAAATGATACTTATAACTAGGACCTTAGGTGGATTTACTTTTCGTGGGCCTAGAACTAAATTGATGATTCAAGTTGGGCTGAAAGAGAGAAATCACATGAGTTTAAACTTTTGGGCCCGAGCTCGAACAAACAATTCATTCAAACCAAACAAGGCCTTTGGGCTGCGAACAATAAAACCGTAAATTCGGGTTATTCCTATCAGTTTCTAGGCAGGGTAGTGGGCCGATCACGCGAGCAAACAAGGCCCACACGAATTCAACATGTCCTCACTAGACGTTAAAATCAAACCGGGTATGGATCGATCCGGAGAGGTGCTTGGGGCATGGGCCCGGGTTGCCACAAAGGAATAAGGCTTGCACGCTATTCTCTTTGGGCTTCCCCACTTTTTTCACATCACCTGAAGGTGTGCATCTACGGTCGGGTCTTTGACTGACCAAACAATGGGCTTGGTAAGGGTACTGCCAGGAAAATGCTTGGGGCTAAAGCCCAGGTATTAAGGGGGTGTGGTTTGACGACACCCTCCTCTTTTCCCCCATTTATTCACATCACCTAAAAGGTGTGAGTCCCAGACAGGGGACCCTCAAACGGGTCCCGGGGTGAAATTGGCTTGCGTGGACCCTCGCTCTCATATGATGCAAGGGTGCAAAAATTAAAGTGCGCACATAAATGAACAAGCAACATAGTAAAAGCCATAAATAAACGTTTTCAAGTTAAACCCTCTTTCTTAAAATTAAACAAGTTAAAATTAAGAAGTTGGTCCCCAGCAGAGTCGCCAGTCTGTGAGCCTCGATTTTAAACCCTATCCTATGTTGATTAAGGCTGATTAGGATCCGATTGGGTTTTAGGTCCACTTATAGCCTAAGATTAATAACTATGTCGTATAACAATAATTATTAAAACCTAAGCTAGCTCACTGGAACCTATTATGAGTCGCCACCTAATTTTAACCTAGATCAAATTAGGAAAGGAGAGTTCGGGTTCGGGGGCTTGATATTCGACTTATTAGGGTTCAATTACTTTCATTACCCCTAGGTCGTTTTTCCTCTACTCAGTTTATTACGGCTTATTACGAGTCGTTTTAACCTAAGTGCGCAAGCTTCTGTTTTTTTGTTTTTAGCATTTTTTGACAGAAAATAAAGTGAAAAGTGAAATTACCTAAACTAGGGTTTCGGAGGCAGAATTAGGTCAAATTTCATTCCGTCCGTAGCCACGGACCTAATGTCCGAGACCACGGACCCCAGTTAACCTAAATACACAGAAAGTCGAAATTAAAGGAAAACAAAAATTTGCAAAGTCCGGGGCCACGGACAGGCTGTCCGTGGGCCCGGACATCATTAGAAAAACCTAAATTTTGAATTTTTAAAATCCCGCCGCCGTCCGTGGGTGTCCGTGGTCTCGGACAACGCGTCCGAGGTCCCGGACCATAGGTCCGAGGTCACGGACCACCCACGGACAGGGGTTTTCAGAAGGTTCCCGAGGGTGTTTTGAGCTCAAATTTTATGGGTGTGTAGCCTGAAAGATGTACAAGACGTTAGTGATTGAAAGTTTTCAATTTGAATTCGAATTAAGCACGAAACTTAGCAAACAAGTTATCTGACAGAGACTCAAATAAACAGCAATACAGAAGCCTACGAAGGTTAGTTTGAGTTCAAATTTCGAGGCAAGACAGGTACCGTGGAGAATTAGGGAAACTGAGTTCCCTGTTTTACCTTCGGATTCACAACGTTTCTTCACACCGGGATCGTTGACGCTCCGTTGATGGCAACCCGAAAGGACTTCGAACCAAGCTTCTGGTTGTTGGTTGTTCTTGCTGTTCTTCACGTTTGGTGGTGTTTTTGTGAGGTTTTGATGATTATTGGTGCTTTGGGATTGGAAAACGTGTTTAGATGATGATTTCGGGGGATTTTCGGTATGATTTGGGTGGCCGGGTATTGGAAAACGTGAGAGAGAGAGAGGGGCTGCCTTTCTGACTCTCTAGGGTTCTTGAGTATGAGGTCCTCCTTTTATCCAAAAACCTATCCCCTTATAACTTTCTTAAAGATAAAGAGAATCTAGTAAAAGTAAGATTTTTCGATATTTTAACTAAGTAACTTCCCAAAGGAATTTTGCTATGAAATTTTAACCACATGTCAAGAATGGATATTATGAATTTTCTGAGGTGGAAACGAATTTTTTAAATGCTGGAGCATTTTTAAATTGAATTTCTCGTCAGATTCAGTCAGAAATTGCTAGAAAATTATTGGAAATTCGAAATCAAAATTCCAACGCCATTATGCTTAAAATGTCATCCTCTATCATGGGTTAAAATATCAAAGCATTTCAAGCTGATTTGGGCACCCTTGGAGGAGAGAGAAAGCCTATAGGAGAACTCAGAAGCCTTAAAAATTACGAAACGCCCCTGACAATGACGAAACTGCTCCTCAGGCCCTGGAACACGCCGATCGGGCCGGAGTCTCTTACTGTTTGATGGAGATGGCTCTCACAACCTCGTAGACCTCAGCCAGGGGGTCAAAATTTTGGGTATAACAACATGGCGTTGATTTTAACATACAACATATATATTACATAGCAAGAAATATTGCATAACAATAACAACACATACGTAGTGAGAACACTTCGCTTTAGTAAACAACCAACATAGTTAGTCAACTTAGTAAGCCTAGAGAATGACTTCATCCTCATGTTAAGCTTATCACATAACACGTTACTGTTCTGTTAGTCGAATGAATAACTTAACTGAAAAGATGAGACGGGTATAGTGACCCGAGCACACCCCACACATAATTTCCCCCTAGCCCGAGTGGAAGTCAGGTAGGTAAGCTTTGGCTAAGCTAGTGGGAGGTTGAAAACCAAAAAGGAAGACAACCCTAACATAGGGAGAGAGCCGAATCTGATTCAGATATCGACCCCCATACATACACGCGTGACCGGAACGACCGGATTCCTTACTCCCCGGTTAGCACTTGTTAGAAGTCCCATTGTTGAACCTTAACACAATAGACCGAAATTAAGTATCTAAGACCAGTTAGACAAAAAGGAAATGGGATACACTTTTACAACACACTCCATAACTGGCTCATACATAGCCGAGGTTAGCACGTTCCTTAGGTTGAAACGTTAAACCGGGTACCGCTCTCTTTCGTATCCTAGCTTGGTCAACTAACGGGTTAGTACGTATTCGAGGTTAACGGCACCGGTACACATACGTCAAATAACAATAATGACTATAAACTCATTTCATGATTTAATCTTACAAGGTCGTAAACACACAGAAAAACAAACAAACACACAAGCCGGTGTAAACCGGTAGGTAACAGACTGCAAGAAAACCATACCTTGATCCTTGCTGCATTCGGTTTCCACCGTCGAAGAATCTTATACACATTTAGTAACGTCGGTTAATTAATGTACTAGACCTTTATTAATTTGTTACTTCACATTTCTAGTTTATTTTACTTTCACACTTTGTTATAACTTTCCATCCTTTTAATTGTCTTTATAACCCACTTACATGTCCTAAACAACCTTATAACTTCATTACTAACTAATCTTCATCATTAGACATCATTTCTAGCCTTAAACAAAGTTTCTCTCTCTCTTTTTTTGTGGTCCGGGACTTGGTCCTCATCTAAGGTCCCGGGTCTAGTCTCTGTAAAGTTCTAGGGTTATTTTTGTATGGTGGTCCAACCCTAGCAAACGGAAATCGAAACAGAGCTCAAACGAGCAAATTATGGTCAAAGATGTATCATGTCCGAACTTGTGTCCGGACATCAACGTTCGGACACAAGTCGAGACTTAAAAGATGAAAACTGATGAATGTCCGAACATGTGTCCGAGCTTCAAAGTTCGGACACAAGTCGAAGCAAAATCAAAGGAAAAATTCCAACTGTCCGAACATGTGTCTGAGCTTCAAAGTTCGGACACAGGTCGAAGCTAAATCTGTAGAGAAATTTTCAAGTGTCCGAACTTGTGTCCGAGCTTCAAAGTTCGGACACAAGTCGAAGCAAAATCAGAGAAAAGAGAAGGGAGTGTCCGAACTTCTGTCCGGACTTACAAGTTCGGACACCATACGAGACTTGTAAGTCGGACTCGTCCTCGCACCCCGTCCGAACATCAAAGATCGGACGGAAGTTCGGACACAGCTTAAAACTCAGAAAACTTTAAACGCAGCAGGGCATGTCCGAACTTCCAAGTTCGGATGGAAGTTCGGACGTGCCAAAAAACTCATTTAACAGTGGCGATTTTTACCCAAAAATGCACCCAAACCATACCCAAATTTTGACATGTTCTCCCTATAGTTATAACATGTTCCCCCTCATCATTTAGCCCACCAAAACACTTTGACCATCTATACATTCCAAGGCACCAATTTGCACACAACTTCCATCATTTTAACTACAAACACACACAATGTACAATAACCTTCAAAGCTTGGCTCTTAGGCCCTTAAAACACATCAAACTAAACACTGAATTTCCATACTATTAGCAACACCTGCATTTACACTCAACATTATATTGCTCAAACATGAACACATTCATAGATCACCACATTAGTTTAAGGTAAGTTAATTACCTTGGGTTTTCTTTTCAAACCTTTCTCTTAACTTCTTGTTCCTCATCGGTATTCAACGGGATGAATTGCTACACTAATGACCATGCCAAGATAAACACAATGAGTATGAGGGTTTATGAACACCATTCCATTAACCCTAGAACTTAGTAATTGTTTGAAACACATTGGAGGGAATTACCTTCTACTTCAAAGTGAAGTGTTTGGAAATGAATTAGGGCTATCTCCAACACCTCAAGAAGATTTGAACAAGCTAAAATGGAGAACAAGCATAGTGTTCAAGATAGGGAAAAAAAAGTCGACTACAAGAAGGAAATGGAGGAATAAGTGGGATTTGATTTCCTTTCTTACCTTAGAACAACAAGAAATGATTGGCTTCAAGAATATGAAGTTTCTCTTCAAAATGTGGTACACCCATGGAAATGAAGTATGGAGTTTTGAGATTCTAAAAGGTGCAAAATAATCCCCAAGATGAGAGAAGTATTTGGTGTAAAAATTTCTTGATTTGGAGCTAGGATGAAGTAACAAGGAGGTGAAGTTGGGGTTGTTCCTTGGCTTGCAATTGCCATTAGAGGAGAACAAGGGCAGAAGAGAGCTGGGAAATGGGGAAAAATCGGAAGAGAAAGGGAATGGAGGAAAGAGAAGTGTGAGAGAGGGTAAAGTAAGTTTATTGTTTTGTATTTTAGTGAATAGTAAATTACTGGAATAGAGAGGGAGAATAAAACGTGAGACACAGAGAGGGGGACAAAAATCTGGTTTTTTATTTTACAATGTGAGAGAGTGGCACTTGGTCATTAGCAGATAACACCCTTAATTTCCGAACTGTCAGTTTTAACAGTCCGGGTCCGGTTTTCGGAATTTATTTTTGGATTCTAAAAATTCCTAGAATTTAATTAGTATATAATTATAGTTATAAAATCAACTATAATTTATACAAGTCCGATTTAACTATTTAAGGCCACGTTTTTCGTTTTCTCGAAAAACGTGCTTTAAAGCCTCGTTTGTGCTTTTAACTCATTATCGGATTCGTTTCCTTCGGGAATTTCTCCCACATGTTCTTAGTGACTAAATAAGTCCTAGGAATCCATTTAGGACCCTAGATAGTTCATATTCTTACTATAATTATTCAACACACATTTTCTTTTTCGTTTTGATTTTTTTTATTTCTTCACCAATGTTCTTGAGGATTTAATTAGCCTTAAAATATCATAATTATATAATTAACTAACATATTAAGGTTTGGGGTATTTCACTTTTGGATGTCACTTTGGATGCAAGCTGCTGGCCTTGAACCATTTCCAGTGTTTTTTAAGTTCCCGAGCTTTAATTCTCCTTTATTGATCATTTCCTCAAGGACACCAACTTGTCCTATCAGCATGTCGAAATTAGGAAAGTTTGCGAATGTCAGCTTGTCATTGTATTGCTTCTGCATATTCTCGATTACCATTCGGATTTGATCCTATTCGTCCATCTTTGTGAGCATAGCGGCTGCCTTCATCCTCCAACGCTTGACGAAGTCGGACATTGATTCACTTTCTATTTGTCACGTGCTTGCAAGATCAGCCCTGGTGACTTCAAAACTTCTAGCGTACTCAAAATGATGTAGAAAAGCTTCACAGACCTCCTCGTAGGTCTTGGTATTCATCCTTTGAGTTATGTACCAACGCTGAGGAGTCTCATCAAGATAATGAGCAAATACCTTGGCCTTCTACATGTTGTTTAGCATAAGGATGGACATTTCTCTATCAAACATTGCCAAATGAAGTTGTGGGTCGGAGGAACCCTTGTATAGAGGAAGTGTTGGCAACTTCAACTTTGGAGGGAGATCAACCTTGGGATATAATCTAGTGGAAAAGTAGTCAAAACCGGCTGGCTTATTGGCCTTCTCCATGCGCTCAATCTTTTTCAGCATCACATTGAATTCTACGTCTAACTGGGCATCTACGTTGATTGGATTTCCTCCTTCTACCACACTTAGGATTCGGGCATACCTGTTTTCAAAGTGCTGTCTGTTAGAAAACAAAAGAGGATTGGGCTGAAATTCCAGGCCGCAAAGAAGTTTTAGGTTAGAACTTGTCTGGGCTGCGAGAAAAACACATGAGCTGGAATGTTTTGAAGATTGTGGGTAGGTACTAAGGCCCGAATGAGTTGGAATAGAGGCACATGGCCAGAATGATTCATGAGCTAAGAACTGGTGCCAAAGCCAAAATGTTTGGAGAATGTGACACTTGGGCTGGAATGTTATGAGACTTTGGCACTTGGGCCAAAATGTGTTTGGGCTAGAAATAAGGCGCGTGGGCCGGAATGATTTCTAAACCATGTTCTAGATGTGAATTGGAATTTGGGCCGAGTAACTTTGGTTGGGCCTAAAAGATGACACCAAGATCTAGGATTTTGGGTCAGAGCCCGAGTGAAAAGTTTTCCTAGACTAGAATGGACCTTGGGCCGAAAGAATTTCATTGAAAAGGCTTGGTTGATTTTTCTCGAGTTTTGTGAATTATCTCAAATTTAGGTGAATTTCTTTTCCATGGGCCTAGAACTAAATGGATAATTCAAATTGGGATGAAAAAGAAGAAATTACCTAAGTATAGGCTTTTGGGCCAAAGCCCAAACAAACAATTCACTCATTTAAACCAAACAGGGCCTTTGGGCCGCAAATAATTAAGCCGCGAATTTCGGGTCGGGCCGAGTAGATGCAGGAAAAGTTCCTATCAATATCTAGGTTGTTAGTGGGCCGGTCGTACAAGCAATCTAGACGCTTAAATCAAACCGGGTATGGATCGATCCGGAGAGGTGCTTGGGGCGTGGGCCCAGCTTACCACAAAGGAATAGGGCATGCACACTATTCTCTTTGGGCTTCCTCACTCTTTTCACATCACCTGAAGGTGTGCGTCTACGGTCGGGTCTTTGAATGACCAAACAAGGCTAGGTAAGGGCACTGCCAAGAAAATGCTTGGGGTTAAAGCCCAGGTATTAAAGGGATGTGGTTAGACGACATCCTCCTCTTTTCCCCCACTTATTCACACCACCTAAAAAGGTGTGAGTTCCTGACAAGGGACCCTAAGGCGGGTCCCGGGGTGAAATCGGCTTGTGTGGACACTCACTCTCATATAATGCAAAGGTGCAAAAATTTAAATTGCGCGCGAAAGTAAACAAACAATGTAATAAAAGCCATAAATAAATAATTTTTGAGTTAAACCCTCTTTCTTAAAATTAAACAAGTTAAAATTAAGAATTTGTCCCCAGCGGAGTAGTCATTTTGTGAGCCTCGATTTTTGAACCCTATCTTATGTTGATTTGAGTTGATTAGGATCTGGTCGGGTTCTAGATCCACTTATAACCTAAGCTTAATAAATATGTCATAAAACATTAATTATTAAAAACCTAAGTTAGCTCACTATAACCTAATTAGAGTTGCCACCTAATTTTAACCTAGATTAAATTAGGAAAGGAGAGTTCGGGTTCGGGTGCTTGGTATTCCACTTATTTAGGGTTCAATTACTTTTATTACCCCTCGAAGTCATTTTTCCTCTACTTAGTTTAATTACGGCTTATTACGAGCCGTTTTGACCTAAGTGCACGAACTTCTATTTTTTGACAGAAAATTAAAGTGAAAAGCGAAATTACCTAAACTAGGGTTTCGAAGGCAGAATTAGATCGAATTTTGTTTCCGTCCATGGCCACAGACCTAATGTCCGAACCCACGGACCTTAGTTAACCTAGTTAGACAGAAAAGTCGAATTGAAAGGAAAATAAAATTTTGAAAAGTCTGGGGCCACGGACAGGACATCTGTGGGCCCGGACATAAGTTGAAAAACCCTAAAAAATTTGAAAATACTATTCCCGCTGCGGTCCGGGGGTGTCCGTGGCCTCAGAGGCCATCCGGGACACTGGACAGGCTGTCCGTAGGCGCGGACCACCCTCGGACGACGGTGTTCTAGTGATTCCCGGCGGTGTTTTTAGCTCAAATTTTATGGGTGTGTAGCCTATAAGATTTTAAACAAGTTAGTGTTCGAAAGAATCCAATTTGAAGCTGAATTTAACACGAAACTTAGTGCACAAGTTATCAGGCAGAAACAAAGGAAAATGCTAATTCAGGTGCTGAAAGAGTTCGATTTAATTCCAAATTTCAGCAGAGAGTTAATGAAGTCAAGGAGAGTTAGGAAACCTGAACTCTAATATGTTTTACCTTCGGATTCGAGGTGTTTCTTCACATCGGGATTCTTCGGAGGCCTCGTGGATGCTGGTTCCGAATTGAGATCGGCCCGAGCTTCTGACTCCTTGTAATTCTTGATGTTCCTCACATTTTGATGGTGTTTTGGTGAAGGTTTGATGATTGTTGATGTTATGGGAGTTGAAGAATGTGTTTAGATGATGATTTTGGAAGGTTTTTTTATGTGATTTCGATGCTCAGGTGTGTAAAAAACATGGGAGACTTGTGACGGATGGGTTCTCTGACTTTCTAGGGCTCTAGAGATTCTGATTTGATCAAGGGTTAAGGTTCCTTATACAAGCTTCCTTAAAGATAGAAAAATCCACTAAAAACCGAGATTTACCGACGTTTTAGCGCAAGTGCTTCCGAAAGGAATTTGACTATGAAATTTTAACCGTGTGTAAAGGATGATATTTATGATTTTTCCAAGGTGGTATCGAGTTTTTGGATATTGGAATATTTTTAAATTCAATTTCTCGTCAGATTTAGTCAAAAATGACTAGAAAATTATTGGAATATCGAAAAATCAAAATTCCAAAGCCATTATGCTCAAAATGTCATCCTCTATCATGGGTTAAAATTTCAAAGCATTTTGAATTGATTTGAGCCACTTTCAATGGAGAGAGAAAGCTCAAAGAGGGCTTAGGAGCCTTTGAAAATTACAAAAATGCCCCTGAAGCTGACCTAACTGTCCTTGGCACTCCGGAATGTGCCGATTGAACTGGGAATTATTGCCGCTTGACCAAACTACCCTTTTAGTACCTATGCCTTAAGATACTCTCTTCTGGGGGTTAAAATTTTGGGTATAACACCCGACCTGACTTTTCATTTTTTTTTATAGTATAAAATAATTTTTTTTAAAAAATAATATAATTTAGGGAAAATTACATCCCCACCCATGACGTTTGGTGAAATTACACACCCCACCCAAGAAGTTTCAAAAATTACTTTGCCACCCATGTGGTTTCCTCTATTTTACATCTAACAACTTTTCTAATATTTGATCAACTTAATAGATGCTTAAATGTTGTCCAAAATTGATAAAACTTTACATGGATGATGCTAAGCTGTTATATTTTTCTCCAACGCCAAATCCAAAGTTTTTAAAGCTCATATATGACCTGTGGGACCCAATGAAAACACGTTGACATGTCACATGTTTCATTGGGTCCCACGGATCACATATGAGCTTAAAAACTTTGGATTTAACGCTAGACCAAAATATAACACCTTAGCATCATCTATGTAAAGTTTTATCAATTTTGAACAACATTTAAGCATCTTTTAACTTGATCAAATATTAAAAAAGTTGTTAGATGTAAAATACAGGAAACCACATGAGTGGGCAAAGTAATTTTTGAAACTTCATGGGTGGGGTGTGTAATTTCACCAAACGTCATGGGCGGGGATATAATTTTCCCTTTAATTTGTTATATTCTTGTCCAATGCCAAATCCAAAGTTTTTTAAGGTCATATATGACCTGTGGGACCCAATGAAAATACGTTCACATGCAAGTTTCATTGGGTCCCACAGATCACATATGAGCTTAAAAAACTTTGGATTTCACACTAGATCAAAATATAACACCTTAGCATCGTCCATGTAAAGTTTCATCAATTTTGGATAACATTTAACCATCTTTTAAGTTGATCAAATATTAGAAAAGTTGTTGGATGTAAAATAACGGAAACCACATGGGTGGGCAAAGTAATTTTTAAAACCTCGTGGGTGGGATGTGTAATTTCGCCAAACGTCATGGGTGGGGATGTAATTTTCCCATTTAATATTGATTTATCCACAATATATATATAATTTATTTAAAATTTACATATTATATAAAAATCAAATTTAACATATATATATATATGTTATTTAAAAAAATAATAAATACTATAAAATCCGACAGGACGAAGGGGGCGTTCGGCATGCATTTTATGGACAGCATAAATGTACAACATATGCTGTTTTGGACTCCTTTATTTGTTTTTGCTGTTTGGCTAAAAGAGCATAAGTATCAGCATAAATGTCAGCATAAATGACAACATAAATGCCTGCAGCAAATGCAACTTTTTCGTTTCCGTGCTTTCACTTCTGTTTCTTTACTCACTTCATAATGCAATTATTGTGACTATTGATTAAAAACACTTTTTACAAGTTACTTTATTTATTACAAATTGCATAATGCTTCAAATAATTTATAAAAAATAGTACTACTTCTTTAACCAATTTAAAAAAAACCACATTTATAATACAAATCTACAATATATTATTTGTAATACCACATAGATTAATAAAATTAAAAAAACCAATAAATATACACACTTGTTGATATAAAAATTAAAAAATTTAAATAGTATATAGAAATATGAATGCATATAAATTTATTAACATACAAAGTTACAAAAATATTATATATTATTAAAAGTTACAATTTCACTAAATAAATTCACATAACATTATCAGAAAATTTGAAACGTTTGTTCTCTTTTTTTACGCTTTTATATTTGTAAGAATTATAAAATTTAGATAATAAAAATATATTGTTTAGAAGTTACAAGTCTTGCTTAAATAATAAAAATAAAATTTTTATTGGTTATACAAATATTTTTATTTTCTTTGGTTTCTCAAGTTTTTACTGTAAATTAAATACTCATAGTAATACTCCCTCCGTCCTGAATTGATCGTCCTGTTTACTTTATGACACGTTTTTCCACTTCAATATTAAGCATATAAGATAAAATAATTTTATGAAAACTAAATTTTATAATATATAGTTTAACATGTAAGGAATCATATGCAAAACTTAAATTTTAAAAATTATTTTATCTTGTATGTTAAAAATTGAAGTCAAACGACATGTCCAAATAGTAAACAGGACGGTCAATTCAGGACAGAGAGTATATTGTTTGTGAATTTTCCTATTTATTTTTACTAATAAAATAAAGTTACGTAGTGTAATATAATATTATAATTGTAATACGAAAACGGTAAACACACTACATATAACTAACTTAACCAAACATGCTGCATATATGCTGCACTGCCAAACAACAGTTTTCAAAACAGATGCATTTATGCCAGCACATTCCTGTCAGCAAATATGTTGTATTTATACCAGCGTATTCCTACTGCCAAATATGCTATATTTATACTGCTAAAACAGTCATACCAAACAGAGCCTAGACTTACCCGCGGGTTTAGAAATGTGCAACGTGCCAACTGGGTATTTTTTGTGTATCCGCACCCACCCGGAAGTCCAGTCGAACCCACACCCGTCACTTTCTGCGAGCCGGACTGCCGGGGCCGGACACCTCACGAGCAGCTCTACCGCCGATTGTTTCTCTCTTCCTCTCAATCTAAACCCTAGCTACCTAGCTCTCTGTATCACTTTACCGCAGTTTGGGCTAGCTTTGAATCTGAAATCCTTAAACAAACCACCGACTGGGTACGTTTTCCTCTTCGTTCTGGTATCGCGAGTTTCGTTCTGCTCTTCATCCGGGATGTCGGACGGCGCAGTCGACGTGGAGGGTGAAACGGATAGGAAGAGTGATATGGTTCTTAAGGAGGGAGAAGCCGTGAAGCAGGGTGCTGATGGAGACAGAAAGAGAAAGGAGAAGAGGAAGAGGAAGCTTTTAAAGGAGGCCAAGAAGGCAAAGAACAAAGGGGTTTGTTACCTCAGCCGAGTTCCACCGAAAATGGACCCTTTGAAGGTCCGCCAACTCCTCTCTCAGTATGGCGAGATCGAACGCATTTATCTTTCGCCTGAAGGTTCGTGATTCTCATGATTCACTCCGCATTTTGCTAATACCTTAACATGATAAAATTGATTGATAGCAGAGTGGACTTTAAAAGCTTAAGGATTTTAGCAATCGACGAAATGCGTGGGAATTTATACAGCTTAAGTCTTAATTTGTTTTATCGCTAGAAAATCAACTTGGACGTTTCATACGAGCAGCTTTAGTATAATAACACTCACTACAGTAAGCTGTCACTCTATGCATGTATGCCAATATGAGCTCGCTATACGCCCATCTCTTCTGGCGTGCTTCGGGATTGGCCTTGGCCATAGAAGTGAAATTGGATTTTCTTTCTATTTAAGGCTAGAAGCTCCTTCGTTCAGGGACTTTGCCTGTAGGAACTGTAATTGCCTTTATTTTTTAATCTTGAGGAGATTCCAGGTCCTTTGTCTTTTCCTTGATTTTCAAAGCAACCATCAAAAGTGCAGTTCTTCAATTCATTTCCATTATCACCACCTTGCTATCTTCTTTCGCAGTGGCATTTGATGCTTCCTTATTTTAGCATCAGTGTCCAGGTTTTCCCAGCTTTAAGTGCGGTTGTTGGTAGGGCTAGCATAGACTTATTGATGTAGTAGTATTTTCTAAAGCGGGGTTCTATTTGAAGATTTCTACCCTTCTCCGTTATTTTTACAACTGCATCAGTACGGTCTATGTTTAGCGCACCATTTATGCTTAAAGAGAAAAGCATATTCGCCTTTATGGGGAAGGAAAGGTTCGGGGATGAATGTTTCTCATTTCCAGGATGAATTTTCTCATTGCTTTTAATATTTAGCTTATATTCTGACAGTTGCTTTTAAAACAACTATAAGTTGTTGAAACATATGAATCCATCATGTCTGCTTGTGGTGGTTAGTTTGCGGTTGTGGTCTCATGACTAGTTGAAAAAAAGAAGTGCTAACGAACTTCTAAAATTTGTAAAGTGTGCTATTGGAAGCAACGTTGTGTCTTTTATACGTCTTGATTTAGTTGAACAATGTCAAAACTTCCAGCGTACATTCATTGCAGATTCATCTGTTAGAATCCAAAGAAAGCAGAAGGGTGGATTTAGGGGGCAAGGGTTCTCAGAAGGGTACGCTGATCACTTGTCTTTTTCTGCTCGCTTATGGGAGTTGTATTCATATTGTTTGTTACATTCCTCAAGCCTATTTTCCATCTAATTTGAATCTCTGTCTGACTCTGAGGCTTCTATGCTCTTTTGTATCTTCTTCAGGTGGGTTGAATTCACGGACAAACGTGTTGCGAAAAGGACAGCAAGTATGCTGAATGGTGAACAAATAGGTATTTGTGTTGTATCTATTCTGAATTATCTTACTTATTGTTACATCACCTATTACTACTACAGGGCGGGGGCGTTTTGGTCAAGTCTATACTAGAAGGAGCTAATATGTTTGCTGTATAATTCTGTTAGTTTTACCGTCAAAGACGTTAGTGGTTACGTCTGTCTTCAATAAGCTGTTAGTTGTTGGTTACTGTGAAAGTACTTAAGAAAGGTGATTAGTCTGTAATTGGCATGCTGAGTAATAAGAGAAGAATAGTTTTGGAGGGAGTTACACTCGAATCGTAACATAGGTATCAGAGCTAGTTTACGTAACTAGTTGACTGGGCGTGAATGGTGGTGACGAGAAGCGGTAAGGAGACAAGCATGGAGACGTTACAGAAAGAACATGAAAATCTGGTGATACGCGTCGATGGATTGGAAGGGAAAGTAGACAACCTTTCTGTGATGATGCTTCAAGTGCAGAAAGATCTGCAAGTTCTGCTTCGTCGATCGCCACACGCGTCAGAGGAAGTTCCACTGCGTGAGTCTCAGTCTTCGATGGAGATTGGTAGGGGAAGTAATCGAGAAGTTCGAATCCGAAAGTTGGAACTACCGATCTATACTGGTGACGATCCGCGTGACTGGATCTGCAAGGCGGAAAGGTATTTTTCCCAGTGTGGAATTGTGGAGGAAGAGAAAGTTCGCTCGGCGGGAATTTGTTTCGATGGCGCCGCCCTGCATTGGTTCGAGTGGCTTAAATGTTACGCCGGATTGCCACCTTGGAAACAATTCAAAGAAGCGTTGGTGGAGCGTTTCGGGTCTACGGCCGGTGGTGATAGATTGGACTTGTGTGCGATCTGCAACAAGAGACCACAGTCGAGGATTACAGGCGACGCTTTGAGTTCTATTCCACGTACATACCGGACATTCCTGATCCAGTGTTGAAAGGAATTTTCCGTAGTGGACTTAAAGACGAGATCAAGAAGGGCTTATTCTTGTTTGAAGTCAGCAGTTTACATGATCTGATGAAAGCGGCAAAGCGAATCGAGGAGCGTAATAACTTTGGGGGCAAGAAATTAGGGATTTCATCCTCTGGTGGTTTGGGGGCTGGTCACGCGAGTAGTAGCAGAACCGTGGAGTTGGCTGCTAAGAAACCAGTCGCCTGGTCGTCCAATTCCTCTGGTCGCGATGAGCAGGCCAAGTTGACTACGAATTCCAGTTCTCACTCCGCTCCTTCAGCTTTGTCGTCGGCTAACTCAAACCGGTTTTGTCGACTTTCTGATGAAGAAATACAATGGAGGAGAAGCCATGGTCTGTGTTATAGATGTGGAGAGAAGTGGAACTCTTCTCACCGATGCAAGATCGCTGGTTTACAGCTTCTCTTGACAGAGAATGACGACGGTGGAGAAGAGGCGTACGAGATCATGCCGAATTCTCCGGAGGAAGATTTGGAAGAGAAAAGCTTCAGAGCTGAGCTGTCTCAACTCTCTTCGATTGGCTTTGCTTCTCAGAGGACATTGAAACTGGTGGGGACAATTCAAGGTGAGTCTATCCTGGTTCTTGTGGATAGCGGGGCATCGCACAATTTTATCAACTGTAAATTCGTTGATAGGGTGGGAATTCCAATAGATGAATCGTCTCGATTTGGTGTCACAATTGGTAATGGTGAGACGATACTGGGTCGTGGTATTTGTCGAGGATTGAATTTATTTTTGCAAGGCACTGAGTTTACAGTAGACTGCCTTCCGTTTGCTCTTGCTGGTGATGATTTGATTCTTGGCTATGATTGGTTATCCTCTTTGGGAGAAACTCAGATTAATTGGAATCTGTTGACGATCAAGTTTTGGTGGAAGGGAGTTTGGATTCAATTACATGGGGAGCCTTCCTATTCGATTTTGGAAACTGGAATTAAATCAACTCTAAAGGCTATCAGTGACGAAGGTGAGGCCTGGTTCTGTCTGCTTTCTCAGTCGCCTATGATTTCCTCTTCTAATGAGGAGTTAGACCCCGCTGTAAACAATGAATTGCAGCAGGTGTTGGATTCCTTTCCTGCTGTTTTTCAGCCGCTGGAGTCATTACCCCCACAGAGGTTTCACGACCACCATATTCCTTTGAAACCTAACTCCATCCCTCCTAATATAAGGCCTTATTGGTACCCGTATTATCAGAAAAATCAGATCGAAAGGATTGTTCAGGAGCTGTTGGCAGCTGGGTTTATACAGATCAACAATAGTCCATTTTCAAGCCCTGTTTTGTTGGTTAAAAAGAAGACGGGAGACTGGCGCTTTTGTGTTGATTATCGGGCTTTAAATGATATTACAATTCCAGATAAATTCCCACTGCCCACTATAGATTAATTGCTTGATGAATTGTTTGGTGCACAAGTGTTTTCTAAGCTGGACTTGAAGTCCGGATATCATCAAATCAGAGTTCGAGACGAGGACATACCAAAAACTGCTTTTAGAACTCATGAGGGCCATTATGAGTTTTTGGTTATGCCCTTCGGATTGAAGAATGCTCCCGCCACGTTTCAGTCTCTTATGAATCAGATTTTTAAGCCTTTGTTACGTCGTTCGGTGCTGGTATTCTTTGATGATATTCTGGTTTACAGCAGAAGTGTCCAAGACCATTTAGCCCATTTAAGAGAGGTGCTCTCTTTATTGTCCCACCATCAGTTGAAAGTCAATATGAAAAAGTGCAGCTTTTTGAAGTCAAAGCTGGATTATTTGGGCCACATCGTTTCTGGTCATGGTGTAGAAGTTGATCCGGATAAGGTGAAGAGTATTGTTTCATGGCCAACCCCTTCCACTGTCAAACAGTTGCGTTCCTTCTTGGGGTTAACCGGCTATTATAGACGGTTCGTTCGGGGTTATGGTGTTATTGCTGCTCCTTTGACTGCTTTATTGAAAAAAGATGCGTTTGTTTGGAATGAGGTCACTCAATCTGCTTTCGACCAATTGAAGGCAGCTCTAACCTCAGTTCCCGCTTTGGCCCCTCCTGATTTTTCTGCAGTTTTTGAGGTTGAAACAGATGCTTCAGGGAAGGGAATAGGTGCTGTACTGATGCAGCATGGGAGGCCTATTGCCTTTCTAAGCCAGCCTTTTACAGCTAAAGCCTTGTCTAAATCGGTATATGAGGAGTTAATGGCGGTGGTGTTTGCAGTCCAAAAATGGCGTCATTATCTCTTGGGACGACATTTTCTGATTCAAACAGATCAGAAAAGTCTCAAATATTTGTGGGAACGTCTTATGTCGGAGGATCAATGTAAGTGGGTAACAAAGTTGTTGGGGTTTGATTTTGAGATTTGCTACCACGCCGGGAAAGAAAATAAAGCAGCGGACGCTCTTTCCCGTGTAGAAGGCAACCCCACTCTTTTTCCCATGTCGTCGGTAATCTTTGATGGATGGAAAATGGTGGATGGGGAGGTTGAGAAGGATCCTTATCTCTGCAAGATTGTTCAGGAGTTGCTACTGAATGCTGACAGCCATCCTTCGTTTTGCCTTCGTAACGGTCATCTGTTTCGAGATGGGAGATTGGTTCTATCTAGCACTTCTCAGCTGATTCCGACTATTTTACTGGAATATCACACTACACCAGCTGGTGGCCATTCCGGGTATTTGTGCACCTTTAAGCGCATCGCGGCTGTTGTGTTTTGGGTTGGCATGCGCAGAACTGTGAAGGAATTTGTAGCAGCATGTGAAGTCTGCCAACGAGTAAAGTACAGCTCTTTGACTCCAGCATGTTTGTTACAGCCATTACCCATCCCTGAGCGTGTTTGGGAGGATATATCCATGGACTTTATTACGGGGCTGCCAAAAATAAAGTCCATTAACACTATCTTTGTTGTAGTTGATCGCCTAACTAAGTACTCCCACTTTATGGCATTAAGACACCCTTATACAGCTCGTGAGGTGGCTGCTGTGTTTACCAGAGAAGTTATCAGATTACATGGTTTTCCCCAGACCATCGTTTCTGATCGTGATCCAATTTTCATCAGCAGTTTCTGGAAGGAATTGTTTAAGCTTGCTGGTACCACTCTGTGCTTAAGCTCAGCATATCACCCTCAATCGGATGGGCAGACTGAGGTTGTGAATAGATGTCTCGAAGATTATTTACGTTGTTTCTGTTTTCAGAAACCAAAGCAGTGGCTGAAGGCGTTACCATGGGCTGAATATTGGTTCAATACTACGTTTCAGCAAAGTATTGGAACCACTCCCTTTCGTGCACTTTATGGTCGTGATCCTCCAGTTTTGTTGCGCTATAGCCCTCTTGGCTCATTGATTGATGCTGTTGATGTGCAGTTGACTGAACGGGATGCGCTTTTGGATGAATTAAAGGCAAATCTCCTCAAGGCTCAGCAACGAATGAAGTCCCAAGCTGACTCGCACAGAAGACATGTTGAGTTTGCTGTTGGTGACATGGTATTTTTAAGGATACACCCTTATAAATACAGATCCCTTACTAAGAAGAGAAATGCTAAGCTCAGTCCTCGTTATTATGGGCCTCTCGAGATTGTGGAAAAGATTGGGCAAGTTGCTTATAAGTTGCTGCTTCCTCCTACAGCGCAGATTCATCCCACAGTGCATGTGTCTCAGCTGCGCAAAGCTCTCCCACCTTCTGTTTCTGCTCCTGCGCCCTTGCCTTCTGGTCTGTCCAGTGAGTTGGAGTTGGTTGTTCAACCAGCTGCAGTTTTGGATTATCATCATCGACCAAATGAAGAACCGGAAGCACTTGTTCGTTGGGCAGACTGTCCGGAGACTGATTCTTCTTGGGAACCAATTTCTGTCCTTAAAGAGCAGTTTCCATCTTTACACCTTGAGGACAAGGTGTTAGTTCAGGAAGGGGGTGATGTTACATCACCTATTACTACTACAGGGCGGGGGCGTTTTGGTCAAGTCTATACTAGAAGGAGCTAATATGTTTGCTGTATAATTCTGTTAGTTTTACCGTCAAAGACGTTAGTGGTTACGTCTGCCTTCAATAAGCTGTTAGTTGTTGGTTACTGTGAAAGTACTTAAGAAAGGTGATTAGTCTGTAATTGGCATGCTGAGTAATAAGAGAAGAATAGTTTTGGAGGGAGTTACACCTCGAATCGTAACACATTCTTATTAGTAAGCTGTTTTCTTTTGTGCTGCAAAAGATAAAACCCACATATACATATTTGGATTATAGAAGAGTCTGCACTTGTCATTAATTGACAGACAACTCTTATGAAATTGTGTGACCCTTCTAGTAGATCTGACATTTGGACTATGGAAAATAAAATTTATGAACAAGTTGACAATAATTGAAGATGATTGATAAAGTGGGTGCTGTGGAAGGATGGTGTTGTGAGGCCCGTTGGAAGTTCTCATCTAGTGGTTTATTTTTCTGTAGACTTTTTGCCTCAAAAAGGGATCTTCAAACTTGGTATATATTATATATAGCAGGATACTATATTAACTTCTGCTGGATGGCAGTCTGATAAGATCACCCTATCTTGACTATATTAATCCACTAAAAGTGGCCAAGGATCCTCCAAAGAGGCCTATTCCTCTCTAAGAGATGCTAAAATACACTTCCCAAAACTATCTGATGCTTACTACCCTACATTCGTTCTTATATACAAAAAAGGCTAGGATTAGTTATTTACTAAACTACCCTAGCTACTATGACTTATCATTAATCCCCCCCCCCCCCCTTTAAACAATTTTGTCCTCAGAGTTGGAAAAGAAAAGATTACAGTTTAGTGTAAGCTACAGAACATCCACGCTTGTTGTAACACATCATGAACAGTGGCACTCGATTCAGTTGGCAAGCCCGCACACCAACCAGAGTGATTTCTAGAGCCATTTTCTCGACCGCTGATACACTGCTCAGCTTTAATCCTTTTATCCACTAACATGGAATTAAAAAAACAGTCTATTTACGTCACTGAGGGGATTTCAGATGCTGCACAACAAGATATTGGTATGGCCACACATCTTCTCATCATCTATCAAATTGGATTTCTTCAACCTTTGACCAAAACCACGGACCATAAGGACTAAGTGTCTATCTTGACCCTTTGAGCAGTAAGCATCCATCTCCTCTACTTCCTGCTGGCGCAGCACAACCTGTGACGGCTTTGGTGATTGAGAGGCTGCATATCCACATCTCTGTTTAAAGCCATTTCCTCCAAAGTTCATAACCATTGAAAATCCATAAGCATCAGCATTTAGCCATGCTTCCCAAAAATGATCCTTGCTGGTAAATAGAACATTTAATCCTGGTGTGGAACCTCAAACATCGCCTCTAGCTGCAAAAAGACCAGAGGGCTGAAATGTCCCGCGATTCCAACCCCTTCTTTGTAATGCAAAGTCCAACTGCTCTGCAACATCTTCCCTAGATGGAAGCCAGTCAAGACACCACCATGTGCAAACCAGTAATCTTCTAAAGCACGACGAATTGTTCTTGAAGAGCCGATCGGTTTCACCTGTGGCCAGTGTGGTACCCATCTCAGACATTAATTCCTCCATAGACTCTTGTTCAATCTTGGAACCGAGATAGCGTATCTTGTGCTTCTTTATAACCTGATGTGCGAGCTTTATTTTGCGCCAAGACTGCTGGCCAGAAGAGATTGGGAACCAGCGAACTCACTGACAGTCTGACACATTCTGACCAGCCGAGAAGCTGAGGGAGAGCAAATGGAAGATTTGGGGGGGGGGGGGGGGGGAATTGGGTTAGGGATTCGATTACTAGGTACGTAGAGAATGATTACTTGTCTCTGCTTGTAGCTGGCGGTCCCCATCCTTCTTCTGCTTCTTCGCTTTTCGTCTCCTTCCTTTCTTAGTTCCTTGTGCTCTTCTAATCATCACCGTGTCCATCGTAACGGGAGCTTTTAAATCCTCCTACTTCGATCCCTTCTTCAACACTTCATTTTTTGTTTCTTCAATCCCAAACACAATCCCTTCTTCGCTGTCGGTCGTTTCTCCCTGCCGAAATTTGGTTTCCTCCTCCGTCTGCTTTGATCGCTCGAGCTGCCCCCTTTGATAGTCGGATGAGGTGTGCGTAGAACTACACACCGGCATCAAAGAATCTTGCCTTTGAAAGTCCTTGAACCTTTCAATTAACACATCCTGGAAGAATATCCAAGAAATATGCCTGAGTAGGTACAGATCCACTCGTAGAAGATAAGAGCTGCTCCTTCCATGTATTCGATTGATGCTTCCAATTTTTCGGCATCCTCCATCCCGGAGTACGTGAAGTAAAAATCGGCCTTGAATAGCCAGCCCTGTCGATCGACACCGTCAAACTTCGATGGTTTAGGAATACCGCTTTCTATATTCAACATATTGCTGTCATGCGTGACTTCCATCAACGCCATCACTGTAATAGGCCCTGGATCAGGGCTCCAATACCAATCGATAAGATCAACCCTATCTTGACTCTATTAATCCACTAAAAGTGGCCAAGGATCCTCCAAAGAGGCCTAATCCTCTCTAAGAGAGGCGAAAGTACACTTCCCAAAACTCCTTCTTTTATACCATAAGGCTAGGATTAGTTATTTACTAACCTACCCCAACTACTGTGACTTATCACAGTCTTGCTTGCATTTCTATTTATATTAGTAGTCAAGTATGTAGTACATGTTGCTGTTGTGTGAGACTGTGACAGTGCGAGGTCTCCTGAGAAACACAATTATGAATTCTTCTTTACTGAGGCTGATAATGTCATAAATTGTTAAAGCGCAACAATTATGAAGTTGATGAGTGACAATGGTACCTGTTATGTTGACAGCCAATTTGTCCTTGAGCCAAAAGGGGACAGTTAATTTGCCATGCTTGAAATTCTTATTTTATAAGTCTTTGTTTTGTCGGTGTTGAGGCATTAAGTGGTTGACTTTCTTTTTCCTTACTAGGGGGAAGGAAAAGGTCACAATTCTTTTATGATCTCTGGAACATCAAATATTTGAGCAAGTTCAAGTGGGATGACCTTACTGCAGAGATTGGTGAGATTCTTAGTAATTTGTTTGGCGTCTCTGGGTTGTAAAGTTGGGTTCTGTCTTTTGATCACCGATCAACTAAGCTGGGGAACTATCATCTGATTCTGCAGCTTACAAAAATGCTGTTCGGGAACAAAAGCTAGCAATGGAAACATCTGTTGCGAAGAAAGAGCGTGATTTCTATCTTGCTAAAGTGGACCAATCTCGTGCACTCAGTGCTATAGAGGAACGTCTGACAAAGGTGTATGCTGTGATATTGAACGTGATCCTCACTATAAATCTCTAATGACATTGATGGCGTTCACCTGATTTATGGACTAGCTAGTTCTTGAAAATAATTTATGCACTTGAACATAATTGATGCACTTGAAAATAACATGGCTACTCTTCTTTGTGCTAACAGAAGCAAAAGACCCAAGAAGGCTCAAAGAATGGGTCTGATCCCCCTGTCTTTAGCTTCATACCCAAAGTGACTCGACAAGTTCCACAGACCAGACTTGTCCAGTTTTCAGAAAATAAGCCAAAGCTGTCTAGGGAAGTCTTGGCTGGGGTATGCTATATGTTCCCTTCCTCTTGCTGTTTTAACATGCAAAATGTCATATGAATAATAAACTTTCCTTCTCTATCGTTTTTACTTCTCTTCCAGGTTTTTAATAATACTCCATGATTTGGAACTAAGATGGTCATCCAAGTTCATCTGAGGGTATCATGTAGTGTTTTTAACATTTCCGGTGCAGTTGACTTTTCTGCGGTAGAGGTGAGCAAATGCTCCTGGAGTTTTGTAGGAATATCTCCCTAGAAGTTTGCATTACCTGGTCAATATATGGCTATGTCTGTTTGCACCTGTTCATTGTGGATGCATGACCTGTAATTATGTAGAAAGTTGGAACAGCAACTGAGGACATTTGTTTTCGAAATTAATAATGGAGATCTTAGATAAGCGTTCTTGTAAGACTTTCTCCATAATTATGAACATCCGTCTCCTAGAATGGACTAGCTAGAGGATGAGGATATGTCTGACTTTTGAACAAGCATGCATCCAATTTCACTTCCTCATCGTTGAGGGCGATGACATGAAAAAATTAGTGTCGTCGCTACATCGTAGAGCTACATATGTGCTTAATCATTTATACAAAAATTATATAAATATAATAAAATAATTAGGAGAATAATATTGCCCACTCCTAACATATTTAGAATTTATAATACCTATCCGAGTTTTAAAAATTGTATTGTTCACCCATGTATTTTTATCATAATGAGATGAAGTCAAAGAGCCGAGTGATTATACTGTTCGAGCATTTCTAGATGTTTCAATTTAATAGTGTGATTTTAGAGTTGGGAATCAAATAAGAATTTTGAGGATTTATATAGAAGTTTGACACTTGCTATTCGCAGTACAAAATTACTAATCACCGCAGTACAAAATTTTTTTAATTCATATTGACATTGTACACATGTAATGATGTGTCGCTGTGTTTTTTTTTTCAAAAAATGATATCGGAAAGTAAATTTACCGAAGTATTTTGTAGTTGATTAGTAGTGAATTTTACTAGTTACTTTTTTGTTGGAATCAATACAGGAACCTTTTTTTTGTAAAAAAAGTGTTGGATTACATTTTTGTGTTTATATTACATTTTTATGTGTTTATATTATTAATTTGACTTAAAATTAATTTGTACTGTGAATAGCAAATACTTTACTATTCGCAGTACAATTTTTTTTTTCACCAAACTTAGTTGAATAAGTTTGAATGTTACGGGGAGACACTTTTTTTTGAAATAATAGATGTTTGAATAACCAAATTTAAGTCAATATGAGTAAAACAACAACTAAGTTAAAGAGAAACTAAGTTACAACAACTAATTTATAGAAAAACTAAGTTACAACAACTAAGTTACAACAACTAAGTTAAAGAAAGACTAAGTTACAACTAAGTTAAAGAAAAACTAAGGTACAACGTTGATCCAACTATCTAACCTAGATTGTAATTGATGAATCCAAGGTCCGACAGTGTTTGGATCTCTATAAGTGAACCACTGCGGATAGACAGGGGGGAGTGGGGAGTCTTGAACCATGCCGAACCTTATGAAATGACCCTGGGGCAAATTCCTATGTGGATCTCTCCTCTTGGGCTATCACGATCGGTATAATTATCGATGGGAAGGTATGTGGCACTTGCCGCACCCCCATAGACAGTAGAGTAGAAAACTACTATCGAAGTGTACCTTGTCGCGATCACCAACCCCATTTCCGTGTGCATCCATTTATGTTGAGGTGCTGGCTCTCCTGAATTCCAATGAAGCGCTCTTAACATGCCGTTGTACGGTCCTTCGTTAAAAATGGCCTTGTATAGTCCATTCGCCGGTGCTTGATTCTTCATGTGATTGTACAATGCTACACGGACATCTTTCCACCTCTCTTCGTCTGAATATAGGTAGTCAGCAATGACCCTGAAACCACAATTCCCATCTCCACGAACATCAATATACCCAGTCATATATTGATATAGGTTGGGGTTGAAATTCTGGTAGTATGGGAAGTTGTCAAGGGCTGGAATCGACTCGGATTTGATGATCTTCTATTACGAGATCTTCTATTTGATGGCGCTCCTTCTGACTGGCCTGCCCTTGGTCGGTTACGCTCCCAAGACGAAGGTTCCCGTCGGTTTGGTCTTGAGGGCCCGGTAGGTCTGCCAATCCCAACCTGTTCCAACGGCTCTCCTAATTGGCACACCATATCTGGGTGAAGGAAGTTTTGGAGTTGACTGTAACATCTCGCAATCAGAGTAGGATCATCTGACTGTGCTACCTCAGAAGCTATGTCTCGCCATCTATTTTGTTCTTCCTCCATGTAGGATACCATATCAATTGTCGATTCATGCTTCTCCCAGCTTAGGGTATACCAGAAAATGTATATCCCTCTTCGAGCATAGTATACCACTATCCAGCATGTAGTTTAATTTACAAGCGCATGGTAATCCATGAGAGGTTACCTTGTCACATCCACAGATTGAGCTGTCCATTTGCACATAATTCGTCCTTCCAAGCTCCTTGACTAGCTCATCTAAGCAAAGGGTACTAACCTTCCCGATCAGGTCAGCGATTGGAACCCTCATGTGCTCTCTTCTGTGTTTTGTCCTGGCTGCCTCAAAATCCTTTTTTAACTCCCGGATGCTTGTATTCACATGATCGTTAATCTTTGGAAAGATTACATCCAAAGTGTGTCTAGCACTCCTTAATCTCGCCTTTAGAGAAGAATGTGCGGCCTCCACCCTATCAAATGTTTAAGTAAGTTTTATAGATCTATAACAATCACTGTATTATCTTAAACATTACAAGATTAACAATTTTACCTATTTGTCGTTGTGTTGCCGAAGTGCAACACATTCTTGACCCAAGCCTCCACAAATTTTTCCTTGTATTTCTCCCAGACTGATGCAACATACGTAATGAAACGTGGGTAGCTTTGGTATGTATTCTTGAAATGTGCGTACCTCTCGTTGTAGTCCTGCTCTGTGCTCGAGTAGACAACCGAAGTCCACATTCGGACTGCAGCCGCCGCCCTTCCTCTATCACCCATATAAGTCTCGGCTTTCCCCTGAACGTTCCTACTTATGTGCCACCGACATAGTAGATGATGAGATTCAGGAAATACCTCATCTAAGGCATTCATCAGGGCCAGACATCTGTCGGTGATAAATGTAGAGGTTGTAGTCCGCCCGAGGAGGTCCCTTAATTGTTGAAGTGCCCACACATACATGTCTGTTGATTCTGATACAAGGAAGGCGAAGGCAATGCTGAAGTTTTTGCCTATACTCGTCATCCCGATGAACTGAACCAAAGGCATTTTTGCTATGTTTGTTTTATAGGTAGCATCAATGCCTATGACATACGGGAACGCATGGAGCAGTAATCTAGATGTAGGGTGTGCAAAGAAGATGGACCCAAGTCGTGTTTGATCAACTATACATGTGAAATATAATCATGTTATCTATCAAATTAATATGAAACCTAAATGATTGAAGTTATTTGAGACATACTGAGTTGACTTACTTGGATCTGTAGTGTAATCGTAGTAGTAGTTGTTTTTGTCTAGCTCACTCAGCAGAGTCTGCACCATAGATCGACCATCTCTATTTACTAGTTTTGTTTTTTGTATCCGGTTGTATATGTCTTTCCTTGTTGCTGACGTTTCTGGGTTGATTGTTGTGAGCTCGAATAAATTGCACAGGGTGGCACACCGACTCTGGTTCTCTGATCGATCATAATCTCCTCCGCCTCAGTCAGGCGTTTTCCCACAAAATGACCCTCTGCCCACTCTGCGAGATCATGGTTATGCCATCCGTTACCCACTCGCAAGAAACACCCGTAGCTTGTGTAATACCCCTTAATTTTAAAAGGACAACCACATTTCTTTGAACCAGATGATCTGCGCCGGTTGATGACACCAGGTCGTGACGTCCTTCGTGGTTTCCAATACCTCTCGCATGTTATGTGGAAATCTTGGCCTGACCGAGAACTTTGAATTATGGTGTAGATATGGTTGGGATGGCCAACACTATCTACCCAAGCTTTCGCTTCTTCTTTACCCCTAAAGGCCTGGTTTGTTTCAAATAAGTAACCTGTGTCCACCACCGGAGCTCGATTATACATCTCTTGCATGTAGTCATCCATCTGTGCATTATGATCTGGAACACCTTCATCAAATTCATCCCAATCTGAATCAGTGGTTGAGTCACTATCCTGCAATAAGGGTCGAGAGAATGTTAGATGAATATTGAAATATGAAATGTTAGTGCGAATATGATTAACAAAGACAATAAACTAAATACTTACTGGGCTTGATATTGGAACATACTCATGATCGGAATCTGAAGATTGACTCATGTTTAGAGAGAGCTTGCACAGTTTTACGAAATAATTTTTGGAAGAGAGTAAGGAATAGAGAGCTTCGAGAATATGGAGAGTGAGTGTGTGAAGATGAAATGGAGGAGGCATCCCTTATATAGAGGTTGGTCATGAACTAGCCACAAGGTTACAAGTTAACAAAACGGTAACCTGGTACGTGTACAGTGACCTAGTACGTGTACCTTTCCTGACAAAAGTAATTACCTATGGTAACTTTGAATTCACTTTGTACTGCAAACGGTAACCTGGTACGTGTACAGTGACCTGGTACGTGTACCTTTCCTGACAAAAGTAATTACCTATGGTAACTTTGAATTCACTTTGTACTGCAAACGGTAACCTGGTACGTGCACAGTGACCTGGTACGTGTACCTTTCCTGACAAAAGTAATTACCTATGGTAACTTTGAATTCACTTTGTACTGCAAACGGTAACCTGGTACGTGTATAGTGACCTGGTACGTGTACCTTTCCTGACAAAAGTAATTACTTATGGTAACTTTGAATTCACTTTGTACTGCAAACGGTAACCTGGTACGTGTACAGTGACCTGGTACGTGTACCTTTCCTGACAAAAGTAATTACCTATGGTAACTTTGAATTCACTTTGTACTGCAAACGGTAACCTGGTACGTGCACAGTGACCTGGTACGTGTACCTTTCCTGACAAAAGTAATTACCTATGGTAACTTTGAATTCACTTTGTACTGCAAACGGTAACCTGGTACGTGTACAGTGACCTGGTACGTGTACCTTTCCTGACAAAAGTAATTACCTATGGTAACTTTGAATTCACTTTGTACTGCAAACGGTAACCTGGTACGTGTACAGTGACCTGGTACGTGTACCTTTCCTGACAAAAGTAATTACCTATGGTAACTTTGAATTCACTTTGTACTGCAAACGGTAACCTGGTACGTACAGTGACCTGGTACGTGTACCTTTCCTGACAAAAGTAATTACCTATGGTAACTTTGAATTCACTTTGTACTGCAAACGGTAACCTGGTACGTGTACAGTGACCTGGTACGTGTACCTTTCCTGACAAAAGTAATTACCTATGGTAACTTTGAATTCACTTTGTACTGCAAACGGTAACCTGGTACGTGTACCTTTCCTGACAAAAGTAATTACCTATGGTAACTTTGAATTCACTTTGTACTGCAAACGGTAACCTGGTACGTGTACAGTGACCTGGTACGTGTACCTTTCCTGACAAAAGTAATTACCTATGGTAACTTTGAATTCACTTTGTACTGCAAATCCTGGTACAGTGACCTGGTACGTGTACCTTTCCTGACAAAAGTAATTACCTATGGTAACTTTGAATTCACTTTGTACTGCAAACGGTAACCTGGTACGTGTACCTTTACTGACAAAGTAATTACCTATGGTAACTTTGAATTCACTTTGTACTGCAAACGGTAACCTGGTACGTGTACCTTGACAATAGTAATTACCTATGGTAACTTTGAATTCACTTGAACTAGCCGTTGGACATGTCAGTGTTACTCAAATATTATAAAAGTGGGTATTAGTGTCCCAACATACTCATTCCTTACCCCGTGCTCTCTGAATCTGTCTAATTACATCTTGCTTGAACTCTTCACACCTTAATTCCCATTTCGCTCCCAAAATCAAATGGAGTTTCCTTTCCGTTTGCACGTTAATTATGTAGCTACTTTTGGTCGTCATGGAGCACAATTTGATAGAAGAATGGGGCACAAACGCGTAGAAGTTACTATGCCATATCCTAGTAATCTCCGGGATCTACAACGACGAGTAATTCGAGCACTACAGTCCCTCCTCGGCAGAATAAACATAACAACAATGGTGTATTTGGGGCTGGAGGGCGACTACGAGTGGACTTTTATTCATGTACGAAATGATACATCAGTTCGCCGGATGATGGAGAATTACATGGAGTATAATGATTTCATCGCTCATATTCCATTACTTGTTATTTATGATCCTATTGAGCCCGATGATAATGATTTTCAACACCAAGAACCAATTTATGAGATGAGACGTAATGTAATAGCACGGGGAATAGAGAGACAAAGGTTAGGAAATAATTAGGTTATTGGTTATTGCGTATTTGATCTTGTTAGTTCTCGTGTTGTTATAATTTTCGGGATTTATAATCTTTACTAGATGTTTGGACGTGGAATAAATGTGTTGTTATAGTTATTGACTTTTAATTATGTGATTCATCGTATTATCAATAACAGTAATGGGAGGGACATTATCAGGGCATCCACCACAAACTTGCGGTTGCAGCTTTCATTTATGTGATTCATACGATTAGGATTCAGGGACTTTTCTTTCTTAGGAATTTCTACATTTTGATATATTTCATTTCTCGTGACATATACAATCTTTGGTACATGTTAGATATTTCATTTCGACACTATCATTGCTGGAGAACATTCAACGACCAACAAAGAATTTAGACCACCCATCTTGGCATTGATCTTAAGAAGCACATTTGTCAAATACTGATCGTTAACTTTGAAAGGAGCCATGAATGCAGAAACGATGCATTTCTAGAAAATTTTTGGCAGTCTCCCCTGTTTTTCTTATCTCCACCGGTTCTAAGAACCTCCACAAAATCAACCAACAGATCATCAACAAGGTCACCAGCATTGTCAGCAATAATTCCACCATCACCAAGTCCACCAGAAAAAAACTACATCCAAACAAATTGTACTAGCGTCTAACACACCAAGTCAAAATGAAAGACAACAAATAGTTCCAAGATGATACTAAAGTTTATTACATCCAAATCCAAGATGACAAGCACTAGGGTGCACCATGCTGGCGCTGGTAACTATCCCATATGTATAAAGAGCTGAACACATCCACAAGACCATCAGTTGCAGCCCTTTGTTCTTCTTCTGGCATCCCCTTACGATAGTATGACCAGTCCCATGCATTGTTCTCTTGGTAGTACGGGCGTGCAAGCTCACTTGCCTCAGACAGTAGCTGTAACACACTTGGTCAGGTAAGTACACATAAAAAATAAAAGTGATATTTAATGAAGTACTATGACAAAAAGAACTTACTAGACAGGGATCTGGACGATGAACCAGGGTGGTCTGATAAGTCTCAGGGTTTAGGATCTTCGGGTGTGTGTGCTTGGTGTACCAATCTAGGTAGAGTGGGTCACAAGCATGCAACCGCGCATTTGTGCGCGTATACCCTGGAACCAGCAATTTAGGAGTGTTTTCCCAAAAATTATACATGGGGGGTATACACAGGTGTAGGGTTGGGTTTTTCCTCTTTTTTCAGACCTTGGGTTGGGTCTAATAGGAGGTTCAGGGATATCCTGAATGTAACCAAACTGGCGTAGACAGCGACCAGGCATGTATGGCTCATTCAACCCCAAAACCGGTATGTTACCTCTATACCATGTACGCCCTCCATGAACATTAACATTATCTCGACCGTAGGGCAACCAATCAATCTACAATGAACATTAATAGTAAAATGTAACCAACAACGAAAGACAAAAATAATAATGGTTCAATGTGTTAGCAACTACAAACACTTACATTTAGAGCAGTCAAAGCATCTAGATGCTCACGATATCCTTGCAGTGAACGATGATCCTGCACTTGAGAGGTAGATCTCACCCATCTTAGAGCCCAAGGTCTATCATCATTAGCGCGCCAGTCCGGGCTAATCGCTGGTCTTAATGTAGGGAAGTACGCATAAATCCAACACTGTGCATATAAAACACTAGAATGATTAAGCAGTACCAATTATTAATACTCAGTGAGTTATCATATACTAGATGCACATTAGGACACATACCTCAAGTAACGTCATAGAACCACCTATCCCACTGGAGTCGACACGAGATGCTATCCCTAGCTGGCGATATAACCATGCAAGAGTACCAGCTCCCCATGCATATTTACGAAGCTTGGTACCTTTCTTCACAGGAGCTACTAAACTGAACAGCTGTGGACTCAGATGACCATTTGATTTTCCAGCTAATATGGGGGTACCAATCAGATGATACAACCAACCACATGCCTGCTTCATTGCCTCTTCATTTTCATCCCTACATTGCTGCAACAAGCTTGAAATTGATACATCACCGGTATTCCACAGTGCCTCTGTCATACTCTCAACATCTGCCCCAAAATTAAGACAATCAGCCATTACCTCCTTCAACTCAGGGGTGGATGAATTCACTGTCAATGAACGACCGACTATGGGGATTTGCAGTATCATCCACACATCATGCAGGGTAATCGTCATCTCACCAAACGGCATATGGAATGAGTTTGTATCGGGCTGCCACCTCTCCACAAAAGCACTGATCAGGGACATATTGTTGTATGGCATCGTAATATCCTGTAGGTGCTCTATACCAGAATACTCAAGCATCTTCCTTGTTCTTGGTTTAGAAATTTGATCTTTTGGCCAGCAGGTAAGCATCACCCTACGGGATTTGAAACTCAAAACCCCACGATCCTACATAATGACCAATATTTAACACTTACAAAACGTAGTATGATATTAAATGATCAAATACAGGAGAAGATAGAGAACATACCTTAGCCGAGGTCCATAAGTCAAGCGCCACATGACCCCCGAAGCTAGTGATAACACTAGTGAGTAGTGGACCGCCAGGAACTGGCACCTCTGTCAACTTCCAAGAGGTAGGAATGACTGGAACCATCGCTAGCGCTGCTTCCTCGTCAGTGTCATCCTCCTTATCCATGACTTCATCATCTTCCTTATCCTGCTCCTCATCCACGTCGGGTGAGTCCTCATCATCAGCACCACGACCATCGTCATCAGCATGTGGCGAACGCTCAGTCATCACATGGTCCTCAACAGCACGGGCAGGTGATGGGCGTGGTTGACGTGATGAACTACCACCGCCTGACGGAGCAGTCTGGTGGCTTGATTGCCCTGAGATATTGAAGCTAGAGCTGTGCAGTGATCTGTCAGAAAAAGCACTACTGGATGATGACAACTCTGGCATGCGTCTCCTCGGTATATTGAACACCCGCTGAGTCATCCTCCGCTACCATTGGTGGTGCTGGTACTTGAAAGCCGGGTCGTTGGAAGATTGACCCGGATGGAAAGATTGAAGGGCTGTTCCATGCGGGGGCAGAAATTACTCGGCCCTTCACCAGGAACATGTGCACGACGACGGTACGAGGCCGTCATAGCCTGCTCCGCACCCCGGTCTTTATTCTTTCTTCGTGACATGTCTCACTGCTTTTTTCAGACGATCCATCACTGCATACGAATATCACACAGTTATATCCCTCATTCATAACATAAAAATTCAAACATTTATAATCATATCATTCACAATATTACAATTCAAAAAAAAATTCAAATATTTATAAATCATTCACAATATTAGTTAGAATTCAAAAAAATAACAAATTAAAACATTTAAAAATCATTCACAATATTAGTTAAAATTCTAAAAAAAACAAATTAAAACATTTAAAAATCATTCACAATATTTTAATTAAAAAATAAACAAATTAAAACATTTAAAAAATCATTCAAAATTAAAAAAAAAAAACCGGGTCGAGCAGCTGTGCTACTCGCCCTACTCCGATACGAGCAACGGCGCTCCTCTAGTGCTCCGGCGTCGAGCACTGCGGCTCCTCGCCCCAGCCAGACTCGAGCAGTAGGCCTCCTCGCCATGGTTGTCGGGCGCCCGCGCACATCCTCCGAGCAGCTGAGGTCCTCGCATCCACCGGAAGAGAGAAGCTCCGGTCCTCGCCCCAGCCAGACTCGAGCACTCCTCCTCCTCGCCCCAGCCAGACTCGAGCACTCCTCCTCCTCGCGCGGCTCCGGGTAGAGCAGTGGTAGTGCTCGCCCTACCGGAAATCGAGCAGCACCAGTCCTCTTCTCTCTTTTTTTTTTTTTTAAATTTTCGAAATTTTCATGCTAGATCTAGCTCAAATGATGTTGAATTTCAAAAAACTAACACCAAATTCATACTCAGGACACCCAAATCTATAAGTTGAAAAAAAAAAATCAAAAAACTCACCGGAAAATTTTTCCGGCGGTGGTCCGGCGGTGGTTGGCGGTGGCGGGTGGCGGCTCCGGCGGCGGCTCCGGCAGGTAGAAGGGAGGATCAGATGGAAGAGAGAGAGAGAGAGGAGAGAGAGTGAGTAAGAGAGAAATGAAAAAAATAAGGGAGGTTACGCTATATATAGTACGAGCGTTTTTTACCCGAAATTGACGTTTTCAACTGCGATTTCAATACAACGTTCTGAAAGTGTAACAATGTTTGTAATTTAGTCAAACACAACATAAAATGTCATTAACTTGTGTAGAGTCACTATTATAACGTTTAAATGCGCTTAAAAAGGGGTTTAACGTCTTTTATACGGGTTTATAATGTTTTGTAACAATCAGAGTGTTTTTTACTGTTTACGCTCAAGAAATTATTTTAAAAAAAACAAGAGTTACAACACGACATTATTACATGTGTACAACGTCAATATGAATTAAAAAAATTTTGTACTGCGGTGATTAGTAATTTTGTACTGCGAATAACAACCCAGTTTATTTTTGGTTTGGATCATTATTATTATAATTATTTTGATATTTTTCATTTATTTGACAATTAAGGGTCGTATAACGTAATATAGAGTTTTTTCAATTTGTTTTGTTGTTAATTTCTTCATTCCGTACTATGGATATCTACCTTCATCTTATTTTGGTACGTGGGCGAGTAATGTAATTTCTACAAAGTTCAAGCGTGGGTAGTAAATTTTTAATGGACATTGTAATTTTCTGTAAAGTCATTGGACTATAAGTATAGAACAAAATGTGTTTTCTGTACAAATAAGGTATATTCTCATTGCATTTTATAAATATAGATTTTTAAGTTTGTATATTTATTTTATACGCATGCAGCTACTAAAACCTGCACCATTCTGCCAATCGTCTCTGCGTATTAATTCGCATTGTTAAAAGTTCAAAATTCTCATTCAAACCTCTAATTTTTTTTCTGTAAGTATGACATTAGCCGAATTCTTAATAGTAAATAACAGCAATATGAGAACACCCTCTCCTTATCCTTTATGTCTCGTTAAAAAAAATGAGTGAAAAATCTTAACAAAGAAAAAAAGTACCGTCCAGACTCAGAATTGAAACATTTACCCCAATGTCTATATCCAAACAACATATGGAAAAAAAATAGATTAACATCATATATTCCCATTATTGGTACGGTGTGATCATCCACATCTTAAATCGTATTATTGAGAGTTTTAACCACATTTCCCGTCTAACCGCATGTACCCGAGCAACAAGACAATAGTCAAAATACAGAGATCTCGGCTAGTAAGTATTCCACCTAACGGACATCAAGCCCGGGAAGAATCCCGCCAGGACTTGAAACTGAAGAGAGATAGTCGGGTGTCACCAATGGAAACCCCGGTCGACTTCACATGTCATAAGAAAGCACTCATGACTTAGCACACATCCCTCTGACGTCCTGTCCAATCAGTCTCATCAGACTATCCGTCATTACCGCCTTAGGCACTCATGGTTGCCAGCTTGCATGCCTCTCTGAGACGGCATTAGTGCCTCAAGATAGCAAGAGTTCTTTTCGCAATTAAGGATGGGCGGCCGAACAAAACGAGGAAGCTTTAGACCCTGAGAAAGTGACCTAACCAAGGTAACGTCAGCCTCATCTCGAAGTGCATCCCGCCTCATCAACCCGTTTAGCAAGCGAGCGACGAAGCCGGAAGATGTACCAAACCCCCTTGTCCCCTTGCTTATAAATAACAATTAGTGTACATTTATTACACAACACAACGGGAGGAGACATACGTAGTACTTGCAAATACGCCTTGTACCTTTATTGCTTCTCCTGGATTCTTACTAAGAACCTCAGTCATACCACCCGTCGACTAGGTCATTCACGAGCGAACCACGTAAATCTCGTTGTCATCCTCCTTACACACCACCGCTCTTGACACTCCATTATAGTCACTACCTCAATTCCATAAACAAGTAATCTCTATCTTAAGTTCGCGGGTTACAATCTAGCTTGTAGACTTCCATCTTTAACATTTGGCGTCGTCTGTTGTAACATCCCTACCGCTAATCTCATCATTAACACTGAATCGCCTCATTCATAATTACAATCGCAGCGGAAAACTTTAATACAAACGGTGGGTGAAACAATGTCGTTAGCCACCCACGTGGCTAACACGGCCAAACTCAAATACAGTAACAGTCTGATGGACCGGAATACCCGAGTACTTAAAAATATCACTTCATTACATCTCTAAACCGAGTCACATAATACAATCCTCAATTCAATTCTATACCGAGTCTACTACAATTTGTTGCCGATAACAAATTCGGTCTTACAATACAAATATTTACAACCATCATTAAATAACTACCCATGCTCAACAACAATCCCCGTCCTACTCTCGAACGGTAATCATCTCCATTGTACCTAAAATAGAATGGGTGGCCCTAAAGGGGCTCAGCACCTTTGCTGGTATGGTAGTCGTGCAACCCGCTACTACCGGGCCGCACCCGACTAATTGTCCTCTAAGCATGCGATTGATTTTATTTACACCAAAACATGAAGTGCAATTGAAATACCCCGAACTTAATTAGGGTGATTAAAATTACTCTAATATGATATTTGAGGGCCTAGTAGTGCCTAATGAATTTTGGTAAAGAAAATAAATCCAAAAGAAAAGAGAAAACACTTTAAAAGCGAAAAATGCTAAAATGAGCGTTATGTGACCGTAGGAGGAATACGACCTCGACAAGGGTCTTAGATGGATTCCCAAGGCTTAATAATTCCTAATTAATATACGGGAACAATTCCCGAAGAAAACGGATCCATAAAATGAATTAAAAACGCTAATTAAGCTTTAACGCCATTTTTCGAGAAAATCTGAAAACGTGGCTTCGAGTGAACAAATGAACCCGTAAAAATTATAGTTCATTAAATAACTATAAATAAACATTAATGGAAGCTTAAGAGCCATTAAAATTAAAGAAACGAGAAAAATCCGGAAAACGGGCCCGGTTAGTGAATAGTGCTAAAACCGGGTAAATTAACGAGCATTTTCTGTAAAAGACAAAAAACGCTCCAGCTTGTATACTCATATGAGGCCGGTCTTTAAAGGGGAGTCAGCTCTCTCACACACTCTTGACTAGTTAGCAAATTAAATAAGTAAAAAAGCAATAAAACAAAAAGTAAAAAGTAACATATGCTCTCACTCACACTCTCTCTCCTCCCATTTCTCTCTTTCCTCCTTTTCTTCTTCCTCCAGCCTGCTCCCCCTTTCCTCTCTTCTGGTTGAACATTTTTGAAGCCCCCTCCAATGGCTTCCTCACTTTCCAAGCTTGCCCAAGGTGCTACACCACTCCAAATAAAAAACCAAGCATAGATTCTTGCTCCTCTCCTCAAGATATATCTTTCTCTCTTTTCAAAATCCTAAAAGGATGAACTTCATCTCCATGGGTTAGCCCATTTGAAGAGAAAATGGCATCAAATTGAAGCTTATAGTCTCCTCTTTCTCCTAAGGTAAAAATCTCCAAGAAAAACTCATTCTTTCTCCACCTCTTAGTGTGGCCGATTTTTCCCTATTCTCATGCCTTGTTTTTCTCTCTTTGTTGAGCTTTGTTTCAACCTTTCAATGGTGGTGGGAACCCTCTTTTGATTCAAGGCTTAAAACCTCTCTTGGAACTCCAAAGGTAAAACCCCAACTTATGGTGCTTTAAGCTCTCTCATTGAATTAGAGTATTTCTAAGGGTTTAGTAGTTTAATTATATCCTTTTTGTATAATTTGGGTGTTGGGATGGAGTTTGGCAACTCCATTGCCTACTTGACCGAATTTGAGAAGAGGAAGAGCAAGAGGAGAATTGGAAAAGAACTTGGAAAAACTTAAGGTAAGATTTCCACCTTAATGCCATTTTGGTTTCCTTAGTATTTGGGATGGGTTAAATTAAATAATGAACCCAAAATAAGTAAAGCAATGTATTTGGTTGAGGTTGGAGAAAGTTTGTGAATTGTTGTTTGAATTAAAGGCCGTAGAGCCAAGTGATTTGAATATGTATATGATATTGTTGTTGTTTTGAGGAGGTTTTGGTAAATTTGATGGCTTTGAGTGCTGGTAGGACCCTTGTATGGGTGTGGCTAGTTTAGGATTGATTTTGGTGAGAATGGATGAATTGGATATGTTAGATTTGTAGGTAGACTATGGCAAAATTTTAGTAGAAAATAAGCATTATTAGATGACTTGGTGAATGGGAGAACCAAGGTGTGTATTGGGTTGAGTAGAGATGTTTGATAAGCTTGAAATGGTAGATGGAGGAAGAATATGTGAGTGTGTAAAATCTGTAGCAAATGGGTGTTGTAATGCATTGGAAAAATTAGAAATGAGTTAGTGTACAAGACTTAGAAAATAGGAGTTGGACTTGGGTATAGATAATGAAATTGTCTAGGAATAAATTGGAATGGTCAAATGGAGTTAGAACAAAGTGCAAGGTGCTAAGAGAAGTTTGAAAGTGCATTAGTGCGCAAAGTGCAAAATGTGGGAATTGATATTTGTGAATTTGAACAAGAATTGGGTAGTGAATGTGACCAAGGATTTGAGGTGGTTTAAGGAGTGTTTAAGTGTGTTTAAACATGTAGGAAACATGTGGAAAGATTATGGAATGATTAGGGGTGGATTAAGGGTTGATTTGCGGTTGAAAAATCACCTAACTAGTAGTTTTTAGCAGGGTCCGGGACCTAGGTTGGGAACCAAGTCCCGGACCGCATCAAAAAAAGCCTTGAGAGTAAAAACTGGAAGTCCGGACTTAAGTCAGGACCAAGTCCCAAACCAAGGTAAAAAAATGGCCGAGAGTGCAAGTCTGTATTGGTCCGGGGCCTTGGGTGCGGACCAAGTCCCGGACCACCCCTAAAATTCAACCGAGAGTGTTTTTAAGTGCCTAAAAGATGGTGGGATTGATTGGTATTGGTTTTAGATGATGTTTAGGAGTTGTTTGGTGACTTGTAAAAGTCCTAAGAAGTATAAACAAGTTGGAGAAGTGATTGAGACAATTGTGAGTTTAAGAACACATGAACAAACTAAAGAATAATGGGATAACAGAGTTAATTACGGGAGTACTAGCTTTTCATACCGTAGTACCTTAAATTAATGGAGATGTTTGAAATATTATCAGTGGACCAAGAGTAAACTGAGGAACATAAGGCGACCCGGTAAAGTTAAACCAAGGTGTAAGGTATGATTTTCTCATGCCCCGTATGCCACCTTGGTTACTCTGATTTGTGTGCTTGTTTGATTGTGTGATCACCTTAACAAGATAAATGCACGAATCGGATTGCTTGCACCCTCCTATGCTTGTATTGTATTGCTTGTTGTTGGATTGTACTGAGAATTTAAAGTTGTATAATTCATGAAATGTGTAATTGTGGATGAATTACTTGAGTGTGGAATGTGTGCTATAGTTCGACTCATAGTTGAGTCTTGTTTGATTAATGACTAATAGAAAGAGTCATGTTGTGAATTAATGAAAACGTGGAAACACACTAAGACTATCGAACCAAGAAACATTAACGCAAACCTTTGAACTCACTAGAACGTGAGAGAATTGTACGGGGATTTGTAACCTCCCGATAACGGTTAGAGAACCGAATTGATTTAATCCACAAAACAATTAATAGTGGAAGTATATAAGGAACCTCTACTTAGAGGATAAATGAATGCTCAAGACATGAACCTTGAGAGGAGTAAAGAACAGTAAGGGATCACCAAACCCCTTAGAAAGATAGTCGAACCCCAATGAGAGGATCCGACTAATATAAACAATGTCCCGAACATGAGAGTATTCGATAAGTTGGGTAAAACCTTAAATCTGAGAATACTAGACATTGAGAAGTTCCCTAAGCTAATAGATGCTATCGAGAGAGATACTTCTAGGCTAATACATGAGATTATGAATTCCGTGAGAGGAGTGTTGGGAATTTGAGTAGTCCGGTAGAGAAACAGACATTTGAGAATTTAAGGAGCTAATTGTATAGCTCCGTTTGTATTTGTAACCCGGTGGTGAGTCTTGTGTATGACTCTGCCCTGGAGGTCATGGGTAATGACTTAAAATATACCTTTGAGTATTGATTTGAGTATTGGAATTGAGTATTGGAATTGAGTATTTGATTTGAAAATTTGAGTGAGATAGAGGATTTGAGTATTGAGTGTTGAGTAGTGAATTGAGCATGAGTATTGTAGGATTTGATTGAGGTTGAGAGTAAGGGAATTTGAGTAAGAGTAACCCAAGAGAGTGGGTAAGACAATGAGTAATTGAAGAATGGATTAAGGCATAGTGAGGTAGAACCCTCAAAGCCTAAGTATAGTATATATTAAACTAACCTCTTGATGTGTGTGTAAGTGTTGATATTCAATGTTGAACATTGATTGTGCCAATATACATAAATAATGTAATGTTGTCTTGCATGCTGTTTGAATTAAAATGAACCGCATGTTCTCGACCAAAGTAGTCGGCGTACCCCCGTTAGCAAGCGGGGTATGCGAATTTCATATGCAATAATTTGCTGAGCCCCTAGGGGCACCGTTTTTATTCTCCAGGTACACTGAAGCCGATCACCGTCCAAGAGTGTAAGACGGGGTTGCTATATAAGCAAGGGTAGTTGGTTTAGGAATGTTGTAATTATAGTAAATGTTGAATTGTGAGACCGATTTGTTGTCGGTGAATTTGAGGAATTTAGATACTTGGTATAGTATTGAATGGATATTGTATTCGTATATTGTGGATTTGAAGTTATATTTAAATTGAGATTTGACTAAGGAAAGAAATGTAATGTTGGCATAGTGTACTCAGTATATTCGTCATCAGACTGATATTGTAATTTGGTTGGTTGTATTGAATTTGGTTTGGCCTTGTTAGTCACGTGAGTGACTGCAGACTGTTTATATCGTGAGTGGTTAAACTGGTGTAAAATTAAAAGAAAAGAAATTAAAACTCAAATTAAACGTCGGGCTGCAATCAAATCCCGGTCGTGATAGTATAGAAAAGTGTAAGTGACCGGATTATCGAACCGTGGGACTTATAGTGAAATAAGTAGTACCTAAGCGTGTCACAAGAGGGGGGTTAAATTGACTTGTTTCTGAAAAGTAAATAACAGATTAATTAAGTGAAGTGAAGATGAATTAAACGGAACTTCGGGTTCAGGTTAATATGATTTAATTAATTGTGCTATCTCTACCGGTTTAATAAAATAGTTTGGCAAGATTCCTGTAATTTTCTTAAGGTCCGATGAAAACTCATAAGAACTCGTTTACCTGTAATGCAAGGTCCGATGAAAACTCAAGCAAAAAGCGTGTAAACGGCAGAGGAGTGTGAGGAATTTTATTCTTGCAACATGTATTAACTTAAACGATGAAAATAAGTTCTTACAGTTTTACGCTTAATTAACCCATCTGTTTCTAACCGATGAAATTAAAAACAGACTTAGTAAGGCTTTTTAATAAATCGATGAAATTTATTAAAAAGGGAGAGAAACAAAACTTTAATCGTAACAAACTGAATTTATTTTAACCGGTAGAAATATATTACACAGCTAACAAACCATAATTAAACCCTCGCCCGAAGCAAATCCTCCTTAGCCTAACATATTAACTGGTAATAAGTCAGACAGAGGCTGGACGAAATAACAAAACGACATGCGTGGATGATGAATGGAGAAAATGAAGAGGAAGAAGAGTGGAACATGTACGGGAGTGATTTACTGGAAGAGAATGAAATGAGGTGAGCGTGAGTTGATTTTCTGGTTTACTCCGTGCACTCGTACAAGGTTGCAGTGAATGGTTATTTATAGAGGAAGGGAAGAGTCTTCCGTAGAGGTTTTGCAGTTGATTGCTTCATTGATTGAAGCATTGATTGCTTCATTTATTGCAGGGGACAGAGCCGAAACGCGTGAGCGATTTAAGATAGGCGGAGCAGACGCGAGTTGCAGAGTCGGCGCGAAGAAGAAAACTGTTTCGCGAGTGATTTTAGTCTTGTCCGCCTAAGCAACCGCCTCTGTTTGGGCGGTTCCATACATGTCCGCCTCTACAACCGCCTGAAACTAGGCGGTTCCCCTTGGTTCTCCGCTTGTCGTCCGCCTCTGGTCCACCTGAGAGTCCGCCTCTGTTTGGGCGGTTAGCTAGGCGGTTGCAAGGCTGACCGCCTCTGTTTAGGCGGTTCCTTAGGCGGTCACAAGTGTGACCGTGACCTATTTTCCTTCAAACTTCGACCGGCTCTAGATTCTTCGTTTGGATCCCGTTTTCTGAGCCGTTTGTGTCTACGCGTTCGTCTCTTCGTCTACTTCACTCCCGACTTGGTTTTCCTCACGTTGAACCAATAAATTTGTGAGATAAACAATAAAACATAAACTAGAGGAAAACTAACCGAAGTGGAGAAATGAGCAAGAAAAGTGCTAATATTATATATGAAATACACCTATAAAACATGCTCATTTGGACACTTATCACACCCCCACACTTATCTTTTTGCTTTTCCTCAAGCAAAACCACGTACCTAAGCAAGTAGGAAATGCTCAATACTAACAAATATTATCATGAAGGGTAGGATAAAGAGGTAAACAATTCATGATCTTTAAAACTTATTTGAGGAGTGTGAAAAATTATCTGCTGGTGGCATAGGTGTGCTCAGGGTAAATACAAAATATAGAGTTTCGGGGTATGATCTAAGGTACTTCATTGTTTCTTTTGTTTCGGTGACTCTGAGAACTTTTACCATGGCCAACTTCTCTCAAGAATGGGCATTTGAGGAGAAAACAAAAGGAAAAATAGATTCATGCATTTGTTTCACTTTTGCATAAGGGATGAGAAAATGTAGGCGCCATACCGCGAATCTCTTGTCTTCTGGTAAAGGGTCGGAATCCGTCCACGAATGAGTTCCTTCTTTCAAATATGGAAGTTTAGCATAGTAGCTTGTTTATGTCTGATTAACCTCCAGGCGCTTTGTATGGAAAAAATACATGAGCGATCAGGCATCCATATAACTGTGTCTCGCCTTTGTATTCAAGAACACTCAACTCTCTTTGTTGGTTACCAATGGTGTCTCGCAAGTCCCTTATTTTTTGTATTCTTCTTTCTTCTTTTTTTTAACAGAGAAGTACCCCTTAGCAATCCCTAAGAGAGAAGACAGAAAGAAAACCCTGAGCAATAAAATCCAACCATTTGCAGATTACTTGGTCACACCGCATAAGAGAAATGCTCCTCAAAAGTAATCAAATGAAAATTTTTTAAAATTTGTACCATTTATCCCACAATTCATAATAGTATTTGTTTTTAAAGAGAACAACCTACATTAGCAGGGTATATAATTTTAATTTTTGAACAAATACAAGATAAGCAGAGAGTTTTAACAATTTAAGCACAAAATGCCCTGAAAAGGCTCTTCCCCCACACTTAAACTCAAGCAATGCCCTCATTGCGTAGATGAAATAAAATTAATAGGGCATGCAATTAATAAAGGAAAGAGTGTACTCCCCAGATTTCGTAGAGTGTGTAGAGCTCCCCCACACTTGAGTGCAGCTGTGGAATTTCATGAATTGAGCCTGTAAAGAATATTCCACACAGCGAGACGAACTCAAGTGAAACCTGCATTTTATTATAAAAAATAAAAGGGAAATATAGTACAAAAAAGGAAACAACATTAAATCAAAGGAAAGACAAAAGATAGATAGTGGGTTGCCTCCCACCAAGCTGCCCGGGTTTAACGTCTCTAGCTAGACGTATGCTCTTTATTATCCCGGATCATAAATGAATGTTGACAATGGTAGTACCGGGAACAGGAAATTGGCAATATGTAGGACCAAACCACCTGGATCAAAACATAGTATAACGGCAACAATTACAGTAGGAAAAGACAAACTCCACAAAACCTAGTTTTGAAGGAGGTGTTTGTTGCCATTAATATTGTATTGAAATCCGGGTGGTGGTGGTAGTGCTTCCTCAAACTGGAGAATGTAAACATTCTCCCTCTGTTGTTTAGCCGTATGCATGGAAGATGGTAGTGGTGGTGTTTGCTCATAGTCGAGGATGTAAATTTTCTCCTCTGGAATGTAAATGAAGGTGGAAGTGGGTTTCAACGGGTGGGTTGGGTGGGCATTATTTTTCATTGTCGAAGGGCCCAGATTTTTCAATAAGTGACCCTCGGTGCGAGGATCAAAGTTGGATGGCTCCTCCTCCTCGAATTTGAGGATGTAAATATCCTCATCTTTTTGAAGAGGCTCACATGAAGAGCCCTGATTGATTTCATCTTCAGAGGGAGATGGCTCCTTGAAGGTGATTTTGGTGTTTTGTTTGGATGTTTTGACGGGAGCGAGCATTTCCTCCTCCTCATTTTTGAGGATGTAACTATCCTCATTTTATGGATATAGCACAGAGAAGGAGGGAAAATAACGGTAATTGACTTCAGAGGGAGGAGACTCCATGAAGTTGAGGTAGAAGTTGTCCTCTGATGGCTTGTCTTCAAGCTCAAGCAGAAGGTTCGATACCGTTTGCTCATTTTCGAACGGGGGTGATGGTAAAGAGTAACTCAAATCCTCAGGTAAATCGTCCACTATATGAACCAGTTTGCTCTCCGGTTGCTGTGATGTAAGGTCTAGTGGACCTTCCATCATTTCGTTTATCGCAACTAATTTGGCATAGAGCTTCAGTTGGTTCGTGTCGAGGTACTCTTCCTCGGCCTGCTGCTCCACTTCAGGGACCATTTCACTCTCGGGTTGTTGCTCCCTTTGAGCTAATGTGATGGGCTGGTCCACTACGTAGATTGCTTTTGCATACTCTTTTGGATTTGGATTGGTTTGTGAGGGGAGTTGGCCAGGAGGTCTTTGTTGAGTTAGGAGTTGTTGAATCTGAGACTGCAAGGCTGTTTGGTCTTTGCGCAGGGCTGCGACCTCTTCTTGCGTATCTCGGGATTTACCCATCATCGCCTTAAACATCTCCTGCATTTGAGACATATCAGACTCAGGATTCGAAGGAGGTTGAGTTGGTCGACTCGATGAAGCTTCATTGCCATAAGGCTGTTGTTGATATTGCCTTTGGCCTCCTTGGAAATTGGATTGAGGTCTGTAGTTTTGGGATGTTTGTAGGGTATGTGGGTTCTGGATATTTTCTGTGTTTGAGTAGCGAAAGTTAGATTGCATGTTACGTTGCCAAGGTTGTCTGTATCCTGAATTGTTGGTGATGTAGTTTGCCTCCTCCGCTGCTTTTAATTCTTGTAGTTGGGGGCATTGTTCATAGTCATGAGGCCCGCAACATTGCGTACAAGAATTAGTTGGAGTTGATTGGGAAAGAGGAGCATAGCCTGGAGGGGTAGTAGATGATCGGGAAATCATCGACTTAGCTTGCTGGGGGTAGGAATTCATAGCCATCTGCTCAACCACTTTCTGCAGAGTGCTGACTTTTGTTGTCTGCTGAGCATTGCTCTCCATGAGTTGCTCATGGCTTTTCATCAGTTGGTCGAACTTGTTATCACTTTCCCCAACATGATATAATCCTGGAGTACCGCTCCTTGATCCACCGGAGGCCCAGTCTCTGATTTCCTCACAGAGAGACTCCATGCTGTTTAGAAATTGTGCTCCTGGCTTTTTCAGAATGTCAGCCCCTAACGAAGATAACACCATTGTTCTGCACGGACCGATCAAGCCCTTGTAGAACAATTGTGATACTTGTTCTTTCGTCAGACCATGGTGAGGACAAGTAAGTAGTAGACCTTTGAAACGGTCCCAAGTTTCACAAATATTCTCCGACCCAGGTTGCTTGAAATTATAGATTTCAGCAATCATCTCTAATGTTCGGCTCGGGGGTAGGAATTTGTCGTAGAACTTGGTGGCCATGTCGTCCCATGTACCGATGGTACTTGGTGTCAGGCTATGATACCACTTGCTCGCACTTCCCGTCAGGTTGTGTGGGAATAATGACAATCTTGCATATTGAAGTACTGCGTCGGTCGCAGTAAGACTATTGGCATGTTGCAAGAATTTTGTAACATGTAACAGGGCTTCGTCTGGACTGGTGCCATCAAACATGCCCAACTCTTTCACACATCTGATTTGATGATATGGCTTCAGCTTCTGCCACTCATCGTATTCTGATGGGCTGAGGTGAGGAAGGATGATAGCAGGCTGCTGTCCTTGGTTAGACGGCCTGTTGATATTTCAAACCGTTGCTGGTGTAGATGCCATGTTAGCTTCCGGGTCAGAATCTATCACTGTGGTGGTAATGTTCTGTTGAGTTCGTCTCTGCCTTAGGGTACGCAGAAAGGTTCTCTGATTTCTGGATTATAACCAACCGTGTGATTATTAATATTTTCTGGGAGACTGTTTGACCTGGTAAAAGGCATTCACCACTCAAAACAGAGAAAAGAACTGGTTATGTGTTAGAAAAAATAAAAATGTTAGGAATTAGTTGACAGAAATTTTAAGTTAGTAGTTAGTATATAGAAATTTAAAGTTAGTAGTTAGGGACAATGGAAAGAAATGACAGGAAATTGAAATGACAATGGAAAGAAATGACAATGGAACGAAATGACAGGAAATTTTAAGTTAGTAGTTAGAGACAATGGAATATTAAAGGACAATGGAAATGAAATGACAGAAATAAATGACAATAATATTAAGATGTTAGGAGTCCGAAGTCCAAGGTTAGATGTCCAAGTCAGATCAGAAGTCCGATGTCCGAAATTAGATTATTATAAGTTAATATTGACAGATTATTATAATATAACAGGTGAATTAACCGGGGCTTAGGGACTAGATTAAATCAAGTCCCCGGCAACGGCGCCATTTTGCAGACTGTTTATATCGTGAGTGGTTAAACTGGTGAAAAATTAAAAGAAAAGAAATTAAAACTCAAATTAAACGTTGGGCTGCAAACAAATCCCGGTCGTGATAGTATAGAAAAGTGTAAGCGACCGGATTATCGAACCGTGGGACTTATAGTGAAATAAGTAGTACCTAAGCGTGTCACAAAAGGGGGGTTAAATTGACTTGTTTCTGAAAAGTAAATAACAGATTAATTAAGTGAAGTGAAGATGAATTAAACGGAACTTCGGGTTCAGGTTAATATGATTTAATTAATTGTGCTATCTCTACCGGTTTAATAAAATAGTTTGGCAAGATTCCTGTAATTTTCTTAAGGTCCGATGAAAACTCATAAGAACTCGTTTACCTGTAATGCAAGGTCCGATGAAAACTCAAGCAAAAAGCGTGTAAACGGCAGAGGAGTGTGAGGAATTTTATTCTTGCAACATGTATTAACTTAAACGATGAAAATAAGTTCTTACAGTTTTACGGCTTGATTAACCCATCTGTTTCTAACCGATGAAATTAAAAACAGACTTAGTAAGGCTTTTTAATAAATCGATGAAATTTATTAAAAAGGGAGAGAAACAAAACTTTAATCGTAACAAACTGAATTTATTTTAACCGGTAGAAATATATTACACAGCTAACAAACCATAATTAAACCCTCGCCCGAAGCAAATCCTCCTTAGCCTAACATATTAACTGGTAATAAGTCAGACAGAGGCTGGACGAAATAACAAAACGACATGCGTGGATGATGAATGGAGAAAATGAAGAGGAAGAAGAGTGGAACATGTACGGGAGTGATTTACTGGAAGAGAATGAAATGAGGTGAGCGTGAGTTGATTTTCTGGTTTACTCCGTGCACTCGTACAAGGTTGCAGTGAATGGTTATTTATAGAGGAAGGGAAGAGTCTTCCGTAGAGGTTTTGTAGTTGATTGCTTTATTGATTGAAGCATTGATTGCTTCATTTATTGCAGGGGACAGAGCCGAAACGCGTGAGCGATTTAAGGTAGGCGGAGCAGACGCGAGTTGCAGAGTCGACGCGAAGAAGAAAACTGTTTCGCGAGTGATTTTAGTCTTGTCCGCCTAAGCAACCGCCTCTGTTTGGGCGGTTCCATACATGTCCGCCTCTACAACCGCCTGAAACTAGGCGGTTCCCCTTGGTTCTCCGCTTGTCGTCCGCCTCTGGTCCGCCTGAGAGTCCGCCTCTGTTTGGGCGGTTAGCTAGGCGGTTGCAAGGCTGACCGCCTCTATTTAGGCGGTTCCTTAGGCGGTCACAAGTGTGACCGTGACCTATTTTCCTTCAAACTTCGACCGGCTCTAGATTCTTCGTTTGGATCCCGTTTTCTGAGCCGTTTGTGTCTACGCGTTCGTCTCTTCGTCTACTTCACTCCCGGCTTGGTTTTCCTCATGTTGAACCAATAAATTTGTGAGATAAACAATAAAACATAAACTAGAGGAAAACTAACCGAAGTGGAGAAATGAGCAAGAAAAGTGCTAATATTATATATGAAATACACCTATAAAACATGCTCATTTGGACACTTATCAGTGACTAACGGCATTGTATCACCCCCGATTGTATTGGAATTCCGCTGCTTGAGTATTGATAATTAAGACAGATTAGGGGATAGTGATTGGATTACTGTGAGGGGTGTTACAAAAAGTGGTATCAGAGCGAAGTATCGCTCTGATGGTCTAAATTCCAAGTTTAGGAAAATACCGAGTTAGGAATTAGAGACTTAGGGCTAAGGGTTGAGTGTTAGCATGTGAGGTACGCTAGTTAGGAACTTCTAGTGTGATCTGGATACCTACATAACCAATCCCGCCCTCCGCATCCCCCGGTATTAAATTGGGATGAGAACACCAGAGAGATGGAAAGATCTCTCACACTCGGGTCAAACCCGATCTGGCAATTGTAAACAGAATTTGTAAGAGAAAGAACCAGTCATACGGTAGATTCTGAAAACCGAAAATCCCGTAGAAGGTTCCCGTTGGAACAACAATAGTTGCACTTAACGACATAAAATTGAAGATCCTAAATGTAGGATAATGAAATTTACGGCACCATGGGGCGACTGTGAGCCTCGATTTTAAACCCCTATCCTATGTTGATTAAAGTTGATTAGGATCTAATCGGGTTTTAGGTCCACTTATAGCCTAAGATTAATAACTATGTCATATAACAATAATTATTAAAACCTAAGCTAGCTCACTGGAACCTATTACGAGTCGCCACCTAATTTTAACCTAGATCAAATTAGGAAAGGAGAGTTCGGGTTCGGGGGCTTGATATTCGACTTAATTAGGGTTCAATTACTTTCATTACCCTAAGAGTCTTTTTCCTCTACTTAGTTATTTACGGCTTATTACGAGTCGTTTTAACCTAAGTGCGCAAGCTTCTGTTTTTTTATGTTTTTTAGCGTTTTTTGACAGAAAATTAAAGTGAAATTGAAAGCTACCTAAACTAGGGTTTCGGAGGCAGAATTAGGTCAAATTTTGCTTACGTCCGTAGCCACGGACCAAGAGTCCGAGACCACGGACCCCAGTTAACCTAATATGCAGAAAAGTCGAAATTGAAGGAAAACAAAAATTTGCAAAGTCCGGGGCCACGGACAGGCTGTCCGTGGGCCCGGACATCGTTAAAAACCTAAGTTTTGAATTTTTAAAATCCCGCCCGTCCGTGGGTGTCCGTGGTCTCGGACAACGCGTCCGAGGTCCCGGACCATAGGTCCGAGGTCACGGACCACCCACGGACAGGGGTTTTCAGAAGGTTCCCGAGGGTGTTTTGAGCTCAAATTTTATGGGTGTGTAGCCTGAAAGATTTACAAGTCGTTAGTGATTGAAGGTTTTCAATTTGAACTCGAATTAAGCACGAAACTTTGTAAACAAGTTATTGGACAGAAGCTTAAACAAACGTCAATACAGAAGCGTAAACAGGTTGGTTTGAACCCAAACTTTGACAGAGAGTTAACAAGGTCGTGGGGAATCAGAAAAGTGGGATTGTAACCTGTTTTACCTTCGAATTCAAGATGATTCTTCACGTTGGGATTCTTCGGAGGCTCCGATGATGCCGGTTCCGGATTGAATTCGACCCGGGCTTCTGGTTGTTGATTGTTGATGATGTTCTTCACGTTTTGGAGGTGGTTTGGTTGATGTTTGATGATTGTTGATGTGTTAGGAGTTGAAAAGTGTGTTTAGGTGGTGATTTCGAGAGATTTTTGATGTGATTTTGGTGCTTGGATGTGTAAAAACGTGAGGAGAATGAGACGGCTAGGTTTTCTGGTTGCTTAGGGTTCTTGAGGTTCTTCTTTGATCATGGGATAAGGTTCCTTATATAGACCTCTTTAAAGATAGAAAAATCCGGTAAAAACCGAGATTTACCGACGTTTTAGCTCAAGGGCTTCCAAAAGGAATTTGATTATGAAATTTCACACATGGGTAAAGGATGATATTTCTGATTTTTCTAAAGTGGAATCGAATTTTTTGGATATTGGAATATTTTTAAATTCAATTTCTCGTCAGATTCAATCAGAAATTGCTAGAAAATTATTGGAAATTCGAAAAATCAAAATTCCAACGCCATTATGCTTAAAATGTCATCCTCTATCTTGGGTAAAAATTTCAAAGCATTTTGAATTGATTTGACCCTTATTTGGAGGAGAGAGAAAGCCTGTAGGGGGCTTAGGAGCCTTGAAAAATTACGAAAATGGCCCTGGAGATGACTAAGCTGTCCCTAGCACTCTGAAATGTGCCGATCGATCTGGGAACCCTCACTACTAGCCTATTAGAAGAGACTCACCTCCGGGGGGTTGAAATTTTGGGTATAACAGATTGCCCCCCGTCAACTAGACTTTGTAATGGAAATGAAAAGGCTAGTTGATGCTTGAGTGATACCCCAAAATTTTGGATCTTAAAAGACCCCTCGTGCAATTGAAAACCAACAAGTTGTGTCGAGCTGTTCTAAGGCGCTGACTACCTATGAGTAAAGTGGAAGGATGTCGAGCGATTCTAAAGCGTCGGCCACCTAAAGGTAAAAAATGAAATAATGTCAGACTATTCTAAGGCGCCGACTACCTATAACGAATGAGATGATGTCAAGCTATTCTAAGGCGTTGACACCTATAACGAATGAGATGATGTCAAGCTATTCTAAGGCGTTGACTACCTAAAATGAAATGAAGTATGCCGAACATTCTAAGGGGTCGGGAACCTGTAATGCAAATGTAGATGTCATGCAGAAAAAGATGATATGATGATGATATGCTAACGATGCTGATGATGATGTGATTGATTGATGATGCTCGGATGCTTCTGGGGACCGAAACCCGTTCCAATGCTCCTGGTTGGTATACTATGGGGACTTATTGCCTCTGCCCACCAACTGGGGTGCTGGGATAACTTCTAGATTACCAAGGGGACTTATTGCCACTGCCCACTAGTTGCTTCCCAAGAAGTTGACATAAAGATGGGGACTTATTGCCTCTGCCCCGCCAACTTAGATCACGCTCTATCTCGCACTGAAGATGATACTAGGTCTCGTACTGGTCTCGCACTGGATGATGATGCTCGGTCTCGCACTGATGAAACTGATGGGTCTCTGACTGATAAAGATGATGGGTCTCGCACTGATGAAGATGCATGGTCTCGCACTGAAGAAAATGATGGGCCTCGCACTGATGAAGATGGTGGTCTCGCACTGAAGAAAATGATGGGCCTCGCACTGATGAAGATGGTGGTCTCGCACTGAAGAAAATGATGGGCCTCGCACTGATGAAGATGGTGGTCTCGCACTGAAGAAAATGATGGGCCTCGCACTGATGAAGATGGTGGTCTCGCACTGAAGTCTCGTACTGAATGGATGAAGGAAAAGCTGGCTCTCACACTGATTCTAGGTCTCGTACTGAATGAAGATGCTAGGTCTCGTACTGAAAGAGGAATCTGCAGGGCCTTGCGCCGATTTTAGGTCTCGAACTAAAAATGAGTTAGGAAGATAATGGTCTCGTGCAAATGATGAAAACTGATTATTGGAGTGCCAAACATGGCAATGATGATAAGATGTATGCAATCAAAATACATGAAAGATACTCGTTCAAAACAGGAAACTGTTGGAAAAGGTGGCAATGTTGAGGTGTTGTGCAAAAGTTGTAAAATGCAACTAAAGTGTTTGTTGGAAGCTAGCCCAAAACAAGGAACTATTGAAAAATGTGCTAAACATGGCAATGCTTAAGAAAAACTCTGCTGAAAAAGGAAAGTGAAATAATCATTTCCTGACTAAAAATTTCAAATCTGCAATTTGTTTCTTAGAAAATGAACATGCCGTTGGTGGAAGTGTGTGGTGTTTGTTGTGGTGCTTGTGATAGACCTGGGACTGCGTTGTGATTTTGGATGGTGGTCAGGGTTATGACGGGTTTGATGTTTTTGTGGAGGTAAGGCTAATGACGGGCTTGAGAGTGTGTGTGTGGTGGTAGGGGCTTATGTGTGCCTGTGTAGTGGAGGTGTGGAGGTAAGGGCTTATGTGGGCCTGTGTAGTGGAGGTGTGGTGGTAAGGGCTTATGCCTGTGGTGGGATGGTGGTGCTCAAGCTTTAGGTTTCAATTGGTGTTGTCATGGCAATTGTTGGAACCAACAATTGCCCCCAGTATTTTTCCTTAGGACAATCTGAGCTAGAGTTCATGGCAATTGATCGGAACGATCAATTGCCCCCAGTATTTTCTTTGATTAAACATGCGAACAAGTCTCACCCTCACAGGGTCGAGGTTTATGCTTTGATGTGGTGCTCCCTAACCTACACTCGATGTGGTCGGTGTTTGCACTCATTTCTCGCTCATGGTCATAACTTCTAAACCATTGAATTCGATATTTGATGGATTTACGCATTTGATCTGTTACTTTCACGTGATTGGACACACAACTATCAAGTCGGAAGTCTTTAAAGCTTATAACGTGGCCATAGGGTGTGATGAAAGACGACGGGATCATGGAGGGATATTTGAGGTATGTGGAGCTAAAATGGGTGACCAAAGCTGCAACTTGCGTCCTCTCTCAGATTCATCTTCCTTGTCTTGAAGTCGTCTAACTGCTTCATGTTGACGTTGTTTTTGAGCTTCTGGACCTGGACTTTTGGAGTTGTCCTTTACACCATTTCTTTTTTTTGTCATTTGGACTTCTTCGAGGCACTTCGGGTTCGCCTTTTTGTTTTATCCTTTCTTGACTTTGCCTTTGGGGTTCTTGTGTTTCCCGGTTTTGGGCTTCGAGAGCTGTTTTGACGTGAGCTCTTTTGATCCTGTGTCACTTTGGGACCATTTACGGATCACTTCGTCATGCTGATAGCGGCATTGCTTCTTCGGACTGATGATAATGTTATCCGAGAGTCGGGCTCCTTGCTTCCTTTGGTCACCGGGTCGGACATTCATCATTGGCTGGGTTATTTTGTGGGGCTCATAATATTGAAAAGGGATATACAAAAGGCTCAACGGGGGTGCCTAGGGTTTAATGTCAGGGTTTACAAGCTTTTGGCTATGTGGTGCTGTACCTAGGTGCTTCGTCATTCCTGATAGTTGTATATCCGTTCTTTGTTACTTTTCACAGGTCTAAGCGTAAATTTACAAATTATCTCCTTCGGTCGGAGTTATACCGTTTGCCTCACCTTTGAATGTGGACTCACCGGAGTCGTGTAAAAATGACACGCTCGTTCACTCATGGTTTTTCCACTCAAGACACTCTCGTGAATTTCACTCAGAGACTAGTTCGCACGCGTAAACGAAAGATTAAAGATGACGATCCTGAACTCAGATTGCCCCCAGTATTGACCTGGGGTTTATGACAACACTTAAACAGATGTGGATTTTGGAATGCTTTGTGGGTTGTTTGGATATTATAGGGTGAGTTGTGGTGTTTGGTTAGGCATGTTCAAATTTTTAGAAACAAGAGACAAGCCGTTCCATTGCATAGTCAGAAAATGATTGCTTCGCGATCCTTTTCCTTAAAAAACTATTTTGTTTTCCTTCTTTTTTCGATGAATGAAAAATGGTTAGTACAGGAGTTGTGAAAATGGAACTATGATTTTATTTATGAATCATGAAAGAAACGTAAAGATTACAATCAGAGGTGACTGAAAACTAACTAATAAGCTACTAGGAAAATTTGAAGATGCAAGAAAACGATCTGCACACTTAGAAAAATTGGACTCCTTGCTCGAGGAGGTCTTGAATCTTGTGCTTCAATGCTCGGCAATTGTCAGCAGAATGGCCAGGCAACTGATGGTAGTGGCAGAATTGATTAAGATGCCTCCCCAAATGAGTGGTTCCTGGCCGAGGGGCCAGGGGCTGTAGCAGGTTTCTCTTCTGAAGCTCTTCAAACGCCTGACTTGGTGCTCGGCCAATGTTGGTGAATTCCCTTTGCGATGAGTCTCGGCGTGGTAAGGGTATTGTCCTAAGGTTTTGATGCGGAGATCTAGGTCGTTGAACCATATTCACTTCTGGGAAACTGCTTTGAGCGCAAGCTACTGTCTGAAGATAAGCCTTTTCTGGTCCTGGCTTAGATAATTTGGAGCCACTGCCGGAGTTTCTTGAGCACTCGAGCTCCAAACCTTCCTTATGAATCCTTTCCTCTAGAATACCGACTTGTCCCATCAACATGTCCAAACTCGGAAAGTACATAAATTTTAGCTCATGGTTGTGTTGTTTTCGCATGTTCTCAATTATCATGCGGATTTGCTCCTGCTCGTCCATTCTGGTAGGCATGGCTGCAGCCTTTCTCCTCCAACGCTTGATGAAGTCAGACATGGACTCACCGTCTTTCTGTCGAGTTCCTGCCAGATCGATTCTGGTGACCTCGAGGTTCTTAGCATACTCGAAATGATTTAGGAAAGCCTCGCAAACCTCCTCGTAGGTTTTGGTATTCATCTTCTGAGTGAGATACCAACGCTGAGGAGTCTCGTCTAGATAGCGTGCGAAAACTTTGGCTTTTTGCATATCGTTGAGCCCCAAGATGGACATTTCTCGGTCGAACATAGCCAAGTGAATCTGTGGATCCGAGGAACCCTTGTACAAAGCGAGTGCAGGCAGCTTCAGCTTTAGGGGAAGAGCAACTTCGGGATACGACGCCGTGGAGAAATAATCGAAGCCAGCTGGTTTGTTGGTTTTCTCTATGCGCTCAATCCTTTTCAAAACCCTTTTGACCTCTGCAGCTAGCTGGTTGTCAGGAACATCCTTCCCCATACGTGTTTGAGGATCTTGGGCCCTAACAGAGTCAATCTCGATGTAATTACGATTAAGATTTTCATCCACAAGCTTTTCCAGAGTGTGCTGGTTTGTCTCCTGGAGATTAGCCTTACTCCTCAGTTCCTCGACAATGGACTCCAAGACCTTGTACCCTTGCAGCACAGCGGCCAACTGGGCCTCGGTGTTGATCGGGTTTCCTCCTTCTGCCATATCTGGATTCGGGCTTGCCTGTTTCCAAGAAGTCCATTATTAGCTAACAAGAGGAAGTGGGTTGAAAGACACTAAGGTGATAATGACACTTCACAAGGTAGATCGAAACAGGCTTAGGCTGAAAGCAAGTGGGCCAAGATACCCAGGAAATGAGGTGCTTGGGCTGAAGTATCTCTCAGGCTATGAACTGGAATTTGGACTGAAATGTAAACAGATGGCTTTGATTGGGCCTGAGAGGTGACACCTAGATCTAGGGTTTGGGCTAGGGCCCGGATAAGAAGTCTACCTAGTCTAGAATGAGCCCTTGGGCCGGAATGTGTTTGGGCCTGGAGTAAAGCACATGGGCTGGAATGGTCCCTAAATCACAAATGGGCCCAACTTTCTTTGGGCCAGAGAAGATGGTTGCTAAGCAGAAAAAGATTTTGCTTTCGGGACTTGTGAGTTATTTCGAGTTCAGATGGATTTCCTTTTTATGGGCCTAGAACTAATTGGATAATTCAAAATGGGCCAGAAGAGAAATCACCTAAGTCTAAGCTTTTGGGCCGAAGCCCGAACGACTCACAAAACCAAACAGGGCCTCTGGGCCGCAAACAAATAGAGCTGCCAATTCGTTTTGGGCTAGGTTGATGTAGGAGAAGTTCCTATCAATCTCTAGGCTGGGTAGTGGGCCGATCATACAAGCAAACAAGGCCCACACAAATTCAACATGTCCTCACTAGACGTTTAAGTCAAACCGGGTATGGATCGATCCGGAGAGGTGCTTGGGGCGCGGGCCCAGGTCACCACAAAGGAATAGGGCTTGTACGCTATTCTCTTTGGGCTTCCCCACTCTTTTCACATCACCTGAAGGTGTGCGTCTACGGTCGGGTCTTTGACTGACCAAACAAAGGGCTAGGTAAGGGCACTGCCAGGAAGACGCTTGGGGCTAAAGCCCAGGTATTAAGGGGGTGTGGTTAGACGACACCCTCCTCTTTTCCCCCGCTTATTCACATCACCTAAAAGGTGTGAGTCCCTGACAGGGGACCCTCAAATGGGTCCCGGGGTGGGTGAAATTGGTTTGTGTGGACCCTCGCTCTCATATGATGCCAAGGTGCAGAAAATTAAAGTGCGCACGAAGGTAAACAAACAGAGTAATAAAGCCATAAATAAACATTTTCGAGTTAAGCCCTCTTTCTTAAAATTAAACAAGTTAAAATTAAGAAGTTTGTCCCCAGCAGAGTCGCCAGTCTGTGAGCCTCGATTTTAAACCCTATCCTATGTGATTAAGTTGATTAGGATCTAGTCGGGTTTTAGGTCCACTTATAACCTAAGATTAATAACTATGTCATATAACAATAATTATTAAAACCTAAGCTAGCTCACTGGAACCTATTATGAGTCGCCACCTAATTTTAACCTAGATCAAATTAGGAAAGGAGAGTTCGGGTTCGGGGGCTTGATATTCGACTTAATTAGGGTTCAATTACTTTCATTACCCTAGAGTCGTTTTTCCTCTACTTAGTTTATTACGGCTTATTACGAGTCGTTTTAACCTAAGTGCGCAAGCTTCTGTTTTTTTTTGTTTTTTAGCGTTTTTTGACAGAAAATTAAAGTGAAATTGAAAGCTACCTAAACTAGGGTTTCGGAGGCAGAATTAGGTCAAATTTTGCTTACGTCCGTAGCCACGGACCAAGAGTCCGAGACCACGGACCCCAGTTAACCTAAATATGCAGAAAAGTCGAAATTGAAGGAAAACAAAAATTTGCAAAGTCCGGGGCCACGGACAGGCTGTCCGTGGGCCCGGACATCGTTAGAAAAACCTAAGTTTTGAATTTTTAAAATCCCGCCGCCGTCCGTGGGTGTCCGTGGTCTCGGACAACGCGTCCGAGGTCCCGGACCATAGGTCCGAGGTCACGGACCACCCACGGACAGGGGTTTTCAGAAGGTTCCCGAGGGTGTTTTGAGCTCAAATTTTATGGGTGTGTAGCCTGAAAGATTTACAAGTCGTTAGTGATTGAAGGTTTTCAATTTGAACTCGAATTAAGCACGAAACTTTGTAAACAAGTTATTGGACAGAAGCTTAAACAAACGTCAATACAGAAGCGTAAACAGGTTGGTTTGAACCCAAACTTTGACAGAGAGTTAACAAGGTCGTGGGGAATCAGAAAAGTGGGATTGTAACCTGTTTTACCTTCGAATTCAAGATGATTCTTCACGTTGGGATTCTTCGGAGGCTCCGATGATGCCGGTTCCGGATTGAATTCGACCCGGGCTCTGGTTGTTGATTGTTGATGATGTTCTTCACGTTTTGGAGGTGGTTTGGTTGATGTTTGATGATTGTTGATGTGTTAGGAGTTGAAAAGTGTGTTTAGGTGGTGATTTCGAGAGATTTTTGATGTGATTTTGGTGTTTGGTGCTTGGATGTGTAAAAACGTGAGGAGAATGAGACGGCTAGGTTTTCTGGTTGCTTAGGGTTCTTGAGGTTCTTCTTTGATCATGGGATAAGGTTCCTTATATAGACCTCTTTAAAGATAGAAAAATCCGGTAAAAACCGAGATTTACCGACGTTTTAGCTCAAGGGCTTCCAAAAGGAATTTGATTATGAAATTTCACACATGGGTAAAGGATGATATTTCTGATTTTTCTAAAGTGGAATCGAATTTTTTGGATATTGGAATATTTTTAAATTCAATTTCTCGTCAGATTCAATCAGAAATTGCTAGAAAATTATTGGAAATTCGAAAAATCAAAATTCCAACGCCATTATGCTTAAAATGTCATCCTCTATCTTGGGTAAAAATTTCAAAGCATTTTGAATTGATTTGACCCTTATTTGGAGGAGAGAAAGCCTGTAGGGGGCTTAGGAGCCTTGAAAAATTACGAAAATGGCCCTGGAGATGACTAAGCTGTCCCTAGCACTCTGAAATGTGCCGATCGATCTGGGAACCCTCACTACTAGCCTATTAGAAGAGACTCACCTCCGGGGTTGAAAATTTTGGGTATAACAGCGACGTGCTTCGCAGTCGCGAGAACCATGTGCAGCCGACAAGAAGGGAAGCACAACTATGCAATGTGGCGGAAAAAGCGGAGTAACAAAACCCGAGACAAGAGTCTATGGACTACGAATGCTTGATAATACCAATAATGGTATACAAACCGACTACGAAATTAGTCAAGGCTGAATAATTTCAAACCTACAACGCCAAAGGGCAGTAATACCCAAATAACATAGTTCAGACAACTATGAGAGTAATCATTAAGCTACACCAACAGGACTACCACATAGTTCCTAAGGATCAGACAACCTCGATAACCACCGCAAAGGCGTGAGAATGAGCGACGAAGCAAGGTACATGGGGTACCTCAAGGATCGATGGAAGTGCCAATAAAACCACCAAATAATGGAAACAACACCGTAACCGGTGTATGCAAACCTGAAAACCGACCTACCCGCGCACTTGCCAAGGCAAGTGCAGCAACTACAAGGCAAATTGGAAGACGTTTAACGACTAACAAGTACTTACGGAAGTACCACCATGAAGATTGAAGTAAATACAGGATCATTAATCCTAAGAACTTGGAGAAACGAAACCTAGGAAAGGCCTAATAGCCTGACCATCGGTAACACCCCTACCGGTAATCCAGTCATTATCTCCTAACCCGTCTCTGAAATACCCCAAACTTAGATATGGTGTTTAAATGATAAACTAAGATATAAGGAGGCTAAATAATGCCTTAGAAACATTAAGAAACATTTCTAATCAAAGAAAATATAAGGAAACACCAAAAGAGCAGTTTAAGCAAAAACGTGCTCTAAGCTTGGAGAGACTTGGGAGAGTACCCAAATATGTTCTAAGACCTTAGTAATATCCTAATGGTCATTTTAAATCAATTACCAAAGAAAACCAAGCTTGAAAACAAGTTAAAACATAAAATGTGCTTTAAGGAGTCTTAAAGCACATTTTTGAAAAATTGTCTTGTAAATGAGTTTTGAATGGCTAAATGTCCATTATTACTCTTTAATTAAAATGTGTACTATATAGTATCACATTTGGAAGTCTATATAAATGGGAAATCAAAAATTTCACAACAATGTGCCTTGTTTTGTGAATAGTAATTTAATTAAGCTAGTTTATAACATAAGTCAATATAAGTGAGATATTTGGTCAACAAAGACTTAAGTACCCTTGTTACTTAATGGGGGCCGGTTTTTAAGGTGATGAATCACCACATGAGCAAATAAGAAAGGAAATTAAAGGATAAAGTAGAAACTACTATTTACTTTATACGTAAATATCTCATTTTACTCACCTCTCTCCTCACCTCTTAATTCTCTCTTGTTCCCATGATTTCTCAATCTCTCTCCCTCCTCCATTAACGTGAAGAGCAACCTCATGCTAGCTCCACCTTCTCTTGCACACTACTTACTCATTTTAGCTCCAAAACCAAAACAAATTACATATTCCTCTTAGTTAGCTCAAGCTCTCTCTTTCTATCTTTTCAAAACTTCAAGAGCTTTGATTTGGTGCCAAGCCAAACCACCATTAGAGGAGGAAATTCAAGTTTGGAGACTCCATTGGCTTCTCCATTCTCTTAAGGTAAAGAAAGTGTAAGAAAATCTAGGTTTCCATCACTTTTCTTCTTGACCGAAAATGTATGCTCATGAGGCTTCATTTTAATGCCTTGTTCTAGCTTGTTTTCTACTCTTCAAAGGATTGAGGAGGTCCTTCTTGCTTCATATCCAAGCTTGTCTTGAGAAACCAAGGTAAAATAATCACCTTAATACCTTAAAGCACATTTTAACCTAGGGTTTGTTCCTTAGGGTTAATGTATTATCTAGTACTCATTGGAGTCATTGGATATTGGTTAGAACATTGGCAAGGAGATTATATTGGTGACCGAGATTGAGGAAGGAAAAACCTAAGGAAGAAAGTTTTTAAAGCTTGTAAAAGAACAAGGTAAATTACTTCTTTAAGGTGTTTTATTGTTTATGGGAATGGGATTTAGATATTTGATGAGTTTAGTGTAGAGTTTACATTAGAAAAGGGTTATATATGACCTAGGAGAAACAATGACTATGTTTGAGAACTTGTGACTAAGGAGCCAATGAGAAAAGAGATAGTCAAACAATGTTGAAATGAATTACAAGAAGCATTTTATTTCAATGGGAGCCTTGTTGTGTGTATTCGCAGGTTAAAGGCAAATATATGTGGAAATTTAGTGGTTAAGATTATTGTCATTTAAGGGCCTAAGTGCCAAGCATTTAAGTTTGTGCACTATATGATGTTGTGGTGTAGTTTGGTGTAAATTGTGTTAAGGTGTTGTGATGAGAATTTGAGAGATATTGGTTGGTTGATGGAGAAAACCAAGTGTTAGGATGTGCTATTACTAGAGACCCATGGCAAAATTTAAAGGATAACTTAAGTGTTTAAGATGTTCTAAGGGAATTTAATGACTAAGGAAGTACTAGGAAGTTTTAGAGGTTGTCTTAATGAAAAAGGGGTGAGATAAAGTGTTTTAATGAGTTATAATGAATTAGGCATTACTATGATGGATGTAGGAATCAAGAGAATGTATTTGAGTATTTAGGACTTAGGCAAATGTTGGTAAACAACTAGGAAGGAAATAAGGTGTTGATGGATGGAAGCTTAAGCTTGTGAAGGAACTTTAAGTAAATGCATAAAAGAGTTTTAGATGGTGAAAGATGCTTGGGAGATGATGTTATAGTGGTGGGGAAACATTTGGCATAGTGGTTACATTAGGTATGAACCACCACCTAGAAACCTAGTGGAAAATGTTACAAGTGTTGGCATGGTTACAAGGAAAAGCATAATGATTAAAGTGGATGTTGGTGAGTGATTTAAAGTGTTTTAGAGGTTGGCTTAAGGTGTATTTGAGGTGCCCAAATGAGGTTATAACATATTAGGATACATGAGGAGAAGTTTGGAGTTAAAAGAGAATTTAGAAACAAGGTTCTGGAGCCGACCGACCTTAGGGACCGGACCTGTAAGGTCGGTCGAGCTCAGTTTACACTACCGGAGAAAGTTTCTGGAACCGACCGAACTTGGGGACCGGATTTACAAGTTCGGTCGGGCTTGTATTTTGTGAAGGAATTAAGTCTCTGGAACGGACCGACCTTGGGACCTGACTTGCAAGGTCGGTCATGCCTAGAATTTTGTGCGGGAATTAGTCTCTGGAATAGACCGAACATAGGACCGGACTTGACAAGTTCGGTCGAGCTCAAATTTCCCTCGGGGAAAACTCTCGGGAATGGACCGACCTTGGGGACCAGACTTTCAAGGTCGGTCGGGGTAGATTTTCAAACGGTAATATGTTCTGGAATGGACCGACCTTGGGTAAGGTCGGTCGGTAAGTTCGGTCGAGGCTAAAACTAAAAAAAAGAAATTTTAAATTCTAAGGAGGATAATTGGTAATAAGGTATGCCATTGGTAGGGTAGTAATGATTAGGACCCTAAGAACCTAAGGGGTTAAGTTAAGTTAAGTAAGAACCTTAATGTTTAAAAAGATAAGTTTAAAAGGGTAAGTGGTAAGGACTTAAGATGATATTCATCGGGAATCTTTAGGGATTAAGTGAGTTAAGTGAGGTGCAAATAACTAATGGCCTAAAAATGAATCAATGTTTTAGGTTTGTGAATTGGGACCCCGGAGAAGGTTAAACAAACGACGATCGACGGTGAACGGTACAATCTTTCTTGTGACCTGCTTGCTAACGAGGTGTCCCTCGGCTTGTGTGCTATCTGTTTACTTGCTATGACTAAGACAAGATAAAGCATGCAACCGGTTATATTTGTCTCGCTGTGTATGTGTTTTCTTTACACTAACCCGCGAGACTTGAGATTGTTACTAACCAAGTTTAGTACTTACTGAGTTAAGAATAAGAGTTAAGTTTTGGTGGTTGTTGGTTAATGCCCGTTAAGGCTTAGCTAGCACATGGTGATTAAATTTCTACTAACTGGAACTTGAGTGAGGAACCCGAGACCGAACTCCGGTCATTCATGCTAAGGAAAGGGGGACGGTATCTGAATCAGATCTGCCCTCCGCTTAAGGACTTGTCTTCGGACTTGTAGCCTAGGGCCGGTTGCCGGCTCAGCTGCGCTGGACTCCCGTCCAGGTAGGTGGCACTAAGATGGTGCGGTGGGATCACCTAAATCCCAAGTTTGAATTAAGCTACAACCATTCCCTTCCAGGAACGGTTTGTATATTGAGAATAAGTTGAGATTAAGATTAAGAGTAAGGAACTGAGATTAAGGAAATGAGGACTAAGGAGGGGGTTACTAACCCACTTGATAAGGGAACGCTTGAGTCGTTCATTGTTTGTGAACTATTTGTGTCATTTGTGGATTATTGTTATTGCACTTCATATCATGCTTGTGTATGTAATCAATTTCCATGCTATCGACAATTAGTCGTCGTAGCCCCGTTAGCTTGGGGGCCATGAGAGGGAGTACCAGCATTCGTGCTGACCCCCTTTTGGGGGCTGTTTTTACACTTGCAGGTAAGTGGCCCATGAGGACGCACCACGAGAGTAGGAGTGGTTAGACTTAGGATGGGATGTTTATTTTGAGTGCGGGTTACGCTTGTGCACCCGTCTGTATATATTTAAACTGATGTAAGGTTGTGATTATGACTTAGCTACTTGTACTCGGTTGGTTGTGGTATTTTGGATGGTGATGTTTTGGGTTGGTCATTTATTTTGGATAAGTGTTGTAAGTTATAAGGCCGGTATATTCTAACGATCAGACCGTGGCAAGGTCCAGGTGTTTGTTTTCCCGCTGCGACGAATTCAATTAAGTGTTCAGTTTTGCGATAACCATGATTGGCTTTGGATGGGGTGTTAAAAAAAGTGGTATCAGAGTGTAGTTACGCTCTGATCAGGAAATACCGGACATAAGTAACCACCGAGCTAGGAAATAAGTTAAGGAATAAGTGATGGGTTAAGGGTGTGAGAAGTTAGAGTGAGTAGAGTCAGATGACCACTAATAAGTGTGGATCGTCTTTACCGTCTACGGACGTTATAAAGTTAACCAAAACAGTGGTGGATACGAGACTAATGTGAGTTATGCTGTTCAGATGGCAGGACGTCCTAGAGGAAGCCGAGGTCGTGGCCAAGGTGATGATGCTTCAGGAATATCGGGAGGGCAGACGATCGCAGAGATCGTAGCTGCCGCCTTAGGGCATATGGGCTATCACCTGGTGTGGGTGCACCACCTCCACCGCCACAACCCAGGGAACCAAATTGGGTGAAGAGTCTTGCAGACCTTCGACCCGCACACTTCAAGGGGGAGACCGATCCCGCCAAGCTTGAGGCGTACATCTCCGAGCTGGAGACCGCCTTCGAGACCCTTGATGTCCCTGCTTGGATCAAGGTGCGTCTGGCTGCTTTCTATCTGAAGGGGGCGGCAGGCGATTGGTGGAAGCTGATGAGGGCCGAGCATGTGGCCATCCAGAGTTCGGCTGGGCAGTACACCGCCTTGCTACGAGCAAAGTACTACCCCGCCCATGTCCAGACGAAGAAGCGCTTGCAGTTGGATGCGCTTAAGCAGACCGACAGATGACGGTGGCGAGTATTACTCAGAGTTCACCGCCTTGCTCCGTCTTCTGCCAGGTCTTGGATATTCTGACCAATCCTAGTGGACCGCTTCTATGGCGGGCTTAGCCATCGACTCCGCTACGGCATGGGGCGATGACATGAAAAAATTAGTGTCGTCGCTACATCGTAGAGCTACATATGTGCTTAATCATTTATAAAAAATTATATAAATATAATAAAATAATTAGGAGAATAATATGCCCACTCTAACATATTTAGAATTTATAATACCTATCTGAGTTTTAAAATTGTATTGTTCACCCATGTATTTTATCATAATGAGATGAAGTCAAGAGCCGAGTGTTATACTGTTCGAGCATTTCTAGATGTTTCAATTTAATAGTGTGATTTTAGAGTTGGGAATCAAATAAGAATTTTGAGGATTTATATAGTAGTTTGACACTTTATTTTTGGTTTGGATCATTATTATTTAATTATTTTGATATTTTTCATTTATTTGACAATTAAGGGTCGTATAACGTAATATAGAGTTTTTTGAATTTGTTTTGTTGTTAATTTCTTCGTTCCATACTATGGATATCTACCTTCATCTTATTTGGTACGTGGGCGAGTAATGTAATTTCTACAAAGTTCAAGCGTGGGTAGTAAATTTTCAATGGACATTGTAATTTTCTATAAAATCATTGGACTATAAGTAGAGAACAAATGTGTTTTCTGTACAATAAGGTATATTCTCATTGTACATTTTATAAATATAGATTTTTAAGTTTGTATATTTATTTATACGCATGCAGCTACTAAAACCTGCACCATTCTGCCAATCGTCTCTGCGTATTAATTCGCATTGTTAAAAGTTCAAAATCTCATTCAAACCTCTAATTTTTTTCTGTAAGTATGAGATTAGCCGAATTCTTAATAATAAATAACAGCAATATGAGAACACCCTCTCCTTATCCTTTATGTCTCGTTAAAAAAAATGAGTGAAAAATCCTAACAAAGAAAAAAAGTACCGTCCAGACTCAGAATTGAAACATTTACCCATGTCTATATCCAAACAACATATGGAAAAAAATAGATTAACATCATATATTCCCATTATTGGTACGGTGTGATCAGCCACATCTTAAATCGTATTATTGAGAGTTTTAACCACATTTCCCGTCTAACCGCATGTACCCGAGCAACAAGACATAGTCAAAATACAGAGATCTCGGCTAGTAAGTATTCCACCTAACGGACATCAAGCCCGGAAGAATCCCCCAGGACTTGAAACTGAAGAGAGATAGTCGGGTGTCACCAATGGAAACCCCGGTCGACTTCACATGTCATAAGAAAGCACTCATGACTTAGCACATATCCTTCTGACGTCCTGTCCAATCAGTCTCATCATACTATCCGTCATTACCACCGCCTTAGGCACTCATGGTTGCCAGCTTGCATGCCTCTCTGAGACGGCATTAGTGCCTCAAGATAGCAAAGTTCTTTTCGCAATTAAGGATGGGCGCCGAACAAACAGGAAGCTTTAGACCCTGAGAAAGTGCCTAACCAAGGTAACGTCAGCCTCATCTCGAAGTGCATCCCGCCTCATCAACCCGTTTAGCAAGCGAGCGACGAAGCCGAAAGATGTACCAAACCCCCTTGTCCCCTTGCTTATAAATAACAATTAGTGTACATTTATTACACAACACAACGGGAGGAGACATACCTAGTACTTGCAAATACGCCTTGTACCTTCATTGCTTCTCTTGGATTCTTACTAAGAACCTCAGTCATACCACCCGTCGACTAGGTCATTCACGAGCAAACCACGTAAATCTCGTTGTCATCCTCCTTACACACCACCGCTCTTGACACTCCATTATAGTCACTACCTCAATTCCATAAACAAGTAATTTCTATCTTAAGTTCGCGGGTTACAATCTAGCTTGTAGACTTCCATCTTTAACATTTGGCGTCGTCTGTTGTAACATCCCTACCGTTAATCTCATCATTAACACTGAATCGCCTCATTCATAATTACAATCGCAGCGGAAAACTTTAATACAAACGGTGGGTGAAACAATGTCGTTAGCCACCCACGTGGCTAACACGGCCAAACTCAATACAGTAACAGTCTGATGAACCGGAATACCCGAGTACTTAAACAAATATCACTTCATTACATCTCTAAACCGAGTCACATAATACAATCCTCAATTCAATTCTATACCGAGTCTACTACAATTTGTTGCCGATAACAATTCGGTCTTACAATACAAATATTTACAACCATCATTAAATAACTACCCATGCTCAACAACAATCCCCGTCCTACTCTCGAACGGTAATCATCTCCATTGTACCTAAAATAGAATGGGTGGCCCTAAAGGGGCTCAGACACCTTTGCTGGTATGGTAGTCGTGCAACCCGATACTACCGGGCCGCACCCGACTAATTGTCCTCTAAGCATGCGATTGATTTTATTTACACCAAAACATGAAGTGCAATTGAAATACCCCAAACTTAATTAGGGTGATTAAAATTACTCTAATATGATATTTGAGGGCCTAGTAGTGCCTAATGAATTTTGGTAAAGAAAATAAATCCAAAAGAAAAGAGAAAACACTTTAAAAGCGAAAAATGCTAAAATGAGCGTTATGTGACCGTAGGAGGAATACGACCTCGACAAGGGTCTTAGATGGATTTCCAAGGCTTAATAATTCCTAATTAATATACGGGAACAATTCCCGAAGAAAACGGATCCATAAAATGAATTAAAACGCTAATTAAGCTTTAGCACCATTTTTCGAGAAAATCTGAAAACGTGGCTTCGAGTGAACAAATGAACCCGTAAAAATTATAGTTCATTAAATAACTATAAATAAACATTAATGGAAGCTTAAGAGCCATTAAAATTAAAGAAACGAGAAAAATCCGGAAACGGGCCCGGTTAGTGAATAGTGCTAAAACCGGGTAAATTAACGAGCATTTTCTGTAAAAGACGAAAAACGCTCCAGCTTGTATACTCATATGAGGCCGGTCTTTAAAGGGGAGTCAGCTCTCTCACACACTCTTGACTAGTTAGCAAATTAAATAAGTAAAAAAAGCAATAAAATAAAAAGTAAAAAGTAACATATACTCTCACTCACACTCTCTCTCCTCCCATTTCTCTCTTTCCTCCTTTTCTTCTTCCTCCAGCCTGCTCCCCCTTTCCTCTCTTCTGGTTGAACGTTTTTGAAGCCCCCTCCAATGGCTTCCTCCTTTCCAAGCTTGCCCAAGGTGCTACACAACTCCAAATAAAAACCAAGCATAGATTCTTGCTCCTCTCCTCAAGATCTATCTTTCTCTCTTTTCAAAATCCTAAAAGGATGAACTTCATCTCCATGGGTTAGCCCATTTGAAGAGAAAATGGCATCAAATTGAAGCTTATAGTCTCCTCTTTCTCCTAAGGTAAAAATCTCCAAGAAAAACTCATTCTTTCTCCACCTCTTAGTGTGGCCGATTTTGCCCTATGCTCATGCCTTGTTTTTCTCTCTTTGTTGAGCTTTGTTTCAACCTTTCAATGGTGGGGAACCCTCTTTTGATTCAAGGCTTAAAACCCCTCTTGGAACTCCAAAGGTAAAACCCCAACTTATGGTGCTTTAAGCTCTCTCATTGAATTAGAGTATTTCTAAGGGTTTAGTAGTTTAATTATATCCTTTTTGTATAATTTGGGTGTTGGGATGGAGTTTGGCAACTCCATTGCCTACTTGACCGAATTTGAGAAGAGGAAGAGCAAGAGGAGAATTGGAAAAGAACTTGGAAAAACTTAAGGTAAGATTTCCCCTTAATGCCATTTTGGTTCCTTAGTATTGGGATGTGTTAAATTAAATAATGAACCCAAAATAAGTAAAGCAATGTATTTGGTTGAGGTTGGAGAAAGTTTGTGAATTGTTGTTTGAATTAAAGGCCGTAGAGCCAAGTGATTTGAATATGTATATTGATATTGTTGTTTTGAGGAGGTTTTGGTAAATTTGATGGCTTTGAGTGCTGGTAGGACCCTTGTATGGGTGTGGCTAGTTTAGGATTGATTTTGGTGAGAATGGATGAATTTGGATATGTTATATTTGTAGGTAAACTATGGCAAAATTTTAGTAGAAAATAAGCATTATTAGATGACTTGGTGAATGGGAGAACCAAGGTGTGTATTGGGTTGAGTAGAGATGTTTGATAAGCTTGAAATGGTAGATGGAGGAAGATATGTGAGTGTGTAAAATCTGTAGCAAATGGGTGTTGTAATGCATTGGAAAAATTAGAAATGAGTTAGTGTACAAGACTTAGAAAATAGGAGTTGGACTTGGGTATAGATAATGCAATTGTCTAGGAATAAATTGGAATGGTCAAATGGAGTTAGAACAAAGTGCAAGGTGCTAAGAGAAGTTTGAAAGTGCATTAGTGCGCAAAGTGCAAAATGTGGGAATTGATATTTGTGAATTTGAACAAGAATTGGGTAGTGAATGTGACCAAGGATTTGAGGTGGTTTAAGGAGTGTTTAAGTGTGTTTAAACATGTGGAAAGATTATGGAATGATTAGGGGTGGATTAAGGGTTGATTTGCGGTTGAAAAATCACCTAACTAGTAGTTTTTAGCAGGGTCCGGGACCTAGGTTGGGAACCAAGTCCCGGACCGCATCAAAAAAGCCTTGAGAGTAAAAACTGGAAGTCCGGACTTAAGTCAGGACCAAGTCCCAAACCAAGGTAAAAAAATGGCCGAGAGTGCAAGTCTGTATTGGTCCGGGGCCTTGGGTGCGGACCAAGTCCGGACCACCCCTAAAATTCAACCGAGAGTGTTTTAAGTGCCTAAAAGATGGGGGGATTGATTGGTATTGGTTTTAGATGATGTTTAGGAGTTGTTTGGTGACTTGTAAAGGTCCTAAGAAGTATAAACAAGTTGGAGAAGTGATTGAGACAATTGTGATTTTAAGAACACATGAACAAACTAAAGAATAATGGGATAACAGAGTTAATTACGGGAGTACTAGCTTTTCATACCGTAGTACCTTAAATTAATGGAGATGTTTGAAATATTATCAGTGGACCAAGAGTAAACTGAGGAACATAAGGCGACCGGTAAAGTTAAACCAAGGTGTAAGGTATGATTTTCTCATGCCCCGTATGCCACCTTGGTTACTCTGATTTGTGTGCTTGTTTGATTGTGTGATCACCTTAACAAGATAAATGCACGAATGGATTGCTTGCACCCTCCTATGCTTGTATTGTATTGCTTGTTGTTGGATTGTACTGAGAATTTAAAGTTGTATAATTCATGAAATGTGTAATTGTGGATGAATTGCTTGAGTGTGGAATGTGTGCTATAGTTCGACTCATAGTTGAGTCTTGTTTGATTAATGACTAATAGAAAGAGTCATGTTGTGAATTAATGAAAACGTGGAAACACACTAAGACTATCGAACCAAGAAACATTAACGCAAACCTTTGAACTCACTAGAACGTGAGAGAATTGTACGGGGATTTGTAACCTCCCGATAACGGTTAGAGAACCGAATTGATTTAATCCACAAAACAATTAATAGTGGAAGTATATAGGAACCTCTACTTAGAGGATAAATGAATGCTCAAGACATGAACCTTGAGAGGAGTAAAGAACAGTAAGGGATCACCAAACCCCTTAGAAAGATAGTCGAACCCCAATGATAGGATCCGACTAATATAAACAATGTCCCGAACATGAGAGTATTCGATAAGTTGGGTAAAAACCTTAAATCTGAGAATACTAGACATTGAGAAGTTCCCTAAGCTAATAGATGCTATCGAGTGAGATACTTCTAGGCTAATACACGAGATTATGAATTCGTGAGAGGAGAGTGTTGGGAATTTGAGTAGTCCGGTAGAGAAACAGACATTTGAGAATTTAAGGAGCTAATTGTATAGCTTCGTTTGTATTGTACCCGTGGTGAGTCTTGTGTATGACTCTGCCCCGGAGGTCATGGGTAATGACTTAAAATATACCTTTGAGTATTGGAATTGAGTATTGGAATTGAGTATTGATTTGAAAATTTGAGTGAGATGGAGGATTTGAGTATTGAGTGTTGAGGAATTAAGTGATTAAGTATGAGTATTGTAGGATTTGATTGAGGTTGAGAGTAAGGGAATTTGAGTAAGAGTAACCCAAGAGAGTGGGTAAGACAATGAGTAATTGAAGAATGGATTAAGGCATAGTGAGGTAGAACCCTCAAAGCCTAAGTATAGTATATATTAAACTAACCTCTTGATGTGTGTGTAAGTGTTGATATTCAATGTTGAACCTTGATTGTGCCAATATACATAAATAATGTATTGTTGTCTTGCATGCTGTTTGAATTAAAATGAACCGCATGTTCTCAACCAAAGTAGTCGGCGTACCCCCGTTAGCAAGCGGGGTATGCGAATTTCATATGCAATAATTTGCTGAGCCCCTAGGGGCACCGTTTTTATTCTCCAGGTACACTGAAGCCGATCACCGTCCAAGAGTGTAAGACGGGGTTGCTATATAAGCAAGGGTAGTTGGTTTAGGAATGTTGTAATTATTGTAAATGTTGAATTGTGAGACCGATTTGTTGTCGGTGAATTTGAGGAATTTAGATACTTGGTATAGTATTGAATGGATATTGTATTCGTATATTGTGGATTTGAAGTTATATTTAAATTGAGATTTGACTAAGGAAAGAAATGTAATGTTGGCATAGTGTACTCAGTATATTCGTCATCAGACTGATATTGTAATTTGGTTGGTTGTATTGAATTTGGTTTGGCCTTGTTAGTCACGTGAGTGACTAACGGCATTGTATCACCCCCGGTTGTTGGAATTCCGCTGCTTGAGTATTGATAATTAAGACAGTTTAGGGGATAGTGATTGGATTACCGGGAGGGGTGTTACAAAAAGTGGTATCAGAGCGAAGTATCGCTCTGATGGTCTAAATTCCAAGTTTAGGAAAATACCGAGTTAGGAATTAGAGACTTAGGGCTAAGGGTTGAGTGTTAGCATGTGAGGTACGCTAGTTAGGAACTTCTAGTGTGATCCGGATACCTACATAACCAATCCCGCCCTCCGCATCCCCCGGTATTAAATTGGGATGAGAACACCAGAGAGATGGAAAGACCTCTCACACTCGGGTCAAACCCGATCTGGCAATTGTAAACAGAATTTGTAAGAGAAAGAACCTGTCATACGGTAGATTCTGAAAACCGAAAATCCCGTAGAAGGTTCCCGTTGGAACAACAATAGTTGCACTTAACGACATAAAATTGAAGATCCTAAATATAGGATAATGAAATTTACGGCACCATGGGGCGACGTGCTTCGCAGTCGCGAGAACCATGCGCAGCCGACAAGAAGGGAAGCACAACTACGCAATGTGGCGGAAAAGCGGAGTAACAAAACCCGAGACAAGAGAGTCTATGGACTACGAATGCTTGATAATACCAATAATGGTATACAAACCAACTACGAAATTAGTCAAGGCTGAATAATTTCAAACCTACAACGCCAAAGGGCAGTAATACCCAAATAACATAGTTCAGCCAACTATGAGAGTAATCATTAAGCTACACCAACAGGACTACCACATAGTTCCTAAGGATCAGACAAACCTCGATAACCACCGTAAAGGCGTGGGAATGAGCAACGAAGCAAGGTACACGGGGTACCTCAAGGATCGATGGAAGTGCCAATAAAACCACCAAATACGGATGGAAACAACACCGTAACCGGTGTATGCAAACCTGAAAACCGACCTACCCGCGCACTTGCCAAGGCAAGTGCAGCAACTACAAGGTAAATTGGAAGACGTTTAACGACTAACAAGTACTTACGGAAGTACCACCATGAAGATTGAAGTAAATACAGGATCATTAATCCTAAGAACTTGAAGAAACGAAACCTAGGAAAGGCCTAATAGCCTGACCATCGGTAACACCCCTACCGGTAATCCAGTCATTATCTCCTAACCCGTCTCTGGAATACCCCAAACTTAGATATGGTGTTTAAATGATAAAGGAGGATAAATAATGCCTTAGAAACATTAAGAAACATTTCTAATCAAAGAAAATATAAGGAAACACCAAAAGAGCAGTTTAAGCAAAAACGTGCTCTAAGCTTGGAGAGACTTGGGAGAGTACCCAAATATTGTTCTAAGACCTTAGTAATATCCTAATGGTCATTTTAAATCAATTACCAAAGAAAACCAAGCTTGAAAACAAGTTAAAACACAAAATGTGCTTTAAGGAGTCTTAAAGCACATTTTTGAAAAATTGTCTTGTAAATGAGTTTTGAATGGCTAAATGTCCATCATTACTCTTTAATTAACATGTGTACTATATAGTATCACATTTGGAAGTCTATATCAATGGGAAATCAAAAATTTCACAACAATGTGCCTTGTTTTGTGAATAGTAATTTAATTAAGCTAGTTTATAACATAAGTCAATATAAGTGAGATATTTGGTCAACAAAGACTTAAGTACCCTTGTTACTTAATGGGGGCCGGTTTTTAAGGTGATGAATCACCACATGAGCAAATAAGAAAGGAAATTAAAGGATAAAGTAGAAACTACTATTTACTTTATACGTAAATATCTCATTTTACTCACCTCTCTCCTCACCTCTTAATTCTCTCTTGTTCCCATGATTTCTCAATCTCTCTCCCTCCTCCATTAACGTGAAGAGCAACCTCATGCTAGCTCCACCTTCTCTTGCACACTACTTACTCATTTTAGCTCTAAAACCAAAACAAATTACATATTCCTCTTAGTTAGCTCAAGCTCTCTCTTTCTATCTTTTCAAAACTTCAAGAGCTTTGATTTGGTGCCAAGCCAAACCACCATTAGAGGAGGAAATTCAAGTTTGGAGACTCCATTGGCTTCTCCATTCTCTTAAGGTAAAGAAAGTGTAAGAAAATCTAGGTTTCCATCACTTTTCTTCTTGACCGAAAATGTATGCTCATGAGGCTTCATTTTAATGCCTTGTTCTAGCTTGTTTTCTACTCTTCAAAGGATTGAGGAGGTCCTTCTTGCTTCATATCCAAGCTTGTCTTGAGAAACCAAGGTAAAACAATCACCTTAATACCTTAAAGCACATTTTTAACCTAGGATTTGTTCCTTAGGGTTAGTGTAGAGTTTACATTAGAAAAGGGTTATATATGACCTAGGAGAAACAATGACTATGTTTGAGAACTTGTGACTAAGGAGCCAATGAGAAAAGAGATAGTCAAACAATGTTGAAATGAATTACAAGAAGCATTTTATTTCAATGGGAGCCTTGTTGTGTGTATTCGCAGGTTAAAGGCAAATATATGTGGAAATTCAGTGGTTAAGATTATTGTCATTTAAGGGCCTAAGTGCCAAGCATTTAAGTTTGTGCACTATATGATGTTGTGGTGTAGTTTGGTGTAAATTGTGTGTTAAGGTGTTGTGATGAGAATTTGAGAGATATTGGTTGGTTGATGGAGAAAAACCCAGTGTTAGGATGTGCAATATACTAGAGAACCCATGGCAAAATTTAAAGGATAACTTAAGTGTTTAAGATGTTCTAAGGGAATTTAATTACTAAGGAAGTACTAGGAAGTTTTAGAGGTTGTCTTAATGAAAAAGGGGTGAGATAAAGTGTTTTAATGAGTTATAATGAATTAGGCATTACTATGAAGGATGTAGGAATCAAGAGAATGTATTTGAGTATTTAGGACTTAGGCAAATGTTGGTAAACAATTAGGAAGGAAATAAGGTGTTGATGGATGGAAGCTTAAGCTTGTGAAGGAAATTTAAGTAAATGCATAAAAGAGTTTTAGATGGTGAAAGATGCTTGGGAGATGATGTTATAGTGGTGGGGAAACATTTGGCATAGTGGTTACATTAGGTATGAACCACCACCTAGAAACCTAGTGGAAAATGTTACAAGTGTTGGCATGGTTACAAGGAAAAATGCATAATGATTAAAGTGGATGTTGGTGAGTGATTTAAAGTGTTTAGAGGTTGGCTTAAGGTGTATTTGAGGTGCCCAAATAAGGTTATAACATATTAGGATACATGAGGAGAAGTTTGGAGTTAAAAGAGAATTTAGAAACAAGGTTCTGGAGCTGACCGACCTTAGGGACCGGACCTGCAAGGTCGGTCGAGCTCAGTTTACACTGCCGGAGAAAGTTTCTGGAACCGACCGAACTTGGGGACCGGACTTACAAGTTCGGTCGGGCTTGTATTTTGTGAGAGAATTAAGTCTCTGGAATGGACCGACCTTGGGACCGGACTTGCAAGGTCGGTCATGCCTAGAATTTTGTGCGGGAATTAGTCTCTAGAATCGACCGAACATAGGACCGGACTTGACAAGTTCGGTCGAGCTCAAATTTCCCTCGGGGAAAACTCTCGGGAATGGACCGACCTTGGGGACCGGACTTGCAAGGTCGGTCGGGGTAAAATTTTCAAACGGTAATATGTTCTGGAATGGACCGACCTTGGGTAAGGTCAGTCGGTAAGTCCGGTCGAGCCTAAAACATAAAAAAAAAGAAATTTTAAATTCTAAGGAGGATAATTGGTAATAAGGTATGCCATTGGTAGGGTAGTAATGATTAGGACCCTAAGAACCTAAGGGGTTAAGTTAAGTTAAGTAAGAACCTTAATGTTTAAAAAGATTAAGTTTAAAAGGGTAAGTGGTAAGGACTTAAGAGGATATTCATGGGAATCTTTAGGGATTAAGTGAGTTAAGTGAGGTGCAAATAACTAATGACCTAAAAATGAATCAATGTTTTAGGTTTGTGAATTGGGACCCCGGAGAAGGTTAAACAAACGACGATCGACAGTGAACGGTACAATCTTTCTTGTGACCTGCTTGCTAACGAGGTGTCCCTCGGCTTGTGTGCTATCTGTTTACTTGCTATGACTAAGACAAGATAAAGCATGCAACCGGTTATATTTGTCTCGTTGTGTATGTGTTTTCTTTACACTAACCCGCGAGACTAGAGATTGTTACTAACCAAGTTTAGTACTTACTGAGTTAAGAATAAGAGTTAAGTTTTGGTGGTTGTTGGTTAATGCCCGTTAAGGCTTAGCTAGCACATGGTGATTAAGATTTCTACTAACTGGAACTTGAGTGAGGAAACCCGGGACTGAACTCCGGTCATGCATGCTAAGGAAAGGGGGACGGTATCTGAATCAGATCCGCCCTCCGCTTAAGGACTTGTCTTCGGACTTGAAGCCTAGGGCCGGTTGCCGGCTCAGCTGCGCTGGACTCCCGTCCAGGGTAGGTGGCATTAAGATGGTGCGGTGGGATCACCTAAATCCCAGGTTTGAATTAAGCTACAACCATTCCCTTCCAGGAACGGTTTGTATACTGAGAATAATTGAGATTAAGATTAAGGTAAGGTAAGGATCTGAGATTAAGGAAATGAGGACTAAGGAGGGGGTTACTAACCCACTTGATAAGGGAACACTTGAGTCGTTCATTGTTTGTGAACTATTTGTGTTCATTTGTGGATTATTGTTATTGCACTTCATATCATGCTTGTGTATGTAATCAATTTCCATGCTATCGACAATTAGTCGTCGTAGCCCCGTTAGCTTGGGGGCCATGAGAGGGAGTACCAGCATTCGTGCTGACCCCCTTTTGGGGGCTGTTTTAACACTTGCAGGTAAGAGGCCCATGAGGACGCACCACGAGAGTAGGAGCGGTTAGACTTAGGATAGGATGTTTATTTTGAGTGCGGGTTGTGCTTGTGCACCCGTCTGTTTATATTTAAACTGATGTAAGGTTGTGATTATGACTTAGCTACTTGTACTCGGTTGGTTGTGGTATTTTGGATGGTGATGTTTTGGGTTGGTCATTTATTTTGGATAAGTGTTGTAAGTTATAAGGCCGGTATATTCTAACGATCAGACCGTGGCAAGGTCCAGGTGTTTGTTTTCCCGCTGCGACGAATTCAATTAAGTGTTCAGTTTTGCGATAACCACGATTGGCTTTGGATGGGGTGTTACAAAAAGTGGTATCAGAGCGTAGTTACGCTCTGATCAGGAAATACCGGACATAAGTAACCACCGAGCTAGGAAATAAGTTAAGGAATAAGTGATGGGTTAAGGGTGTGAGAAGTTAGAGTGAGTAGAGTCAGATGACCACTAATAAGTGTGGATCGTCTTTACCGTCTACGGACGTTATAAATTTGTTAACTGAAACAGTGGTGGATACGAGACTAATGTGAGTTATGCTTGTTCAGATGGTAGGACGTCCTAGAAGAAGCCGAGGTCGTGGCCAAGGTGATGATGCTTCAGGAATACCGGGAGGGCAGACGATCGCAGAGATCGTAGCTGCCGCCTTAGGGCATATGGGCTATCAGCCTGGTGTGGGTGCCCCACCTCCACCGCCACAACCCAGGGAACCAAATTGGGTGAAGAGTCTTGTAGACCTTCGACCCGCACACTTCAAGGGGGAGACCGATCCCGCCAAGCTTGAGGCGTACATCTCCGAGCTGGAGACCGCCTTCGAGACCCTTGATGTCCCTGCTGGGATCAAGGTGCGTCTGGCTGCTTTCTATCTGAAGGGGGCGGCAGGCGATTGGTGGAAGCTGGTGAGGGCCGAGCATGTGGCCAATCCAGAGTTCGGCTGGGAGCAGTATACCGCCTTGCTACGAGCAAAGTACTACCCCGCCCATGTCCAGACGAAGAAGCGCTTGCAGTTGGATGCGCTTAAGCAGACCGACAAGATGACGGTGGACGAGTATTACTCAGAGTTCACCGCCTTGCTCCGTCTTCTGCCAGGTCTTGGATATTCTGACCAGATCCTTGTGGACCGCTTCTATGGCGGGCTTAGTCATCGACTCCGCTACGGCATGGGGCCGACGAGTTATACTACCTTGCAGGTAATAAGAATAATTGAGATTTGAGTAAGTAAATGAGTAAGATTTAGATTATGAGAAATAAGAATGACTAATACTGTGGAAAGCAGGAGTGCTATCATGCCGCTGCTAAGGTTGAGATAACCATCCAGCTGAGGGACGAGGAGAATGCCAAGAGGAAGAGTGCTGGTAAGAGCTCGGAGAGTCAAGGGCAAGGAGGGTACAAGAAACAAAAGTACTAGCCTCAGGCCCAGAAAAATCAGAACCCAAAGGGGAAGAAGGAAAAGGAAAAGGCTCAGGAAGAGCCATTGAAGTTGACATATGCTTATGCAGCTACACCCCTGCGCTCTAGGGCGCCAAAGGGTAAGAAATTGGTATTAAGTGAGTTAAGAAACAATTAGTAACCGTTGAGATATGAGAATTGACATTGTGAATGATCAGGATCTGAGACTGAGAAGGGAGCCGGTGGTGGCTACCAGCGACGCTACATCTGTAGGTGGTGTCCCAAGGACCACCCCGGGCTCGATTGCAAGGGGAATAAGGTGGAGTGCAACTTTTGTGGGGTGTACGGACACCGAGCGTATGAGTGTTACCGGAACCCTGCTAGCAGAGCCTATAGGCCCGATACCAGGGGAAAGGGCAAGACCGATCAGGGAGCTAGATCTTATGGTCAGAGGAAGGTGCAGCAGGCGGCAGACAAGAACCCAAGGGTGATCCAGAAGTCGGGACCCACACTGCACATGGTGGACCGGGACGATTAGCCTGAACCCTCATCGAGGCCAGGTACCGCTATAACCATTTAGTAATAAAACTACCTGCTTACCGCATTATCATGCATGTTTGGTGAATAATTGAGTTAAGTAAGAATAAGATGAGATTAGAACTTAAGTAAGATGTAACCTACTACCACTTTAGGAAGCTTCAACATCTGCTATCCAATACCATCTACACCTAACCCGGAGCACACCGACATCGGAACCATAGACTTTCCAACCGGACAATGTCAGGTTATCTGCCCAGGTATGATTTTATTAAGGGGATACCTGACACCCGAAGCACAAATAGCCATCATCAGAAGATGCAATCAACTAGGAATGGGACCGGGAGGTTTTTACACACCGGAGTACCCAGGGGGAGCAAGGATGAAATTAAAAATGATGAGCTTAGGCAAGGATTGGAATCCGTATGCCAAGAATTACCAAACCACGAGGATGCAAGATGGAGTCACCACCGGGGATACCCGAAGAGTTCCATCCAATTATTACACAAGTCGTGGAAATCGCTCAGCAATTGGAAGCTGAACCGATTCTAGACATTCGGGCAGACATTTGCATTGTGAACTTCTACGTGAAGGATGGGCGACTTGGACTACACCAGGATAAGGACGAGACAACGGAGTCTCTCGGAAGAGGGACACCCGTAGTGTCTTGGTCCATTGGGGATGATGCAGAATTTTTATACGGCGAGCAGAAGCGTGCGGACCGTGCGAATAAGTTAGTACTTAAGTCTGGAGAAGTATTAATTATGGGAGGAGAATCAAGGATGTTATACCATGGGATTAAGAGAATCAAGTTGAATACAACACCGTCAGCAGTAATCAATGCGATGCATATGAGACCTGGGGGATTAAACCTAACCTTTAGACAATATTAGCCATGTAACGTTAGAATGAGATGAGGAATGAGGTGTAAGATTGAAGCACATGTTGTAAACAGGATGGTTATAAATAAAATAACAGTGTTGTTCATATAAATTGTTATGACTCTTGTTATACCATCAATACTCATGAAGCTTGTGAATACAATTAGGTTATGGACTCGGTACGGAAGGTGCGCTAAGCATACTTACAGAGACACAGGCCGACGCTAGCGGTACTATCCTCACCGCACCTTTCCGATTAATGGGATTGAGGCATCAGTTCTCTTCGACTCAGGGGCCTCGCATACCTTTGTGTCGGCATCTTTCGCGAGCAGGTTGGGGCTAGACGCTGATGAGCTACCCGACTTCACGGTCACGCTCCCGTCTAAGGAGAAGGTTCGTTGCACTCGTTACTACCAAGGAGCCACTGTCAGAATTAAGGGAGAAGACTTTCCAGTCAGTTTTATTGAGTTCAGTGAGCTAGGATTGATGTTATCTTCGGGATGAACTGGTTGGAGCGGCACAAGGGACGTATCCTCTGCGCCGAGCATAGATTGCTGCTCAGAGCCGTCCCCGCCGGGGTAACAATATCATACCGCCAGCGCCAGAGAGCCTTCGACTAAGATCATCACCGCCATGGCAATGTATAAGGAAGTGAGAAGAAAGGGAGAAGTGTACCTCTGCTATGTACAGGACATAGAGAGAGACCCCGAGTTCGACCCCAACTTACGGTAGTGTCGGAGTTCCCGACTTATTTCCACGGGAACTGCCCGGCATGCCACCATCGGGAGGTAGAGTTCACCATTGAGCTGCTACCTGGTACCGGACCGATAGCCAAGGCACCATACCGTATGGCTCCGGCAGAAATGACTGAGTTAAAGGAACATTGAAAGATTTGTTAGATAAGGGATTATTTATAGACCAAGTGTGTCACCATGGGAGCGCCAGTCCTCTTCGTGAAGAAGAAGGATGGTAGTCTCCGCCTCTGCATCGACTACAGAGAGCTGAATGCAGTGACGTGAAGAATAAGTACCCATACCCGCCATTGACGATCTGTTCGATCAGTTGAAGGGAGCATCTGTGTCTCCAAAATTGATCTCAGGTTGTGGGGTATCATCAGATAGCCATTAAGGGGGGAGACATTGAGAAGACGGCATTCCGGACACGATAGGCCACTATGAGTTTACAGTGATGCTGTTCGGATTGTCGAACGCACCGGCGAAGTTTATGGATCTATGAACCGCTTGTTCCGGGAGCAGCTGGACAAGTCGGTTGTGGTGTTTATGATGACATTTGATATACTCGAAGTCTAAGGTTGAACATGAGGAACATCTGAGGAGAGTATTGGAAATATTGAGGGAGAACCAGCATATGCTAAGTTCTCCAAATGTGAGTTTTTGGCTGACCAAGTCTCTTCCTAGGTCATGTCAGTCTCAGAGCTGGGATCTCAGTAGATCCAGTAAAGATTGATGCCGTACGTACTTGGCCAAGGCCGAAGACTGTTACCGACATCCGGAGCTTTCTCGGTCTGGCAGGTTACTTGTAACACCCCTACTACGCACATAACACTACTTGAAATCGTAGCGGAATTTAAACAACTAAACAGTAACTAAACGAATGGTGCTACAACGCCGTCAACCACCCACGTGGTTAACAAGGCTGAATAAATACAATTGTACCGGTCTGATGATCAGACTCCCGAGCATAGAACTAATAACCATATATATACATTAAACAAAATACCGAGTGTTTACATACATCCTTCACTGTTAAACATCACTGTAACCCGTTCATAACCAATATATACCACCACGGCAGCACAGGCGCATCCCGGGCCAACATCCAAAAGTAATCAAAAGTAAACCTGCATCCTAGGATCTAAAGCCACTCTGCTTCTTTGATCCTCATCCTGCAGTATAAGAAATATGGATCCCCCGAGGGGGTCAGCAACCCTTGGCTGGTATGGTTAACGCGCAGCCCATCGGCTACCGGGATACGCGCAACTAATTGTCATGATAACATGGCATTCATTTTTTATACATAACATAACATAACATAATATGTGGCATAGCATCAATAGTGCATAGCACAACATCACATACACAGTGGATCTTCATTCCACAATAACAAACCACGAAGGTCAATAACATAAGAGCCTAGAGAATGATTCACCCTCATGTTAAGCTCGTTACACACACTCATTACCGTTCTGTTATTCGAACGAGTAACTTAAGTCACAGATGGTTCGGATATAGTGACCCGAACACACCACACAAACACATGTTCCCACTAAACCGATCATAAGTCAGAATAGGTAAGCTTTGGAGGAAGCTAGCGGGAGATCGAACGCCAAATTAAGGAGAACAATCTTAACAACATAAGAGTCGAATCTGATTCAGATATCTACTCTTAACTTACATGCATGACCGGACAACCGGATTCCTCACTTCCCAGTTAACACTTGTTAGAAGTTCACGGTGGAACTTAACAACCAATACACAACAGGTGGTAAGTCACGTTAGACACACACAAGGGAAATGAGTCACATCATAACATCACAATAATATGAACAACTGTAACTCATTACATGTTTAGATCTTATAACGTCATAAACACACAGAAAAACATACAACACACAAGCCGGTGTAAACCGGTAGGCAACAGACTGCAAGAAAACCATACCTTGGTCCTTGCCTTGATTTGTTTCCACCGTAGGTCACTCCTATACATGATTCAAGAACGTCGGTTAATTAACTTACTTAACCTCCAATTTACTAAGTGTTTAACATGATTATTTGACATGTTTAAATGTCTAACTTACCCTAGGTTACCTTCATTATACCCCCTAGGGTTAACTACATAAGTCACATTCTTTTCTGTTTTTTTTTTACAAGTTTTGGTCCGACCGACCTTACCGACCGACCTTGCACAAGGTCGGTCCATTCCAGAACATATTTCCGTCAAAATTTTCTACTCCGACCGACCTTGTAAGTTCGGTCGCATGTTCGGTCCATTCCCGAGAGTTTCTTCCCTTTGAAATTTCAGCCCGACCGAACTTGCCAAGTCCGGTCCCATGTTCGGTCGATTCCAGTAACTTAATCCGTACACAAAATACAAGCCCGACCGACCTTGCAAGTCCGGTCCCCAAGGTCGGTCCATTCCAGAAGCCAATTCTCGCAGGGTAAACTGGGCTCGACCGAACTTGCAAGTTCGGTCGCAAGTTCGGTCTGCCCCAGACCCTTGTTTTCCTTTTCTCATTCAACTCCAAACTTCACCCCATATATCCTAGTACACCCTAATCTCATTTGGGCACTTCAAACACACCTTAAGACATCCTTAAACACTCATAAAACTCCTTTTCTAATTCCTTAAGCCTTTACTCATTTCTTCCCAAAATTCCTAACACTTATGATATTTCCTCCTTAGTTTCTCAAGTGATGTTTCATACTTATAATAACTACTATCCCAAAATGCTTTCTCCTCATTTTAACATCATCTCCCAAGCATCACTTCTTACCATCAACTCCTTATGTCATTTCTGGAAATCCTTTTTCAAGTTTACACTTTCTCCTTGTTCCCCAAAGTTTGCCCAATCCTAACACAAGTCCAAATGACTCTAGTGTATCCCAAAACATTCCTTACATTATAAAATCCTCTAGAACATTTCCTAAGCCCTTCTCACATCTTAAATCACCTTAATGCATGTTTCTTTCACAAGGAAGGCACCTAACCATTCTAAACACTTCTTAACTTATCAAACTCATTTTAAACCCTTAGAACTTCTTGTTTATTACCTAAATTTCGACATAGGTTCTCCTAGAACATTACTAAACCAAAACATATTGTTTTCACCAACAAACAACCAAGAACACTAAAAATCCATCAAGCACTTTCTTATACACAAACTTCACTCATATAGCACTACATCACAATATAGTGCATAATTTAAATTGCATGGCACTTAGGCCCTTAAATGACATGGCTCTTAGGCCCTTAAGATGCATAAATCATAAACACTGAATTTCCACAATATATTTGCCTTTGACCTGCAAATACACTCAACAACACATATGCCTTTTACTAGTCTCTTGAGAACACTTTACTAAGTCATTCACCATTTGCTCTTTAGGTAGTTTTAACAAGCATTATAAGCTCATTTCTCCTAAGGCATTAAACAACATTAGGTTAGTATATTTACCTCTTTTCCAAACAACTTCTTTCTTGTTTCCTTATAAAACCGGTAAGGTATTTGATTCCTTGTCAAGTTCTAAACAATATACAAACATCATAATGAGTATTCAAGCTTTAAGATTCATCTCATTGTAAACCCTAATTTTACATTGTTTCAAAATATTAATGTAGTTGTTTTACCTTGATCTTTGAAGAGAGTTTGAATATCTATGAAGAGAGGACTCCACCTAGTCCATGAAAGGTTGGAATGAAGCTAGAACAAAGTCACACAAAGAGCACCATTAATGTGCATTTTCGGTCAAGGTAAAAACATGGAAGAAACTTGATTTTTCTTTGAGATTCCTTACCTAGAAGCAAAGGAGATCAATAATATGTAGAAACACAAGCTCAAGCTCCTTCAATGGTGGAACTCCATGGCACCGAAATGGGGCTCTTGAAGTTTTGAGAAGATAGGAATGAAGAGCTTGATGAGAGGAAGAGATTGGTGGTGTTTGTTTTTGATTTGGACAAGTGAGCTAGATTTTACAAGAGGTCAAAGCTTGAGTTTAATGGTGGTGGTGAGTATTACCGTGAGAGAACAAGAAGAAGAGAGGTTGAAGAAGAGTGGAACCGTGTGAAATGAGAAAGAAATGAGAGAATGAAGATAAACTTTGCTTTTTGAAGATATTTGTTCTTATAAAGCAAATAGTACATTAATTAGTCATTCTTTCTTTTCTTAGTAAATTAACAAGAGAGTGGTGAGTCACACACTTAAGAAAACTGGCCCCCATTAGTACTTAGGGGTAATATAGTCTTTATTTGTCAATTTAATTACTTATACAAACATATGTTACAAAATAGCTTATTAAAATCACTATTCATAAAAACAAGGCACATAGAAGTGAAATTTTTGATTTCCCATTGATATAGACTTCCAAATGTGATACTATATAGTACACATGTTAATTAAAGAGTAATGATGGACATTTAGCCATTCAAAACTCATTTACAAGACAATTTTTCAAAAATGTGCTTTAAGACTCCTTAAAGCACATTTTGTGTTTTTAACTTGTTTCCAAGATTGGTTTTCTTTGGTAATTGGTTTAATATGTTCATTAGCATATAATTAAGATCTTTGTAAGTTCATTAGGTCTTAGCCAAGCTTGCTTAGAGCACATTTTGGCCTTTATTGACCTTAAAGCACATTTTGTGTTTTCTTTTGTTTAAATTTGTGTACTAATGTTTCTAAGACTCTTTTTAGTCTTAATATACAATATTTAGGTGTTTAAACAATATACTAAGGTTTGGGGTATTTCAATCTACCCCCCCCCCCTTAAAAGAACTTTGTCCTCAAAGTTCACACTTCCTCATATCCTAAATGTTAGAACACGGGAATACATATAACAATATTTCCATACAACATTAACAGCACACTTGCATAACATTAGACACAAGGTCCATACAACATAACATCGGACACAAGGTCCATACAACATATACAACATCATCAACATCATTCAGACACAACGGTCTGTAATATGACAACATAGCATAGACGATGTATTTAAATACACGTCGTACTCACATAACCGAAACGGCTCTACCCCCCTTAAAAAGGGGTACGCCCCGTACCCTATACACATAAGCACTAAGAAGTAAACAATGACGGGTACTTCGCCTTCATCTTGTCTTCCAGCTCCCAAGTGGCCTCCTCAACGTCCTGGTTAGACCAAAGAACTTTCTCCAGTCTCACAGACTTATGGCGAGTGTCTTGAGTCTTAGTATCCAGAACCCGTACCGGAGTCTCCACTGATCGCATGGTCGGCTCTAAGGTTAGCCTTTCAGGCTGAAGCACATGAGACGGATGAGACATATACTTCTTCAACTGGGAAACATGAAATACATCATGTACCTTGCCCAGCTCGGCGGGTAGATCAAGTCTGTAAGCTACCGGGCCGATCCGCTCCGTCACAACATAAGGCCCCACATATTTTGGGCTCAACTTGCCCTTCTGGCCAAAACGAAATACTCCCTTCATGGGGGATACTCTCAAAAATACCTAATCGCCCACGGCGAACTCCAGGTCACGTCTGCGCACATCTGCGTACGACTTCTGTCTATCCTGAGCTGCCTTCATGTTAGCCCGGATCTGGCGAACTTCTTCCTGAACTTGTTCAAGATACTTTGGTCCTATAATGACCGTCTCACTCGACTCATCCCAACATAATGGCGTGCGGCATGGTCTACCGTACAAGGCCTGGAAGGGAGACATCTTGATCGATGCATGATAACTGTTGTTGTAACTAAACTCGATCAGATGTAACTTATCAATCCAGCTGGTCTGAAAGTCAAGTGCACATGCACGTAGCATATCCTTAAGTGTCTGAATGGTGCGCTCACTCTGACCATCGGTCTGTGGGTGAAACGCTGTACTCAATTTCAGTTCGGTACCCAATGCTTCTCGTGTAGACTTCCAATACCTCGATAAGAATCTGGTATCTCTGTCAGATACAATTGTTTTCGGTACCCCATGATGTCTTACAATTTCTCTATCAAAGAGTTCTGCCAGTTTTGCCACTTTCCAGGTGTCCTTCATCGGGATGAATCGGGCCACCTTGGTCAGTCGGTCAACAACAACCCATATCATATTCATACCTCCCCTTGTAGGCGGAAGCCCTACTACGAAGTCCATGGAAATATCATGGAACTTCCACTCAGGCACTGGCATTGGCTGTACCATACCACCAGGCCGTCGGTGCTCAAACTTGACCTTCTGGCAAGTGAGACACCTCAACACATAATCACTTACATCTTTTTTCATTCCAGTCCACCAAAAATATCTTTTCATACTCTTATACATCTCTGAAGCTCCGGGGTGAATCGAAGTAGTAGAACAATGGGATTCACTCAATATGCGCTCCTTCAACTCAGCGCTACTCCTAGGTATACACAATCGGCCATTGAGCCTAATCAGGTCATCATCGTGGAGTCTGAAGTCGTACTTCTGACCCTCGAATGTGCCATCAATAAGCTTCTGCCTGATCTCCATCATATACTGATCCGTCATCTGAGCACTCCGCACCTCTTCAACCAAGCCAGTATGAGAGACTAGCGAATGGAGAGAGTGTGCTCGGCGACTCAATGCGTCAGCTACCACATTTGCCTTACCCTCTTTATATTGCAGATTAATATCGTAGTCATTCAGATTCAACCCACCTTCTTTGTCTCATGTTCAACTCCTTCTGAGTGAACAAGTACTTTAAACTTTTGTGGTCAGAATAGATTGTCACACTTACCCCATACAAATAATGTCGCCATATCTTCAATGCGAAGACAATGGCACCCAATTCTAAATCGTGGGTAGGGTAGTTCTCCTCATGCTTCTTCAGTTGTCGAGAGGCGTATGCTACGACCTTCCCGTGTTGCATCAATACACAACTCATACCTCTACCTGATGCGTCGCAGTAGACCTCAAAACCATCTGGACCGTCTGGTATAGTCAGGACTGGTGCAGATGTCAGAGCATCCTTGAGACTCGTGAAAGAACTCTCACAGTCGACTGTCCACTCGAATGGTGCATCCTTCTTCATTAAGGAAGTCATCGGCTTCGATACACTGGAGAAGTCCTTCACAAACCTCCTATAATAACCTGCCAGACCGAGGAAGCTCCTGATATCGGTAGGTGTCTTCGGCCTTGGCCAGGTGCGCACAACATCAATCTTTGTCGGATCAACAGCGATCCCGGCCTCAGAAATCACATGTCCAAGAAAGGATACTTGGTTCAACCAAAATTCACATTTCGAAAACTTTGCATACAACTGATTCCTCCTCAATGTTTGTAACACATTTCTCAGGTGGCTTTCGTGCTCACCTCTCGATTTTGAGTACACAAGAATATCATCGATGAAGACTACCACAGACATGTCCAACTGATCTTGGAACAAGCGGTTCATTAAGTCCATGAACTTAGCTGGTGCATTTGATAAGCCAAACGGCATAACTGTGAACTCATAATGCCCATACCTAGTTCTGAATGCCGTCCTTTCGATATCACTGTCACGGATGGCAATCTGATGGTATCCGGATCGTAGGTCTATCTTGGAGAATACTGATGCTCCCTTCAGCTGATCAAATAGATCATCGATGCGTGGTAAAGGGTAACGGTTCTTCACCGTAACAGCATTCAGCTCCCGATAGTCAATACACAGGCGGAGGCTACCGTCCTTCTTCTTCACGAAGAGGACCGGCGCTCCCCATGGTGAAACGCTAGGGCGGATGAACCCCTTGTTGAGTAGGTCTCTCAGCTGCTCCTTGAGCTCTGTCATCTCTGCTGGAGCCATACGATAGGGCGCCTTCGCAATTGGCCCGGTACCCGGAACCAAATCAATCTCAAACTCCACTTCCCGTGCTGGCGGAATGCCCGGCAGTTCCTTAGGAAATACATCAGGAAACTCCGACACTACCGGCACATCTGGGCTAAACTCTGGATCTCTCTCTATGTCTTGGACATAGCAGAGGTATACATCACTCCCTCGTCGCAGTTCACGACACATAGCCATGGCGGTGATGATCTGAGTCGAAGGCTCCCTGGGCCTCTGGCGGTAAGATATAGTAACCCCAGATGGACTCCGAAGAAGCAGTCAATGCTCGGCACATAGGATTCTGCCCTTGTACCACTCCAACCAGTTCATCCTGACAATCACATCAAATCCAAGTCCGTCGAACTCTATCAAGTCGATCGGAAACTCTTCATCTCTGATTCTTACAACAGCATCTCGGTGGTAGCGGGTGCACCTGATCCGCTCTTTCGACGGGAGAGTGACTAGAAAGTCTGGCATCTCATCACCGTCTAACCCCAGCCTCTTCGCAAAAGATAGCGAAACAAATGTGTGCGAGGCTCCGGAGTCGAACAAGATCGAAGCGTCCACGCCATTGACTGGAAAGGTACCGGCGAGGATTGTGCCGCTCTTGCCGGCTTCTGCCTCATTGCAGACACTCAGTGTACCTCCCGTTTCGAGTGCACAGCCTAATTCATTGGCAAACTAATAAGTATTGGGTAACAACACGGTTGATATACTTCAATAACTCCACTTTATTCATTAACACATTCCCCTTACAACATTGTTGGTTTACACGGTTGACATAACTTAACACATACATAACTTCCTTAACATATACTGGCTTAACATATTACATAGTTATACAAGGCTTTAAAACTGTCTGAAGGTCAAATTCAAACGTTCAGGTTTCATGTGTGTGGCATTGATCACTGCAGACGGTGCGGTATTCAGTTTGATCTTTCTGATGCCATGATATAGCATCCTTGATTGCCCACCCATGATTAACACATCTCCTGACTTTAGTACTAACTTCCTTGCGAGATCAGCACGCTTCTGCTCCCATACATGCAGAATTGATTTATCGTGAGTTATTAGCACTGGTGAAATTGATAAAAGAAAGAAATTAATACTCAAAATATCCGTCGGGCTGCAAATAAAACCCGGTCGCAGTAGTATAGAAGACAGAAGCGGCCGGGGTCAAACCGTGGGACTTATAGCGAGATAAAATAGTTCCTAAGCTTGTCACAAAAGGGGGGAAGTTAATTGACTTGTTTTAGAGAAAATATTAAGCAGATTAGAAGCTGAGTGCAGATGAATTAAATGGAACTCCGGGTTCAGGTTAATATGATTTAATTAATTGTGCTATCTCTACCGGTTTAATAAATAGTTTGGCAAGATTCCTGTAATTTTCTTAAGGTCCGATGAAAACTCTTAAGAACTCGTTTACCTGTAATGCAAGGTCCGATGAAAACTCGAGCAAAAGCCTGTAAACGGCAGAGGAGTATGAGGCTTTATTCTTGCAACATGTATTAACTTAAACGATGAAAATAAGTTCTTACAGTTTTACGGCTTAATTAACCCGTCTGTTTCTAACCGATGAAATTAAAAACAGACTTAGTAAGGCTTTTTAATAAACCGATGAAATTTATTAAAAAGGGAGAGAAACAAAACTTTAATCGTAACAAACTGAATTTATTTTAACCGGTAGAAATATGTTACACATCTAACAAACCATAATTAAAACCCTTGCCCGGAGCAAATCCTCCTTAGCCAGACATATTAACTGGTAATAAGTCAGACAGAGGTTGGACGTAATAATAGCACGGAGACGTGATTAGTGAATGGAGAAATGAGGAGAAAGAAGAGTGGTACATGTACGTATGTTATTTGTATGTGAAGTGGGTGAATTAGAGAGTTAATGGAGTGAAATGATATACGGGAGTGATTTACTGGAAGAGAATGAGATGAGGTGAGTGTGAGTGATTTTCTGGTTTTCTCCGTGCACTCGTACAAGGTTGCAGGGAATGGGTATTTATAGAAGAAATGAAGAGGTAGTCTTCCGTAGGTATTTGCAGTTGATTGCCTCCTTCAGTGCTTCATTGATTGAAGCATTGATTGCTTCATTTATTGCAGGGGACAGAGCCGAAACGCGTGGTCGGAGTAGATAGATAAGGCGATTCAAGTTGCAGACGACGACGGCGCGAAGAAGAAAAACTAGTCGCGGCGTTGATTTTAGTCACGACCGCCTGGTGTCCGCCTGTTAACAGGCGGTTGCCTTATGTATGTCCGCCACTTATTAGGCAGTTGCAGCCACTCACGTCCGCCTCTTCTTGGGCGGTTGCAGCCTCTCAGGTCCGCCTCTTCTTGGGCGGTTGCAAGGCATACACGTCCGCCTCCTTATGCGCTTGTGGTCGTGACTTAATTTCTTCAAACTTCGACCGGCTCTAGCTTCTTCGTTTGGACTCCGTTTTCTGAGCCGTTTGCGTCTATGCGTTCGTCTCTTTGTCTACTTCAATCCCGGCTTGGTTTTCCTCATGTTAAACCAATAATTTTATGAGATAAACAATAAAACATAAACTAGAGGAAAACTAACCGAAGTGGAGAAATGAGCAAGAAAAGTGCTAATATTATACATGAAATACACCTATAAAACATGCTCATTTGGACACTTATCACACCCCCACACTTATCTTTTTGCTTGCCCTCAAGCAAAACCACGTACCTAAGCAAGTAGGAAATGCTCAATACTAACAAATATTATTATGAAGGGTAGGATAAACATGATCTTTAAACTTTTCGAGGGAGTGTGAAAAATCAACTGCTGGTGGCATAGGTGTGCTCAGGGTAAAAATAAAATATAGAGTTTCGGGGTATGATCTAAGGTACTTCAATGTTTCTTTTGTGTGACTCTGAGAACTTTTACCATGGCCAACTTCTCTCAAGAATGGGCATTGAGAACAAAACAAAAGGAAAAATAGATTTATGCATTTGTTTCACTTTTGCATAAGAGATGAGAAAATATAGGAATGACGCCTTTGTATTCAAGAACACTCAACTCTCTTTTGTTGGTTACCAATGGTGTCTCGTAAGTCCTTATTATTTTTTTGTTGTTTTTTTTAACAGAGACGCACCCCTTAGCAATCCCTAAGAGAGAAGACAGAAAGAAACCCTGAGCAATAAAATCCAACCATTTGCAGATTATTTGTTCACACCGCATATAAAATGCTCCTCAAAAGTAATCAAAATTTTAAAATTTGTACCATTTATCCCACAATTCATAACAGTATTTATTTTTAAAGAGAACAACCTACATTAGCAAGGTACATAATTTTAATTTTTGAACAATTGCAAGATAAGTAGAGAGATTTGGCAATTTAAGCACAAAATGCCCTGAAAAGGCTCTTCCCCCACACTTAAGTTCAAGCAATGCCCTCATTGCGTAGATAGAATAAAATTAATAGGGCATGCAATTAATAAAGGAAAGAGTGTACTCCCCAGATTTCGTAGAGTGTGTAGAGCTCCCCCACACTTGAGTGCAGCTGTGGAATGTCATGAAATGAACCTGTAAAGAATATTCTACACAGCCAGAAGAACTCAAGTGAAACCTGCATTTTATTATAACATATAAAAGGGAAATATAGTACAAAAAAGAAAACAACATTTAAATTAAAGGAAAGACAAAAGATACATAGTGGGTTGCCTCCCACCAAGCTGCCCGGGTTTAACGTCTCTAGCTAGACGTATTTGACCAAGCTTTAGGTTGGAGAAAAGTTTGAGGGCGAGGTATCTGAACTGCTGGTGTTAGGAAGTTTGTACATTTGTAAACTTATGATGTAGAGGTGTTGTCTGTTGTTCCTTTGGGGTGGAAGCTTCCTCGTATTCCTATACGAAAGAAATTTCGAACATAGCATTATTATTTTCAAGAATTCTGACATACCTTTTTAAACGTGATCCATTGACCTTGAAGTTTTCTCCTTTTTGATTATGGAGTTCGTAAACACCAAAAGGAGTGGTTCCAACAACTTGGAATGGGCCAGTCCAGTGAGACTTGAGTTTTCCAGGAAATAGTCTCAATCTGGAATTATAAAGCAGTACTCCGTCGCCAACCTTAAAGTCGCGGTTGTGGATCATCTGGTCATGATGTTTCTTAGTGCGTTCCTTGTATATTGTCGCACTACGGTATGCCTGATCTCTTAACTCCTCGAGTTTAGAGAGTTGAAACTTCCGCTTTTCTCCTGCGGCTTCTAAATCGAAGTTCAGGGCCTTGAGTGCCCAATATGCCTTATGCTCCAGCTCTACAAGTAGGTGACATGATTTCCCATAAACAAGCTTAAAAGGAGACATCCCGATGGGAGTCTTGAATGCAGTGCGGTAAGCCCAAAGCGCATCATCTAGCTTAAGTGCCCAATCCTTTCGTGATGAGTTAACCATCTTCTGGAGGATCCATTTTAACTCACAGTTCGAAACTTTCTGCTTGGCCTTTTGTCTGGGGGTGATAAGGTAGAGCTACCTTGTGACGTACCCCGTACTTACCCATAAGCGCTTCAAATGAACGGTTGCAGAAGTGAGATCCACCGTCACTAATAATAACTCTAGGCACGCCAAAACGCGTAAAGATGTGCTTTAAGGAATCTGGTTACTGTCTTCGCATCAGCTGATGGCAGGGTATGGATTCTACCCATTTCGACACGTAATCAACTGCCACTAGAACATATTGGTGGCCCTGCGAGGAAGGGAAGGTCCCATAAAATCAATGCCCCACAATCAAAGAGCTCACTTCTAGTATCCCCTGTTGTGGCATCTCATTCTCCCTGGATGGTTACCCATTTCTGACAATTATACATGTTTGCAGAATTGTACAATCTTTATGAAGGGTCGGCCAATAAAAACCTGAGGCCAGGATCTTAGCAGCGGTCCTTGTGGGTCCATGGTGACCTCCGGCTTCCCGTGAGTGACAAAAATGTATGACGCTCGGAACCTCGTCGTCCGGGAGACATCGTCGAATCAACCCATCAGCACCAACTCGGAACAAATACGGATCCTCCCAGAAATAATGCCTTGAGTCAGAAAGAAATTTCTTCTTCTGGGAGTAGGATAGATCATAGGGTACTGTTCCAGAGACTAAATAATTGGCCAGGTCCGCGTACCATGGCTCCTGTACTTTGGTGATGGAGAAGACAGTCTCATCGGGGAAGAATTCGTTGATATGCACACTATCCGTAGGAGTCACCAACCTGGAGAGATGGTCAGCGACAACATTTAGTTTTCCGCTCTTATCTTTGACTTCGATGTCAAACTCTTGAAGTAGAAGAATCCAGCGCAATAAGCGATGCTTGGCTTCTTGTTTTGCAAATAAGTATTTGAGAGCGGAGTGGTCTATATGCACGATGACTTTGCTTCCCCACAAGTACGATCTGAACTTATCGAGGGAGAAAACTATAGCCAGAAGTTCTTTTTCGGTGGTCGTATAGTTTTTCTGGGCGTCATTTAGTGTTCTGCTAGCATAGGCGATCACTCTCAAGATTTTCTCTTTTTTCTGGCATAGAGCTGCCCCCACGGCGTAGTCACTTGCATCGCACATGATCTCAAACGGAAGAGACCAATCAGGTGGTACGACAACAGGTGCTGACACCAATTTTTGTGTTATAGTTTGGAAAGCAGCTGAACACCTTTCATCAAAATGAAACGGGGCATCTTTCTATAGCAGGTCGGTCAATGGTTTGCTGATTTTGGAGAAGTCCTGAATAAACCATCGATAAAATCCTGCATGCCCTAGAAACGCTCGTATGTCACGAACTGTAGTTGGTGCTGGTAACTTCTCGATCACCTCGACCTTGGCTTTATCCACCTCTATTCCTTTAGCTGATATTTTATGTCCAAGGACAATCCCGTCCTTGACCATAAAATGACACTTCTCCCAATTTAAAACGAGATTCGTATCCTCACACCGTCTTAGGATCAAATCAAGTTGTGCCAAGCATTTGTCGAAACTAGAGCCATAGACTGAGAAGTCATCCATAAAGACTTCTATGCTCTGCTCGATGAAGTCAGCAAATATTGCTTGCATACATCTCTGGAAGGTAGCAGGGGCGTTGCATAGACCGAAAGGCATTCGTTGGTATGCAAAGGTACCGTAAGGACAAGTGAAGGTTGTCTTGTCCTGGTCCTCAGGTGCGATAGGTATTTGAAAATAACCCGAGAACCCATCTAGAAAACAGTAGTACTCTTGCCCTGCTAGTCGTTCCAACATCTGGTCGATAAAGGGAAGAGGGAAATGATCCTTCCTGGTTGCTAAGTTCAAACGCCGATAGTCAATACACATACGCCATCCTGTGATTTTTCTTTGAGGGATAGTCTCTCCCTTCTCATTAATAACAGCTTCGATGCCCCCCTTCTTAGGGACAACTTGAACAGGACTGACCCATGGACTGTCAGAAATTGGATAAATGATGTCCGTGTCAAGGAGTTTCAGAACCTCCTTTCGAACTACCTCCTTGAGGTTAGGGTTTAGCCGGCGTTGAGGTTGCCTGATAGGTTTGAAGTTTTCCTCCATGTAAATATGGTGCGTGCAATAGGAGGGATCAATTCCTTTGATATCAGCGATAGTCCACCCGATTGCTGTCTTGTGCTTCTTTAGTACCTCGAGTAACCTCGTTTCCTCCCCGGAATTCAGAGAAGAGGAAATAATGACAGGCAAATGGTCATTTTCAGCTAGGAAGGCGTACTTGAGGTTAGAGGGTATTTCTTTAAGCTCGAGTTCAGGTGTTGTTTCACTGATGGAATTGATTTTTGAGGTTTTCTGTCGAGTTCTTCGATTTGTGGCCGGAAAGCTTGATAACCAGCCCTTCCTTTCTCTACGTATGCCAGCATGGCGTTAACTTCCGGATCCTCCACCTTTTCTTCTAGAGAAGTAAATAATACTCGCTCTAGCGGTTCTGTTTCAACTTCCTGGATGGAAGATGGAGAATACGTGTCCTCATTGTAGCAAAATCGCCTTCCTCCTCCTCATCATCTGTGAATCCTACTTTCTTAGCATGAGGAGAAAAATTTGAGCTTTTCTTCATCATTTTCTGCATGTCGAATTCAATCGTTTCATCCTCGTACCGTAGAGTGATTTTTCCGTCGTGGACGTCAATGATGGCTTTGGCGGTACTTAGAAACGGTCGACCGAGAATCAGGGGAACCTCGACATCGTCATCCATTTCTAGAATGATGAAATCAGCTGGAAAGATAAAGCGAGAGACTCCAACTACCAGATCTCGGACTATACCCATAGGCTTGATCTCTGATCTGTCTGCTAGTTGGAGTTTGAAAGGAACCGGTAGCATTTCTCCTCCTTTAACTTTCAAGAAGGTGGCGTATGGCATGATATTAATGCTGGCTCCTAGGTCGCATAGACCGCTTCCACAGTCTACCCCATCAATAAAACACGGGATCACGGGATTTCCCGGATCTGTTTGTTTGGGGGGAAGTGCTCGAAGAAGGGCCGCAGAGCATTCCTCCGTGAGGTGCACTGTTTCTTTCCCAGGTTTCTTCTTTTTCTTTGTCAAGAGATCCTTTAGAAATTTGGCGTAATTAGGCATCTCTTGCAAAGCATCAAGTATAGGTATGTCGAGAGTCAGTTTCTTGAAAATGCTCAAGAATTTGGAGAACTGCTCATCTAGGTGTTTCTTTTTCATTCTGTTTGGGAACGGGAGTTCACTGTTTTTATGAGTGGAAGTTGGGATGTCGATGGTAACTCGAGGTGGAGGTGGAGTAGCAGGAGTAGGAACTTGGATTTCTGAGGGAGGTGAAGCTGGATTGGTGGTTTCATCAACATTGATATAGGAATCTTCAAGATTTTCTTTTTCTTTTCCTTTGCTGGTGGCAAGTTCCCTTCCACTCCTTAAAGAGACTGCACACAAGTTTGTTGATTGTAATGTGCCCTCGTCTATAAGGACTGAATTTGCTTGTTCCTTTGGATTGGGATTAGTCTGTGAAGGGAATTGACCAGGTGGTCTTTGTTGAGTGAGTAACTGTTGGATCTGAGATTGCAAGGCTTTTTGGTCTTTACGCAGAGCTGCGACCTCTTCTTGCGTATCTCTGGATTTACCCATCATAGCCTTGAACATCTCTTGCATTTGAGACATATCAGACTCAGGATTCGAAGGAGGTTGAGCCGGTCGACTCGAAGAAGCTTCATTGCCATGAGGCTGTTGTTGATATTGCCTTGGGCCTCCTTGGAAATTGGACTGAGGTCTGTAATTTTGGGATGTTTGTAGGGTATGTGGGTTTTGGATATTTCCGGTGTTTGAGTAGCTAAGATTGGATTGCATGTTACGTTGCCATGGTTGTCTGTATCCTGAATTGTTGGTGATGTAGTTTGCCTCCTCCGCTGCTTTTAATTCTTGTAGTTGGGGGCATTGTTCATAGTCATGAGGCCCGCCACATTGCGTACAAGAATTAGTTTGAGATGGTTAGGATAGAGGAGCATAGCCTGTAGGGGTAGTAGGTGTTCGGGAAATCATCGACTTAGCTTGCTGGGGAAGGAATTCATAGCCATCTGCTCAACCACTTTTGTAGAGTACTGACTTTTGTTGCTGCTGAGCATTGCTTTCCATGAGTTGCTCATGGCTTCTCATGAGCTGGTCAAACTTGTTATCACTCTCCCCAACATGATATAGTCCTGGAGTACCGCTCCTTGATCCACCAGAGGCCCAGTCTCTGATTTCCTCACAGAGAGATTCCATGCTGTTCAGAAATTGTGCTCCCTTTTTCAGAATGTCAGCCCCTAACGAAGATAACACCATTGTTCTGCACGGACCGATCAAGCCCTTGTAAAACAATTGTGATACTTGTTCCTTCGTCAGACCGTGGTGAGGACAAGTGAGTAGTAGACCTTTGAAACGGTCCCAAGTTTCACAAATATTCTCCGACCCTGGTTGCTTGAAATTATAAATTTCAGCAATCATCTCCAAAGTTCGGCTCGGAGGTAGGAATTTGTCGTAGAACTTGGTGGCCATGTCGTCCCAGGTACCAATGGTACTCGGTGTTAGGCTATGATACCACTTGCTCGCGTTTCCCGTCAGGCTGTGTGGGAATAACGACAATCTTGCATATTGAAGTACTGCGTCGGTTGCAGTAAGACTATTGGCATGTTGCAAGAATTTGTAACATGTAACAGGGCTTCGTCCGGACTGGTGCCATCAAACATGCCCAACTCCTTCACACATCGAATCTGATGATATGGCTTCAGCTTCTGCCACTCATCGTATTCGGATGGGCTGAGGTGAGGAAGGATGATAGCAGGCTGTTGTCCTTGGTTAGACGGCCTGTTGATATTTCGAACCGTTGCTGGTGTAGCTGCCATGTTAGCTTCCGGGTCAGAATCTATCACTGTGGTGGTATTTGTTGAGTTCGTCTCTGCCTTAGGCGCAGAAAGGTTCTCTCGTATCTCTGGATTAACCAACCGTGTGATTATTAATTTTCTGGGAGCTGTGACCTGGTAAAGGCATTCACCACTCAAAACAGAGAAAAGAACTGGTTATACGTTAGAATAATAAAAATGTTAGGAATTAGTAGACAGAAATTTAAAGTTAGTAGTTAGGGACAATGGAAAAAAATGACAATGGAACGAAATGACTGGAAATTTTAAGTTAGTAGTTAGAGACAATGGAACGAAATGACAATGGAACGAAATGACAATGGAACGAAATGACAGAAATAAATAACAATAATATTAACAAGTTAGTAGTCAGATGTCCAAGTCAATCAGAAGTTGATGTCCAATGTCCAAGTCAGATGTCCGAGGTTATATGTCCGAAATTGGATTAACAGTTTTTTTTAATTTTTTTTTTTACTAATTAACAGATTATTATAATTAACAGGTGAATTAACCGGGGCTTAGGGACTAGATTAAATCAAGTCCCCGGCAACGGCGCCATTTTGCAGAGTGGATTTATCGTGAGTTATTAGCACTGGTGAAATTGATAAAAGAAGAAATTAATACTCAAAATATCCGTCGGGCTGCAAATTAAAACCCGGTCGCAGTAGTATAGAAGACAGAAGCGGCCGGGGTCAAACCGTGGGACTTATAGCGAGATAAAATAGTTCCTAAGCTTGTCACAAAAGGGGGGAAGTTAATTGACTTGTTTTAGAGAAAATATTAAGCAGATTAGAAAACTGAGTGCAGATGAATTAAATGGAACTCCGGGTTCAGGTTAATATGATTTAATTAATTGTGCTATCTCTACCGGTTTAATAAAATAGTTTGGCAAGATTCCTGTAATTTTCTTAAGGTCCGATGAAAACTCTTAAGAACTCGTTTACCTGTAATGCAAGGTCCGATGAAAACTCGAGCAAAAGCCTGTAAACGGCAGAGGAGTATGAGGCTTTATTCTTGCAACATGTATTAACTTAAACGATGAAAATAAGTTCTTACAGTTTTACGGCTTAATTAACCCGTCTGTTTCTAACCGATGAAATTAAAAACAGACTTAGTAAGGCTTTTTAATAAACCGATGAAATTTATTAAAAAGGGAGAGAAACAAAACTTTAATCGTAACAAACTGAATTTATTTTAACCGGTAGAAATATTTACACAGCTAACAAACCATAATTAAAACCCTTGCCCGGAGCAAATCCTCCTTAGCCAGACATATTAACTGGTAATAAGTCACAGAGGTTGGACGTAATAATAGCACGGAGACGTGATTAGTGAATGGAGAATGAGGAGAAAGAAGAGTGGTACATGTACGTAGTTATTGTAAGTGAAGTGGGTGAATTAGAGAGTTAATGGAGTGAAATGATATACGGGAGTGATTTACTGGAAGAGAATGAGATGAGGTGAGTGTGAGTGATTTTCTGGTTTTCTCCGTGCACTCGTACAAGGTTGGAGGAATGGTATTTATAGAAGAAATGAAGAGGTAGTCTTCCGTAGATATTTGCAGTTGATTGCCTCTTCAGTGCTTCATTGATTGAAGCATTGATTGCTTCATTTATTGCAGGGGACAGAGCCGAAACGCGTGCTCGGAGTAGATAGATAAGGCGATTCAAGTTGCAGACGACGACGGCGCGAAGAAGAAAAACTAGTCGCGGCGTTGATTTTAGTCACGACCGCCTGGTGTCCGCCTGTTAACAGGCGGTTGCCTTATGTATGTCCGCCACTTATTAGGCGGTTGCAGCCACTCACGTCCGCCTCTTCTTGGGCGGTTGCAGCCTCTCAAGTCCGCCTCTTCTTGGGCGGTTGCAAGGCATACACGTCCGCCTCCTTATGCGCTTGTGGTCGTGACTTAATTTCTTCAAACTTCGACCGGCTCTAGCTTCTTCGTTTGGACTCCGTTTTCTGAGCCGTTTGCGTCTATGCGTTCGTCTCTTTGTCTACTTCACTACCGGCTTCGTTTTCCTCATGTTAAACCAATAATTTTATGAGATAAACAATAAAACATAAACTAGAGGAAAACTAACCGAAGTGGAGAAATGAGCAAGAAAAGTGCTAATATTATACATGAAATACACCTATAAAACATGCTCATTTGGACACTTATCAATACACAAACACTGCGGTATCACCAATGGACCAAGACACCACGGGTACTCCCTTACTTAGAGACTCGGGTGACTCGTCCTTAACTTGGTGTAAACCTAATCGTCCACCTTTCTGGTAGAAGTTCACAATACACAAATCTGCTTTCACATCTGGAATTGAATCCGTTTCAACTTGTTGAGCAATTCCCACGGCGTGGTTAACGACCGCACGGAACTCCTCGGGTATACTTGGTACTGTTGCTCCATCTTCAGCTCGCACTTCTTGATATGTCTTGGTGTAAGGGTTCTAGTCCTTACCCATGCACATCATCTTCAATTGCATTCTTGATCCGTTCGGGTATTCGGGTGTGTAGAAACCTCCAGGTCTTGCTCCTAGTTCATCGCATCGTCTGATGATATGGATTTGTGCTTCCGGTGTCAGGTATCCATTTAAGAGTATCATACCTGGCTGGATAACCTGACATTGCTCCATTGAAAAGTCGGTGATGTTGATGGTGGTTTCTTCAGGGTTTGGTGTGGGTGGGATTGGATAACATATATTGAAGGTTCCTTTAAGTTTAGAATTATCTAATTAGGTGACTTTCATACTATACTTTAACTCTTCACTCACATGATGACACATTGGACTCACTGGTACACACATGCATGAAATACGGTATGCAATCACTTATTACATTCAAAAGTTTAGGCGGTACCTGGTCTAGAAGAGGGCCCTGGCGCCTCAGACCGGTCCACCACATTCAGGGCGGCCTTGCTAGGTCCCGACCCCTTCCCCTTCTGGGAATCAGTGTTTCTCTGATCTGTGGGTGGCTGGTTAGCCATCTTCGGGCCATCAATAGCTGCTGTGGCCATACCCTTCCACTGCCCCTTGGGCTTGTTGACTCTGCTGTTGGGGTTCCGGTAACACTCGTAGTCACGGTGACCCCACTTCTCGCAGTAACGGCACTGTACTTCATTTCCCTTGCAGTCCTTGCCGGGGTGGTCTCCATTGCACCACTTACAGTAATAGTGGCGCTCCGGTCCAGAGCCCGTGCTAGCTGCTATCACAATACACATTCAATACTTGTTTCACAACTTATCAACATACACTTCAACTTATCACACAGAATTAGATAATTACCCTTAGGTGGGTAAGAGCGTAGGGGTTTCGCCGCATAAGCATATGTGAGCTTCAATGGCTCCTCAGCTGTGGTGGTTTGGGCTTGGCCCTTGTCACCCTGGTGCTGACTCTTCTGGGGCTGGGGATAAGGTTTCTTCTTCTTCTTTCCTCCCCCGTACCCCTGCGGACTCTGGCCTCGCTCGTGGCCTTGCGCTTGTGCGCATTCTCCTCGTCCCTCAGACGGACGGTGATCTCCACCTTAGCAGCGGCATGATAGCACTCCTGAATTTAGGATGTCAGTCATGCCCGCAAATCATACTCACAAATTCACATTAATACTCACTTATAGACTACACATTTTCACATCACTTTTAAATTACTTGCAAGGTAGTATACTCAGCTGGCCCAATCCCATAGCGAAGACGGTGGCTGAGACCGTTGTAAAAACGGTTTACCAGTACCCGGTTCGAGTATCCCAGGTCCGTAACAGGTGGATAAGGCCGGTGAATGCAGTGTAATACTCATCAACCGACACCTTGTCCCCTGCCTCAGACTATCCAGCTCCAGGCGCTTGGCCTCTTGAACATGCACAGGGTAGTATTTGGCTCACAGTAGAGCCGTGTACCCCTCCATCCAAACTGAGGATCCACCATCCGGTCCTCTCTCACAAGCTTCCACCAACTCTGTGCCGAACCCTTCAGATAGTAAGCGGCAAGACGGACCTTAGCCTCTGCAGGTACAGCAAGGTCTCGTAGGCGGTCTCCAACTCGGAGATGTACGCCTCCAGCTTACGTGGGTCGGTCTCCCCATGAAATGAAGGGGGTCTCAAGTCTGCCAATGCCTTGACCCAGTTGGTCTCTCGTGGCGGTGGCGGTGGTGGTTGAACTTCGGGGTGTTGCCCCTGTTGAATTGCAGCTACTAGTTGTGGTACCATTTGGGCTACGGCAGCCGCTACAGCTTCGGCCATGACCTGGGCCGTAGTACTCTCGCCCTGGTCATCCGTACCTCCAGTACTGCTTCCGCGGCCCCTACCTCGCGGTCTACCTGACATCTGAATTCACATGAACATTATTAGCATTATGCTTACACACTTATCGGTTCCAACGGTTGAAACGTTTCCCGACAACAAGGTACCTCCACACTTGGTTAGTGGTTAACCTTTCCATAACTGATCACTTAGGTAACTGTAGTTAGGTTTCCTAACTCGGTATATTCCTAAGCTTGGTATTCTAGTCATCAGAGCGATACTTCGCTCTGATACCACTTTTTGTAACACCCCTACTACGCACATAACACTACTTGAAATCGCAGCGGAATTTAAACAACTAAACAGTAACTAAACGAATGGTGCTACAACGCCGTCAACCACCCACGTGGTTAACAAGGCTGAATAAATACAATTGTACCGGTCTGATGATCAGACTCCCGAGCATAGAACTAATAACCATATATATACATTAAACAAAATACCGAGTGTTTACATACATCCTTCACTGTTAAACATCACTGTAACCCGTTCATAACCAATATATACCGCCACGGGAGCACAGGCGCATCCCGGGCCAACATCCAAAAGTAATCAAAAGTAAACCTGCATCCTAGGATCTAAAGCCACTCCACTTCTTCGATCCTCATCCTGCAGTATAAGAAATATGGATCCCCCGAGGGGGTCAGCAACCCTTGGCTGGTATGGTTAACGCGCAGCCCATCGGCTACCGGGATACGCGCAACTAATTGTCATGATAACATGGCATTCATTTTTTATACATAACATAACATAACATAATATGTGGCATAGCATCAATAGTGCACAGCACAACATCACATACACAGTGGATCTTCGTTCCACAATAACAAACCACGAAGGTCAATAACATAAGAGCCTAGAGAATGATTCACCCTCATGTTAAGCTCGTTACACACACTCATTACCGTTCTGTTATTCGAACGAGTAACTTAAGTCACAGATGGTTCGGATATAGTGACCCGAACACACCACACAAACACATGTTCCCACTAAACCGTCATAAGTCAGAATAGGTAAGCTTTGGAGGAAGCGAGCGGGAGATCGAACGCCAAATTAAGGAGAACAATCTTAACAACATAAGAGTCGAATCTGATTCAGATATCTACTCTTAACTTACATGCATGACCGGACAACCGGATTCCTCACTTCCCAGTTAACACTTGTTAGAAGTTCACGGTGGAACTTAACAACCAATACACAACAGGTGGTAAGTCACGTTAGACACACACAAGGGAAATGAGTCACATCATAACATCACAATAATATGAACAACTGTAACTCATTACATGTTTAGATCTTATAACGTCATAAACACACAGAAAAACATACAACACACAGCCGGTGTAAACCGGTAGGCAACAGACTGCAAGAAAACCATACCTTGGTCCTTGCCTTGATTTGTTTCCACCGTAGGTCACTCCTATACATGATTCAAGAACGTCGGTTAATTAACTTACTTAACCTCCAATTTACTAAGTGTTTAACATGATTATTTGACATGTTTAAATGTCTAACTTACCCTAGGTTACCTTCATTAACTACATAGGTCACATTCTTTTTTGTTTTTTTTACAAGTTTTGGTCCGACCGACCTTACCGACCGACCTTGCACAAGGTCGGTCCATTCCAGAACATATTTCCGTCAAAATTTTCTACTCCGACCGACCTTGTAAGTTCGGTCGCATGTTCGGTCCATTCCCGAGAGTTTCTTCCCTTTGAAATTTCAGCCCGACCGAACTTGCCAAGTCCGGTCCCATGTTCGGTCGATTCCAGTAACTTAATCCGTACACAAAATACAAGCCCGACCGACCTTGCAAGTCCGGTCCCCAAGGTCGGTCCATTCCAGAAGCCAATTCTCGCAGGGTAAACTGGGCTCGACCGAACTTGCAAGTTCGGTCTGCCCCAGACCCTTGTTTTCCTTTTCTCATTCAACTCCAAACTTCACCCCATATATCCTAGTACACCCTAATCTCATTTGGGCACTTCAAACACACCTTAAGACATCCTTAAACACTCATAAAACTCCTTTTCTAATTCCTTAAGCCTTTACTCATTTCTTCCCAAAATTCCTAACACTTATGCTATTTCCTCCTTAGTTTCTCAAGTGATGTTTCATACTTATAATAACTACTATCCCAAAATGCTTTCTCCTCATTTTAACATCATCTCCCAAGCATCACTTCTTACCATCAACTCCTTATGTCATTTCTGGAAATCTTTTTTCAAGTTTACACTTTCTCCTTGTTCACCAAAGTTTGCCCAATCCTAACACAAGTCCAAATGACTCTAGTGTATCCCAAAACATTCCTTACATTATAAAATCCTCTAGAACATTTCCTAAGCCCTTCTCACATCTTAAATCACCTTAATGCATGTTTCTTTCACAAGGAAGGCACCTAACCATTCTAAACACTTCTTAACTTATCAAACTCATTTTAAACCCTTAGAACTTCTTGTTTATTTCCTAAATTTCGACATAGGTTCTCCTAGAACATTACTAAACCAAAACATATTGTTTTCACCAACAAACAACCAAGAACACTAAAAATCCATCAAGCACTTTCTTATACACAAACTTCACTCATATAGCACTACATCACAATATAGTGCATAATTTAAATTGCATGGCACTTAGGCCCTTAAATGACATGGCTCTTAGGCCCTTAAGATGCATAAATCATAAACACTGAATTTCCACAATATATTTGCCTTTGACCTGCAAATACACTCAACAACACATATTCCTTTTACTAGTCTCTTGAGAACACTTTACTAAGTCATTCACCATTTGCTCTTTAGGTAGTTTTAACAAGCATTATAAGCTCATTTCTCCTAAGGCATTAAACAACATTAGGTTAGTATATTTACCTCTTTTCCAAACAACTTCTTTCTTGTTTCCTTATAAAACCGGTAAGGTATTTGATTCCTTGTCAAGTTCTAAACAATATACAAACATCATAATGAGTATTCAAGCTTTAAGCTTCATCTCATTGTAAACCCTAATTTTACATTGTTTCAAAAATATTAATGTAGTTGTTTTACCTTGATCTTTGAAGAGAGTTTGAATATCTATAAAGAGAGGACTCCACCTAGTCCATGAAAGGTTGGAATGAAGCTAGAACAAAGTCACACAAAGAGCACCATTAATGTGCATTTTCGGTCAAGGTAAAAACATGGAAGAAACTTGATTTTTCTTTGAGATTCCTTACCTAGAAGCAAAGGAGATCAATAATATGTAGAAACACAAGCTCAAGCTCCTTCAATGGTGGAACTCCATGGCACCGAAATGGGGCTCTTGAAGTTTTGAGAAGATAGGAATGAAGAGCTTGATGAGAGGAAGAGATTGGTGGTGTTTGTTTTTGATTTGGACTAGTGAGCTAGATTTTACAAGAGGTCAAAGCTTGAGTTTAATGGTGGTGGTGAGTATTACCGTGAGAGAACAAGAAGAAGAGAGGTTGAAGAAGAGTGGAACCGTGTGAAATGAGAAAGAAATGAGAGAATGAAGATAAACTTTGCTTTTTGAAGATATTTGTTCTTATAAAGCAAATAGTACATTAATTAGTCATTCTTTCTTTTCTTAGTAAATTAACAAGAGAGTGGTGAGTCACACACTTAAGAAAACCGGCCCCCATTAGTACTTAGGGGTAATATAGTCTTTATTTGTCAATTTAATTACTTATACAAACATATGTTACAAAATAGCCTTATTTAAATCACTATTCATAAAACAAGGCACATAGAAGTGAAATTTTTGATTTCCCATTGATATAGACTTCCAAATGTGATAATATATAGTACACATGTTAATTAAAGAGTAATGATGGACATTTAGCCATTCAAAACTCATTTACAAGACAATTTTTCAAAAATGTGCTTTAGACTCCTTAAAGCACATTTTGTGTTTTTAACTTGTTTCAAGATTGGTTTTCTTTTGGTAATTGGTTTAATATGTTAATTAGCATATAATTAAGATCTTGGTAAGTTCATTAGGTCTTAGCCAAGCTTATCCCAAGCTTAGAGCACATTTTGGCCTTTATTGACCTTAAAGCACATTTTGTGTTTTCTTTTGTTTAAATTTGTTTACTAATATGTTTCTAAGACTCTTTTTAGTCTTAATATACCATATTTAGGTGTTTAACAATATACTAAGGTTTGGGGTATTTTCATTACTACAGGAGGTTTGTTAGGGATTTCAGCAAGGTTGTGAAACCGATGACCAATCTGATGAAGAAAGATGCACCGTTCTTATGGACGGTTGACTGTGAGAGATCATTTTAGAGCTTGAAGGACTCACTGACCACTGCACCGGTTCTGACCATTCCAGACGGTACAGAGGGCTTTGAGGTTATTGTGATGCATCCGGCAGAGGGCTGGGTTGCGTGCTCATGCAACATGGCAAGGTGGTGGCATATGCCTCACGCCAGTTGAAGAAACATGAGGAGAACTACCCCACGCATGATTTAGAGTTGGGAGCTGTAGTCTTCGCTTTGAAGATATGGCGCCACTACTTATACGGGGTTAGTGTGACGATCTACACCGATCATAAGAGTTTGAGATACATATTCACTCAGAAGGAGTTGAATCTTCGACAGAGGAGATGGTTAGAGTTTCTGAAAGACTATGACATTGACCTCCAATACAAGAGGGGAAGGCCAATGTTGTAGCAGACGCCCTGAGCCGTCGAGCACACTCACTCCATTCGCTAGTTTCTTTCTCCAGCTTGGTTGATGAGGTGCGAGAGGCTCAGAGGACAGATGAGTATATGAGAGAGGTCAGACAGAAGCTGACAGATGGTACCTTTGAGAGTCAGAAATACGATTTCAGACTTCATGATGATGATCTGATCAGACTTAAGGGCCGGTTATGCAAACCACGGGGCAACACGGATCTGAAAGACCGTATACTTAGAGAATCACACTGTTCTTCAGTTTTCATCCATCAGGGAGCCTCTAAAATGTATAAAGACATGAAGAGATACTTCTGGTGGTCGGGGATGAAGACAGATGTTACCGAGTTCGTCTTGAGGTGTCTCACATGCCAGAAGGTGAAATTTGAGCACCGACGACCGAGCGGAATGGTACAGTCGATGCCAGTTCGGGAGTGGAAGTTCCATGATATCTCCATGGACTTCGTAGTTGGGCTTCCACCTGCTAGGGGAGGTCTCAACATGATATGGGGGGTGGTGGATCGCCTTACCAAAGTAGCCCGATTCATACCGATGAAGGATACTTGGAAGGTGACCAAATTAGCTGAGTTATTTGAGAAAGAATCATGAGACATCACGGGATACCGAAGACCATAGTGTCAGATAGAGATACCAGATCCTTTCGAGGTACTGGAGAGCTACCAGGGAAGCGTTGGGTACAGAACTCAAGCTGAGTACCGCGTTCCATCCTCAGACAGATGGTCAGACTGAGCGTACTATTCAGACACTCGAGGACATGCTGAGAGCATGTGCCTTAGACTTCCAGGGCAGTTGGATTGACAAATTGCATCTGATCGAGTTTTCATACACAACAGCTATCACGCTTCGATCAAGATGGCACCTTTTCAGCGTTGTACGGTAGACCATGTCGTACACCGCTCTGCTGGGATGAGTCAAGTGAGACGGTCATTATAGGACCAGAGTACTTAGAGCAAGTTAAGGCTGAAGTTCAGCAAATCAGGGAGAACATGAAAGCTGCTCAAGATAGGCAGAAGACGTATGCTGATGTTCGACGACGGGACCTGGAGTTCGCAGTGGGCGACCAGGTATTTCTGCGAGTTTCACCGATGAAGGGTGTATTCAGGTTTGGGCAGAAGGGCAAATTAAGCCCGAAATTTGTTGGTCCTTATGAGATTACGGAGCGGGTGGGCCCGGTTGCTTACAGGTTGAATTTACCTGCTGAGCTGGGTAAAGTGCATGATGTTTTTCATGTTTCACAGCTAAAGAAATACATGCACCACCCCTACCATGTGTTAGAACCTGAGAGGTTGACTTTAGAACCAAATATGAGATCAGTGGAGACTCCTCAGAGAATCTTGGACAGTAAGACTAGGGACACTCGCCACAAGTCAGTGCGACTGGTGAAGGTTCTCTGGTCTAACCAGGATGTCGAAGAGGCCACGTGGGAATTAGAGGATAAGATGAGGGCGAAATACCCTTCTTTGTTTACTGACTAGATCGTCTGTATAGGGTACGGGGCGTACCCCCTTTAAGGGGGGTAGAGCTTCCTCGCTTTTGAGTTAGGAAACGATAATGTTTGTCGTTTGTTGGTTGTTTAAGATGTGAATTTGTGTAAGTTGCTACACTTTGGTGTTAAGTTTGAGTTATGTATAATACTTATGTATTGTATTTGAGATTGACCTTTGAGTCTTGAGATGTGTGAATGTGAATATAAGATGTGGTGTTGAGATTAAGGGAATTGGGTACCGTGAATGGTTAAGCACATATGTGAACTTTGAGGACAAAGTTCTTTTAAGGGGGGTAGATTGAAATACCCCAAACTTAGATATGGTTTAAAATGATAAACTAAGTTATAAGGAGGCTAAATAATGCCTTAGAAACATTTCTAATCAAAGAAAATATAAGGAAACACCAAAAAGCAGTTTAAGCAAAAACAAAACGTGCTCTAAGCTTGGAGAGACTTGGGAGAGTACCCAAATATTGTTCTAAGACCTTAGTAATATCCTAATGGTCATTTTAAATCAATTACCAAAGAAAACCAAGCTTGAAAACAAGTTAAAACACAAAATGTGCTTTAAGGAGTCTTAAAGCACATTTTTGAAAAATTGTCTTGTAAATGAGTTTTGAATGGCTAAATGTCCATCATTACTCTTGTGAGCCTCGATTTTAAACCCTATCCTATGTGGATTAAGTTGATTAGGATCTAAACGGGTTTTAGGTCCACCTATAGCCTAAGATTAATAACTATGTCATATAACAATAATTATTAAAACCTAAGCTAGCTCACTGGAACCTATTATGAGTCACCACCTAATTTTGACCTAGATTAAATTAGGAAAGGAGAGTTCGGGTTCGGGGGCTTGATATTCGACTTATTTAGGGTTCAAATTACTTTCATTACCCCTCCTAGGTCGTTTTTCCTCTACTTGGTTTAATTACGGCTTATTACGAGTCGTTTTTAACCTAAGTGCGCGCTTCTGTTTTTTTTTTTTTTTTAACATTTTTTGACAGAAAATTAAAGTGGAAATTAAAATACTCAAACTAGGGTTTCGGAGGCAGAATTAGGTCAAGTTTTGTTTTCGTCCGTGGCTACGGACCTAATGTCCGAACCCACGGACCCTAGTTAACTTAATTACATAGTAAAGTCAAATTTTAAACAGAAACGAGATTTTGAAAAGTCCGGGGCCACGGACAGGATGTCCGTGGGCCCGGACATGTTTTATAAAACCCTAAATTTTGAAAATAAAAATATCCCGCCACCGTCCGGGGGCGTCCGGCTTTCGGACAGGGCGTCCGGGACCCCGGACATAGCGTCCGTGGGTGCGGACCGCCCTCGGACAGCGGCGTTTGGGTGGCTCCCGGTGGTGTTTCTGGCTCAAATTTTATGGGTAGGTAGCCTGAAAGATTCTAAACACGTTAGTGATTGAAAGTTTACAATTTGAATTCGAATTAAACACGAAACTTAGCAAACATGTTATTGAGCAGAAGCGAAAACAAACGCTAATTCAGAAGCGATAAAAAGTCAATTCGACTCCAATTTTAACACAGAGTAGTTAAAGTTGAACAAAGTCAGAAAAACACGACTTCAACCTGTTTTACCTTCGGATTTAATGAGACTCTTCACAACGGGGATCTTTTTGGTGCTTCGTTGATGCCGGTTTTGGATTGACTTCGAATTGTGCTTCTGACTCCTTCTTCTTTATGCTGTTAAGGACGTTTCTCTTCTGTTTTTGTGGTGGTTTTGTGTGTTTTTGGTGCTTGGTAGTTCAATAGGAGAAGAAAGGATGAGTTTTTGGTGATTTCGGGGTGATTTCTGCAGTGTTTCGGTATTGATTTGAGGCTTAGAAGTGTTAAAACGTGGGGAGAGAGTTTGTGGCTGTGTTTTTTGACTTTGGAAGTGTTCTCCTCTGCCCTAGATCGTTTTTGGAAGGTCCTTTTATAGAAGAGCAAGGCCATGTTGATAGAACAAGATTTTTATCTGAAACCCTGATTTTGTGCTCTAAGGGAATCTGATTTTTTAGAATATTCTGCAGGCCGAGAAAAATTATGAAATTTTAACTGAAGATAAAGGATGATTTTCAAGAATTTTGAGAGTTGGAATCGGGTTATTTGGATAAATAACCGATTAGATAAAAATCTCACAATCTGGAATCTCTCATAATTCATAACTTATTATTGGAAAGTCGAAATAACGAAATTCCAACGGCATTAGTCTCTAATAATCATCCTCTATCTTGTGTTATAATTTCACGACGTTTTGTTTTGATTTCGGTATTTTCCATAGGAGAGAGAAAATTGCAAAAATGATTGAATTTCCCTTTTAAATTTTGGGTTAAGGTTCCAAATAAAATAATTTCAGGTTTATGACTGTATGTAGTCATGCTAACCATGTGACAATTTTATTTTAATTTTGGAAAACTTTTATTATTTCTATTTTGAGGTTATTTCATGTGTTAATTAAAGAAATTAGCTTATAATATGAATTAAAAGCTAAATTTCCAGAATAAATATTATCAGAAAATCATGAAATAACTTTCATAATGACTATGATATTTGGAAGTGTTTGGAGATAATAAACAAGTCATATGAAAATAGAAAATCCCGATAATGTCCTTGGAAAATCCTGCCTTGGTGCTTTTTGACCCCTTTTGCCCTTTGTAACACGTATGCCTTAGAGACTACTCCGGGGGGTCGAAATTTTGGGTATAACAACTCTTTAATTAACATGTGTACTATATAGTATCACATTTGGAAGTCTATATCAATGGGAAATCAAAATTTCACAACAATGTGCCTTGTTTTGTGAATAGTAATTTAATTAAGCTAGTTTATAACATAAGTCAATATAAGTGAGATATTTGGTCAACAAAGACTTAAGTACCCTTGTTACTTAATGGGGGCCGGTTTTTAAGGTGATGAATCACCACATGAGCAAATAAGAAAGGAAATTAAAGGATAAAGTAGAAACTACTATTTACTTTATACTTAAATATCTCATTTTACTCACCTCTCTCCTCACCTCTTCATTCTCTCTTGTTCCCACGATTTCTCAAGCTCTCTCCCTCCTCCATTAACGTGAAGAGCAACCTCATGCTAGCTCCACCTTCTCTTGCACACTACTTACTCATTTTAGCTCCAAAACCAAAACAAATTACATATTCCTCTTAGTTAGCTCAAGCTCTCTCTTTCTATCTTTTCAAAACTTCAAGAGCTTTGATTTGGTGCCAAGCCAAACCACCATTAGAGGAGGAAATTCAAGTTTGGAGACTCCATTGGCTTCTCCATTCTCTTAAGGTAAAGAAAGTGTAAGAAAATCTAGGTTTCCATCACTTTTCTTCTTGACCGAAAATGTATGCTCATGAGGCATCATTTTAATGCCTTGTTCTAGCTTGTTTTCTACTCTTCAAAGGATTGAGGAGGTCCTTCTTGCTTCATATCCAAGCTTGTCTTGAGAAACCAAGGTAAAACAATCACCTTAATACCTTAAAGCACATTTTTAACCTAGGGTTTGTTCCTTAGGGTTAATGTATTATCTAGTACTCATTGGAGTCATTGGATATTGGTTAGAACATTGGCAAGGAGATATATATTGGTGACCGAGATTGAGGAAGGAAAAACCTAAGGAAGAAAGTTTTTAAAGCTTGTAAAAGAACAAGGTAAATTACTTACTTTAAGGTGTTTTATTGTTTAAGGGAATGGGATTTAGATATGTGATGAGTTTAGTGTAGAGTTTACATTAGAAAAGAGTTATATATGACCTAGGAGAAACAATGACTATGTTTGAGAACTTATGACTAAGGAGCCAATGAGAAAAGAGATAGTCAAACAATGTTGAAATGAATTACAAGAAGCATTTTATTTCAATGGGAGCCTTGTTGTGTGTATTCGCAGGTTAAAGGCAAATATATGTGGAAATTTAGTGGTTAAGATTATTGTCATTTAAGGGCCTAAGTGCCAAGCATTTAAGTTTGTGCACTATATGATGTTGTGGTGTAGTTTGGTGTAAATTCTGTGTTAAGGTGTTGTGATGAGAATTTGAGAGATATTGGTTGGTTGATGGAGAAAAACCAAGTGTTAGGATGTGCTATATACTAGAGAACCCATGGCAAAATTTAAAGGATAACTTAAGTGTTTAAGATGTTCTAAGGGAATTTAATGACTAAGGAAGTACTAGGAAGTTTTAGAGGTTGTCTTAATGAAAAAGGGGTGAGATAAAGTGTTTTAATGAGTTATAATGACTTAGGCATTACTATGAAGGATGTAGGAATCAAGAGAATGTATTTGAGTATTTAGGACTTAGGCAAATGTTGGTAAACAACTAGGAAGGAAATAAGGTGTTGATGGATGGAAGCTTAAGCTTGTGAAGGAACTTTTAGTAAATGCATAAAAGAGTTTTAGATGGTGAAAGGTGCTTGGGAGATGATGTTATAGTGGTGGGGAAACATTTGGCATAGTGGTTACATTAGGTATGAACCACCACCTAGAAACCTAGTGGAAAATGTTACAAGTGTTGGCATGGTTACAAGGAAAAATGCATAATGATTAAAGTGGATGTTGGTGAGTGATTTTAAGTGTTTAGAGGTTGGATTAAGGTGTATTTGAGGTGCCCAAATGAGGTTATAACATATTAGGATACATGAGGAGAAGTTTGGAGTTAAAAGAGAATTTAGAAACAAGGTTCTGGAGCCGACCGACCTTAGGGACCGGACCTGCAAGGTCGGTCGAGCTCAGTTTACACTGCCGGAGAAAGTTTCTGGAACCGACCGAACTTGGGGACCGGACTTACAAGTTCGGTCGGGCTTGTATTTTGTGAAGGAATTAAGTCTCTGGAACGACCGACCTTGGGACCGGACTTGCAAGGTTGGTCATGCCTAGAATTTTGTGCGGGAATTAGTCTCTGGAATCGACCGAACATAGGACCGGACTTGACAAGTTCGGTCGAGCTCAAATTTCCCTCGGGGAAAACTCTTGGGAATGGACCGACCTTGGGGACCGGACTTGCAAGGTCGGTCGGGGTAGAATTTTCAAACGGTAATATGTTCTGGAATGGACCGACCTTGGGTAAGGTCGGTCGGTAAGTTCGGTCGAGCCTAAAACATAAAAAAAAGAAATTTTAAATTCTAAGGAGGATAATTGGTAATAAGGTATGCCATTGGTAGGGTAGTAATGATTAGGACCCTAAGAACCTAAGGGGTTAAGTTAAGTTAAGTAAGAAGCTTATGTTTAAAAAGATTAAGTTTAAAAGGGTAAGTGGTAAGGACTTAAGAGGATATTCATCGGGAATCTTTAGGGATTAAGTGAGTTAAGTGAGGTGCAAATAACTAATGGCCTAAAAATGAATCAATGTTTTAGGTTTGTGAATTGGGACCCCAGAGAAGGTTAAACAAACGACGATCGACGGTGAACGGTACAATCTTTCTTGTGACCTGCTTGCTAACGACGTGTCCCACGGCTTGTGTGCTATCTGTTTACTTGCTATGACTAAGACAAGATAAAGCATGCAACCGGTTATATTTGTCTCGTTGTGTATGTGTTTCTTTACACTAACCCGCGAGACTTGAGATTGTTACTAACCAAGTTTAGTACTTACTGAGTTAAGAATAAGAGTTAAGTTTTGGTGGTTGTTGGTTAATGCCCGTTAAGGCTTAGCTAGCACATGGTGATTAAGATTTCTACTAACTGGAACTTGAGTGAGGAAACCCGGGACCGAACTCCGGTCATGCATGCTAAGGAAAGGGGGACGGTATCTGAATCAGATCCGCCCTCCGCTTAAAGACTTGTCTTCAAACTTGTAGCCTAGGGCCGGTTGCCGGCTCAGCTGCGCTGGACTCCCGTCCAGGGTAGGTGGCATTAAGATGGTGCGGTGGGATCACCTAAATCCCAGGTTTGAATTAAGCTACAACCATTCCCTTCCAGGAACGGTTTGTATACTGAGAATAAGTTGAGATTAAGATTAAGGTAAGGTAAGGAACTGAGATTAAGGATATGAGGACTAAGGAGGGGGTTACTAACCCACTTGATAAGGGAACGCTTGAGTCGTTCATTGTTTGTGAACTATTTGTTCATTTGTGGATTATTGTTATTGCACTTCATATCATGCTTGTGTATGTAATCAATTTCCATGCTATCGACAATTAGTCGTCGTAGCCCCGTTAGCTTGGGGGCCATGAGAGGGAGTACCAGCATTCGTGCTGACCCTCTTTGGGGGCTTTTTTACACTTGCAGGTAAGAGGCCCATGAGGACGCACCACAAGAGTAGGAGCGGTTAGACTTAGGATGGGATGTTTATTTTGAGTGCGGGTTGCGCTTGTGCACCCGTCTGTTTATATTTAAACTGATGTAAGGTTGTGATTATGACTTAGCTACTTGTACTCGGTTGGTTGGGGTATTTTGGATGGTGATGTTTTGGGTTGGTCATTTATTTTGGATAAGTGTTGTAAGTTATAAGGCCGGTATATTCTAACGATCAGACCGTGGCAAGGTCCAGGTGTTTGTTTTCCCGCTGCGACGAATTCAATTAAGTGTTCAGTTTTGCGATAACCACGATTGGCTTTGGATGGGGTGTTACAGTCTCAATTACCAACCATAATGCAGCGGAACTCCAACTACAACCGGGGGTGATACAATGCCGTTAGTCACCAACGTGACTAACAAGGCCAAACCCAATCCAAACAATCAATACAAATACAATATCGGTCTGACGGGTCTTATACCGAGTGCTACAACCAAACTATACTTTTCTTTTCTTAGTCAAATCTAATTCAATTACAACTTCAAATCCATAAATTTACAATATAATATCCATTCAATGCTATACCGAGTATCTACAATTCTCAAGTCTATTGATGACTGTGCGGTCTTACAATCCCATAATACAACAAATACAATTTCTTAACAGCTACCCATATTTAATAATAATCCGTCCTACTCTCGAACGGTGATCGACATCCATGTACCTGGAAAATAAAAACAATGCCCCTAGGGGCTCAGCAAAATTGCTGCATATGAAATTTGCATACCCCGCGTGCTAACGAGGGTACGCCGACTATTTGGTCGAGAGCATGCGTTTCATTTTAATTCAATCAGCATGCATACAATATACATTATATATGTACATTCACACAACACTCCCCATTAAATCAAGGAATACAATCACACTAACACAATGAGTTTGTTAGTTAGTATTACTCACCCTTAGGCCTTGAGGGTTTCTACCTCGTTATGCCTTAGTCATTTCTCTTACTCTCAATCTTAACCAAGATCTACAATACTCAATCTCAAGCTCAATTCTCAATTACCAAATCAACTCTCAACTCTCTCTCAAGTTACAACTCAATACTCAATGCTCAAATTCTCAAATCAATTCTCAAACCAATACTCAATACTTAAAGACATCTTTTAAGTCTTTGCCACGACCTCCGGGCAGGGTCATACACAAGACCCACCACCGGGCTTACAATACAAAAGGAGCTATACAATTAGCTCCTAAAATTCTCAAATGTCCAGTTCTCTACTGGACTACTCAAATTCCCAAAACTCCACTCTCAGAGTCATTTCACAATCTCAAGGATTAGCCTAGAAGTATCTCTCTCGTAAACATCTATTAGCTTAGGGAATTCTCAATGTCTAGTATTCTAAGATTTAGGGTTTTACCCAACTTATCGAATACTCTCATGTTCGGGACATTGTTCATTTTAGTCGGTTCCTCTCATTGGGGTTCGACTATCTTCCTAAATGGTTTGGTGATCCCTTACCATCCTTTGTTTCTCTCAAGGTTCAAGTTTGAACACTCGTCAATCCTCTAAATAGAGGTTACTTAAATACTTCCACCATTAATTGTTTTTGGATTAAGTCAATTCGGTTCTCTAACCGTTATCGGGAGTTTACGGATTCCCGTACAATTCTCTCACGTTCTAGTGAGTTCATAGGTTTATGTTATCGTTTGTTGGTTCGATAGCTTTGGTGTGTTACCACGTTTTCTTTAGTTCACAACTTGACTCTTTCTTCGAGTCTCTAATCAAACAAGACTAAACTATGAGTCGAACTACAATACACAATCAACATTCAAGCAAATCATTCACAATTCACCCATTTCATGAATTATGCAAACTTAGTTCAAAATACAATCCAACAAGCAACAATACAATACAAGCACTAACAAGTGCAAACAATCTGATTCGTGCATTTATCTTGTTAAGGTGATCATACAATCAAACAAGCACACAAATCAGAGTAACCAAGTTAGGATACAGGGCATGAGAAAATCATACCTTTCCCTGGGGTTAACTTTACCAGGTGTTCTCATGTTCCTTGGTTCACCCTTGTTCCTCGAATCTTACTCTTGAACCACTGATTACATGTCAAATGGTTCTATTAATATTAAGGCGTTACGGTACGTACATAATTGCTACTCCCGTACTTACCCCGTTATCCCGTTATTTCGGTTTAACTTAGTGTACTTAGTTTGTCAACTTACTCATTCACTTCCAACCTTTGTTTATACAACTTCTTAGGACCTTTAAAGGTCACCAAACAATCCTAAACATCATCTAAAACCAATACCATTCAAACCCCCATCATTCAAACCCTTAAAAATACTTTCGGGAGGATTCTGGGGGTGGTCCGGACTTGGTCCGGACCCAAAGTCCTGGACCAATACATTAGCTAACTATCGACCACATTTCTACCCTGGTCTGGGACTTGGTCTGGACCTAGGTCCCGGACCAATCCTAGTTTTCACTCTCGGCTTGTTTTCTGATGCGGTCCGGGACTTGGTTCCTATCCTAAGTCCGGACCTGCTAAAAACTGCTATTAAGGTAAATTTTAAGCCCCAAATCAATCCTTAATCCACCCTAAATAATCTTTCCACAAGTTTTCTACACATTTTAGCACCTCAAAACATGCTCTAAACCACTCCAAATCCTTGGTCAATCCTACTCCAATTTGTTCATTTTCTACAAAATTTCATTCCCACTTTCACATTTGCACACTTGTGCATTTATAGCTCTTCTTGCTAGTTTCTACCTCTTACCAACCTAACAAATCACCTAATGACCATTCCATTCATTCCTATACATTTTCACTTCTAAACCCAAGTTCAACTTTCATTTCCTAAGTCTTGCACACTAACTCTTTCCTAGCATTTCTAAGATCCTCACAAGTCATTTGCTACAGATTTTACACCTTTCAAACCCATTCTTCATTCACCATTTCACGGCTATAATCTACTCTACTCAACCCAAATGAACACTTAAGTTTCCCCACTTACCAAGTCACCTACAAACATCATTTCCTACTAACATTTTGCCATAACCTCCCCATAAACCTAACATATCCATTCTCATATTTCACCATTTTCAATCCTAAACAAGCCACACCCTTACAAGGGTCCTACCAGCACACAATGAATTCACTTACCTCATCCAAATTTCATAAAGCACAATATACCACTATAGCTCAAAAGCTTGGCACTTAAGCCCTTAATTCAAAAAAATTTCACAAACTCTTACCAACCACAATCAAGCACATTTTTGCTCCAGATTTTATCTCATTTTTATTTCCCCCAACCCAAATTCTAAAAGCATTAATATAGTCTTAAGGCAGTTTCTTACCTTAAATCCTCATGAGTTCCCATTTTAAGTCTTCTCCTCTCCTCTTCCTCAATTTCGGTCAAATGGGCAATGGAGTTGCCAAACTCCATTCAAGAGACACAAAAAGGAATATAATTAAACTTCTAACCCTTAGAAAAATTCTAATTCAATTAAAGGGGTTAGAACACAAAAGCTAGGTTTTACCTTTGGAGCTTTAGGAGGGTTTTTAACCCTTGAATCAAGAGGATGGTTCCACCACCATTGAAGGGTTGAAATGAAGCTCAAAAACAAGTAGAAAAAAAGGTATCAAAGAGGGAAAAAATCGGCCAACACAATGGATGGAGAAAAATGAGGTTTTTCTTGGAGATTTTACCTTAGGAGAGAGAGGAGACTCCAAGCTTCACTTTGATGCCGTTTTCTCTTCAAATGGGAAAAACCCATGGAGATGAAGTTCATCCTTTTGGAATTTTAAAAAGAGAGAATGATAGAGCTAGTTGAGGGGATGAAGAATATGTGATATTTTTGTAATTGAGCTCTAATGGAGCTTGGGCAAGGCAAAGAAAAGAGGAAGCCATTGTTGGCTGGTTGGAGAAATCAAAATCGGCAGCATTGAGGAGGAAGGAGCCGGCTGGTAGAAAGAGAGGGAGGGAAAGAGAAGAGGAAAAGAAAGTGAGGGAGGAGAGACACGGTAAAGTACTTTTCTACTTTTTCTTTCCTTCTCTTCTTTCTTTCTTTCTTTTTTATCTTATTGTGTGTGAGGGGAGGCTGTTTTACTAGCTAAAAACCGACCCCCTTAATATATATCAGCCGGAGCATTTTTGTCTTTACAGAAAACAACTCTTAATTTACCCGGTTTTAGCACTATTCACTAACCGGGCCCGTTTTCCAGAATTTTCTCGTTTCTTTAAATTTGACTGGTTATTAAGCTTCCATTAATGCTTATTTATAGTTATTTATGAACTATAATTTTTACGGGTTCATTTGACCACTCGAAGTCACGTTTTCGGGTTTCTAAAAAAAACGTGCGCTAAAGCTTTATTAGCATTTTAACACATTATTTGGATCCGTTTTCTTTGGGAACTGTTCCTGTATATTAATTAGGCATTATTAAGCCTTTAAAATCCATCCAATACCCTTTTCAAGGTTGTATTCCTCCTAGGGTCACTTAACGCTCAATTTAGCATTTTTCGCTTTTTAAGCGTTTCTCTTGTTTCTTTTGGATTTATTCTTTTTACCAAAATTCATTAGGAACTAATAGGCCCTCAATGTCGTATTAGAGTAATTTAATCACCTTAATTAAGTTCGGGGTATTTCACCATCATAATAAGAGCATACCAGTCAGCGAGAAGCTAGACTTGGTCAAGACCTCAGACATGGCAACGCCATGAAGATTTTCTTTCAACCCAAGATTTTTATTCCAAAAACAAATATTTTCTTTAAAACACTCAAACCTTCCTTTTTAATCCTCAGATTTTAAAAACAAACTAGAGAACTACAGTAAGTTATCATAGGACGATATAAGAGGAGTTGACAATAGAATACTTCACCTAGGCATGTGACGAGCACTACGAGTGTACCCAAATACGGGATGTGGGACGACCGCACTCTGAAGGAGCTTGCGGGCCTGAGATACCCTTGCGAGTTAGTCAGGTAAGTGGTAACGTGCCAATAAGGTACCCACATATGTATACAAGTGGTGTACAAAACACGGGAAGTAGTTGACTCCATTCTACGGACCACAAGATAAATTCAAAACAGAATAGTTGGACACCTCGAACGAACAAAGGAACTCGGATAAGCTTACAAAGCTAATGGAGTCAAGAACTCACTCCAGAAGGATGATTGAGAGTCAAGAAGTGCGAGAAGCACTATCAACTAAATAAAGACATTGGATATGTCTCAAAAATCTTGAAGTATATGCATGAAATCACTGGAATGAATACCCGGTCTAAAACCGGTAAGGCAAATGCCTAATATGAACACACCAATGTTCAATGGAAAAGATGAAATACCCAGAGTGATCAATTAAGGTACCGGAGAATACCATTCATTACCGAAGAGAATATCAAAACGGTCAAGACATAAGAAGGTATTTGTAGTCTACCCTAAGAACGGGAGATGTGGAACCCCAAACGGGACAATTTGAAACCCAGAACCGCAATGCGGAGTAGACTGAACATACTTATAGGTTAGCCAAAGGTAATGGTATAACATGATGACACCCAAGAGAGATCCTTGAAGGGTGTCAAACTAATGTCGTGATAAGAATACAAGTGTCAGAACGAACGCTCGGTAAGAATACCGAAGGGATCCCACTTGACAGGGGATACCCTAAATTGACAATTGGCACCGACAGTATCATGATACCTGAAAGGCCATCAATAAACAGAAGCGTGATGTGAAGACTTCATCACGAAGCCCAATATTAACATCAAACCAATTGATGGTTTAAGGAGAAATAGAAGATATGTGAACAGCCTAAGATGAGCAGTGCTCTAGGCAATGCGGCATGTAAGCCGTCCGGCAACTACAGTACGTAGACCTAACGGTTGAAAACCTTCCGAGAACCATAAGGAGAATTGCCGATGATGGCACAAGTAGATTATTTAATAACTAACGAGCAAAGATACCCCTCGTTATTGTGGTACCGCAAGAGCTATGAAAACATAGAGTCCAAAGAAGAGGATTCCATCAGTGAACGTCTGAAAATATATCTCTTTCAGAACTACTAACGTAGTGAAGCTTGAGCATACCATCTTCGCCCAGCAATGGGAAAATGAGCTGATATAGCAATTATTGGAAGCCAAGGAGTAATCGGTTAAGAAGAAACATCGAATGTGTATAACGTGAAGTGTAAAGTCAATAACCCTCAAGGAGCTCCGAAATAGAAAGAATAATATATATATATTATATATATATTGTAATCAGCCAAATAAATGGTGAGCCATAGTACGAGTGGCCGAAATACATGAGCAAAAGCTAATGTAATAGCGGATGCCATGGAAACCAAAGTTGGAAATAAACACGAACATGGTACGCAGCGAGCGACCAGTCTATGTTAATAAACCACACAATGACATGGAGTTGTTAAATACGAGATGACAGACAGAAATGATCATTCCAATTGCAATCACATAAGAGATTTACTGCCAAGGGTTTACGCCTTTGCACTCTGTAGGACTGAGTGTTTTGGTATTGCACTTATGCAATTAATGATCGAGTGGGATAGCAAGGAATATGGGAAAATGGCAATCATGGTAAATTCTTCCTTTCGCCAACGAACATGGTAGAAGCCAGTTAGGCAAAAACTTAGAAACAAACCGTGCGGCCTAAGGCCAAAGAAGCATGAAGGTTGTGGAACACACCAACAATCACAAGATGTGAATTCCATCAGAATAAGAAGAGAAAGGAGGCTTATGAAAGTCATAAGGACCGACACATAGATAATGCAAGGTCGTACAAGTAAAGAACACTTGTACAGAACCAGTTAAGTGGGCATAATTCAGAAGCCACTCACACAGAGGAAGCACTACATGCTAAGTAGTGGCTCAACCTCAACTGACAATAAGTCGGAGGAACCCGGTGAATAATCACAGAAGTATAAAATAGTATGTACATAGATTTCCAAAGAACTGGATAGAAAATTTGAAACTCATTGAGTTTGCGTACGATAAAAGAATACCACGCTTGATTGATAAACCTTATTCCCAACATAAAAGGGATAAAAGGGTGATGTAAAGCACATTAAGCATAACGAGAAGGGCAAATAAACCCTAAGCTATCAGGATCGCGTAGTAGAAGCTAGTGGGCCATAATTATAAGGTTGAATATACCTAGCGAATGAATGGCTAATTATCAACACCTTGAATCCTCTAAGGCTAGAACCAAACCTGGTTGAGAGTAAACAAACTCTGATGAAAATTCTTGATGTAGGGACTAACCGGTAATACGGTTAAGACCCTATGATCAAGGAACATTGTATAATAGACTGCATGGAAGCTAAAACACTCCATGATGGCTGAACGCCTTAGACCAATGTCCAATGTTGACATAGTAGATTACGTGGGCGTAATCCCTTTTAAAGGGGGTAGAGCGAAAACCGCGAAGTGTATGTTTTACGTGATAAGTGCGTAAACTACAATGCGCATATCGCAAAAGAATTTGTTTTGATGATTGGTACTCATGTTACATAAACATTTGTACCCACTCATTGTGTAAATTTTGGTTATTTGTAAGATTAGAAGTGGAAAGAAGTAGAGAAACTCCGTGGGAATGAGAACCCCGATTGGTAATAGTATGAGACATGAGCCGGTACAAAAACGGTGTTGAGAAATGAGTATGTTTGGGAAGATTTGATGAGTATAAATCGGTATGAAACCGATGTTGAGCCTAGTGGGAATTGAGTCCTCTAGGTGACTTGGTTGACTTCAATTATGAATAATTAAAGGATAGAAAAATGGATTGGAATTATAATGCGTATGAATTCTTAGGTAAAGTACTTGGAGATAACTTGATTAGTAATTGATGAGATGATTAATAAGTGAGGAAAAAGAATTATAGAAAGTGGAAAATGTATGTGTTGTGGTTATGAGTAGAAAGATAAAAAGATAGAAAACGAAATGATGATTGACTAGTTGTTTGTGTGAATTGAGGTGGGGAGGTGGAACTTGATTGCTTGCGATCAAGGGAAACTGAACACAAATTGGGGTAGAAGGATAGTTCAACACCAATGCTGATCACATTGGGGTCGAATGACCCCTGAAGCTCCCTATAAGTGGCCACAAGTAATCACACTAGTAATAGGTGAAATTAACATAAATTGGAGTTTGGAGTTGTATTGAGTTTTCAAAATGAATTTCCAGACTGATTTTAGTACAAATGATTTTCTTCAAATCGAGAATGAGGATCAGTTTTGAAACCGCTCCCACAGGTGCTAGTTGGACCTTCTCAAAGTTAGGCGTCGGTATCGGGTCGAACCTGGGAAGTAAGGCTAGTTGTGAGCTGATGGGAGTGAGGATAGTTTTGAAACCGCTGTCACCCCGCCGTGGCTGCGGCCTTAAGTCTTGATGATTGGATGAAGGGTGGGCTTGTTTTTATTTTTTCCAAGGGCCAGGATATGCGTAGTCCGATCAGGGAAGAGTACCCACTTTGGAGCCTGAGGATCTCTAGATGTGCAAATGAATTTGATCAAGAACCAAAGGACTGTAGGGCCAGAAAGCATAAGTGCCCAAAGTCATGACGGCCGTGAACCAGAAAGCGTAAGTGTTCAAACGTGACCGGTACCTGAGGGATCACTTGTGTGGGAGAGGACTGGTGCCTTCTTTATCCGCGGATGGACCCCACTTGGAAACGGATATTTTTGATTGCTATGCATGCAGTGACATGTTGTTTGGATGTGTGGTATACATCGAGCCAGACTTTTGGGTGTCTGGCAGGTTATATAGGTTATAACCTTATCAAAGAATACCACTGTGAGTGACTATTCTAGATTCACTAACTTTGAGGGAAAAGTTCTTTAAGGGGGGTAGATTGAAATACCCTGAACTTAATTAGGGTGATTAAAATTACTCTAATATAATATTTGACGGCCTAGTAGTACCTAATGAATTTTGGTAAAGAAAATAAATTCAAAAGAAAAGAGAAAACGCTTAAAAAGCGAAAAATGCTAAAATGAGCGTTATGTGACCGTAGGAGGAATACGACCTTGAAAAGGGTCTTAGATGGATTTCCAAGGCTTAATAATGCCTAATTAATATACAGAAACAATTCCCAAAAATTCCGAAGAACAACAAATCCATAAAATGAATTAAAAACGCTAATGCAAGCTTTCCGCGCACATTTTCGAGAAAACTCGAAACGTGGCTTGAGTGTCAATGAACCCGTAATATAAACAATTATAGTTCATTAAATGAATAAATAACATTAATGGAAGCTTTTTAGAAGCTTAAGAGCCATTAAAATTAAAGAAACGAGAAAAATTCCGGAAAAAACAGGCCCTGGTTAGTGAATAATGCTAAAACCGGGTAAATTAACGAGCGTTTTCTGTAAAAGACGAAAAACGCTCCAGCTGTATACTCATATGAGAGCCGGTTTTTAAAGGGGAGTCAGCTCTCTCACACACTCTTGACTAGTTAGCAAATTAAATAAGTAAAAAAAAGCAAAAAGCAATAAAGCAAAAGTAAAAAGTAACATGTACTATCACTCACACTTCTCTCCTCTCATTTCTCTCTTTCCTCCTTTTCTTCTTCCTCCCAGCAGGTTTCCTTTCTCTCTTCTGGTTGAATGGTTTGAAGCCCCATTTAATGGTTCCTCACTTTCCAAGCTGCCCAAGGTGCTACACCACTCCAAATCAAAAACAAGGATAGATTCTTGCTCCTCTCCTCACGATCTATCTTTCTCTCTTTTAAAAATCCCAAAAGGATGAACTTCATCTCCATGGGTTTAGCCCATTTGAAGAGAAAATGGCATCAAATTGAAGCTTGAAGTCTTCTCTTTCTCCTAAGGTAAACAAATCTCAAAAAAACTCATTCTTTCTCCACCTCTTAGTGTGGCCGATTTTGCCCAATTCTCATGCCTTGTTTTTTATCTCTTTTTTGAGCTTTGTTTCAACCTTTCAATGGTGGTGGGAACCCTCTTTTGATTCAAGGCTTAAAGCCCCTCTTTGAACTCCAAAGGTAAAACCCTAACTATGGTGCTTTAAGCTCTCTCATTGAATAGAGTATTTCTAAGGGTTTTAGAAGTTTAATTATATCCTTTTGTGTAATTTGAGTGATGGGATGGAGTTTGGCAACTCCATGCCCACTTGACCAAATTTGAGAAGAGGAAGTGAAATAACCCAAACCTAAGTATGTTAATTAAACATCAAATCATGATGTAGTAAGGCTAAAATATGCCTTAGAAAGATTGGTAGACAATTTAATTAAAACAAGGAAAACACAAGAAAGTGTCTTAAGGGCAATCAGGGCAAAAACATGCTCTAAGCTTGGAGAGACTTGGGTGAGTACCCAAAATAATGATAAGACCTTAGTAATATCCTAATGGTCATTTTAAATCAATTAGCAAAGAAAACCAAGCTTGAAAACAAGTTAAAACACAAAATGTGCTTTAAGAAGTCTTAAAGCACATTTTTGAGAAATTGTCTTGGAATGAGTTTTGAGTGGCTAAAATGTCCATCATTACTCTTTAATCAACATGTGTACTAATTAGTATTCACATTAGGAGGTCTAAATCAATGGGAAATCAAAATTTCCGATTATGTGCCTTGATTAGTGAATAGTAACTATTTATGACTAGTTTAAGTTTTAATATATAGTCAATTAATTGGTCAACAAAGACCATGTTAGCCTTATATTAAGAGGGTGGCCGGTTTTTAATGTGGGGAGTCACCACATGAGTCATCAAATGAGAAGGAAAGAAGAGATAAGTAAAGAAGTTACTATTTGCTTTATTTAAAGCAAAATACCTTATATAGCCACCTTTCTTCTTCTCCTCTCTTCATTTCTCTCCTTCACCCACGGTTTATTCTTCTTCTCTCTGTTCCAAAACCGAGAGAGCTGCTCTTCCATGGTTCTCCATCTTCAATCACTTGCCAAAACAACTCCAAGCTCCAAATCCAAAACAAATTGCATATTTGTCTTAGTTAGGTCAAGACCTATCTTTCTATCTTTTCAAATCTTTCAAAGCTCCATTTTGGTGCCATGAGAAAACTCCATTGATGGGGGAAAATCAAGTTTGAAGAGCTCATTAGCTTCTCCATTCTCTTAAGTAAAGAAAATGTAAGAAAAACCATGTTTCCATCATTTCTTATACATGGCCGAAAATTCTTTCTCATGGGGCTATGTTTTATGCCTTGTTCTAGCTTGATTTATTCACCAAGGACTAGTGGAGGTCCTATTTCATTCAATGCCAAAGTCTACCTTGAGACTTCAAAGGTAATCATCCACTTTTATGCCTTAGAAACACATTTCTAACCTAGGTTTTCATTCCTTAAGGTTAGTGTATTGTTTAGTGCTCATATGAGTCATTGGTTATTGATTAGAACATTGGCAAGGGAAGTTTGAGTGGTGGCCGATATTCATTCAAGAAGAAGGTCTAAGGAGGAAGTTAAGATAAGCTTGAGAAAACAAGGTAAAATGCTTACCCAATGGTGGTTTAAGTTTTAAGGAATGAGTTTAGATGAGTACCAATGTAGCCTAGGGCTTACATTAGGTAATGGGTTATGTAACCTAAGAAAAAGAACTTAAAAAAGCTTATGAACTTGTGACTAAGGAGCTAATGAGAATGAGTTAGTAATATAAGTTAAGATGGATCTTAAGAGCATTATAACTACTATGAGATTGATGGGTGTATTTGCAGGTTGAAAGCTGTATTGTGGGAAATTAAGTGCTTAAATTCATGTCATTAAGGGCCTAAGAGCCATGTCATTTAAGGGCCTAAGAGCCATGTCATTTAAGAGCCTTAGTGCTATGCAATTTAAGATTATTGCACTATATTGAGTTATTATGAATGAGTTGATTTGGATGAGAAACTATGATGAGAAAAGACTTGATGTATGTGAGATAGTTGAATGAGGAAAACAATGCATATGGCATGATGATATACTAGAGAAACTATGGCGAAATTTGAGTAGGAAACTAAGCGTTTAGGGTGTTCTAAGGAGATTTTATGACTAAGGATGTTCTAGTGATCACTAAGGGTTGATTTGGTGAAAATGGATAAACCATGGAGTTCTTGAGTACTAGGAAGACCTAGGAATGTATAAGAGGGACTAGGGGTTATAATGGTGAGTTTCATGCACCAAAACCATGGTTAAGGAAGCTAGGAAACTTGTACAAAGTTTGAAGGAAAAGTAAGGTATAATGACTTATAAGGATGTAAGCATGTGCTAGATTATATATGGCTTTGAGAAGTTTGAGTAAAGCAAATGGGTGTGCAAAATGATGCTTGAGGAGTAGTTAAGATGGTGGTGAAGAAACATAATGATTAGTTGAGGTCTTAGGCAAAGTCACAAGAGGGAAGTGTAAGGAATCAAGTGTTAAGTGTAAGAATTTTGTAAGAAATTGAGTGTCAAGTTTGGTGATTTTTGAGGAAGGTTTAGTACATGTTTTAAGGTGTTAAACATGTAGGAAACATGTGGAAAGATTGTGGAATGAGTGGGAAAAGATTTGGGTGAATTTGGAGTTCAAAATGAGGAGAAAGCACTTTGGAAAATAGGTTCTGCTGTGGACCGCCCTAGGGACCGCCCCTGTGGGGAGGTCCAGGCAAATCGTGCAGAAATTAGCTTCTGGTTGGGACCGCCCCTGGGGACCGCCCCAGAGGGGCGGTCCAGTGCAGAGAAAAAAGGAAAATTTTTGTTTTTGGCTTCTAATGATGGGGGATTGAATGGTAATGGTTTTAGATGATGTATAGGCCTTTTGGTGACATGTAAAGGCCTTAAGAGGTGTAAACAAGTGTTATGAATTCCTAGTATGAATTGAGAAAGTAGCTAAGGAGTTTTTAGTGGATGTATAAAGGTGAGTTTAAGTGCCTAAATGGTATTAGGACACATGGGGGAACTTGTGGAGAAGTTTTGAAGTTGAAAAGAGAATTTAGAAACAAGGTTCTGGAGCCGGCCGACCTTAGGACCGGACTTGCAAGGTCGGTCGAGCTCAAATTACACTACCAGAGAAAGTTTCTGGAATGGACCGGACATGGGACCGGACTTGTCAAGTCCGGTCGGCATGAAATTTTGTACGGTAATAAGTCTCTGGAATCGACCGGACATAGGACCGGACATGTAAGTCCGGTCGGAGTGAAATTTTCCAACGGTAAAAGGGTACTGGAATGGACCGGACTTGGCAAGTCCGGTCGGTAAGTCCGGTCGAGCCTAAAAACAAAAAAAAAAGGAAATTTTGAATTCCAAGAATGGCAATGGGTAATAAGGTATGCCTTTGGTAGGGTAGTAATGATTGAGACCCTAAGAACTTAAGAGATTAAGCTAAGTTAAGTATAAACTTGAAAGTTTAAGATTAAGTTTGTAAGATTTAAGCGTAAGACCTAAGAGGTGTTAGGTGGGGATCATTAAGGAATTAAGTAAGTTAAAACAGCTAAGTAAGTCATATTAAGTTAAGTGATTAACAACCTAAAACTGAATGAATGTTTTAGGTTTGTGAATTGGGACCCCGAAGAAGGTTAAACAAACAACGATCGACGGTGAACGGTACAGTTGTTTCTTCTTGTGACCTGCTTGCTAACGAGGTGTCCCTCGGCTTGTGTGCTATTTGTTTTTTGTGTGCTCACTAAACAAGATAAAGCATGCAACCGGAATATATATATATATATATATATTGTATTGTTGTGTGATGTTTGAAAACTAACACAACCTACCGTGAGAACTTACTAACCAATGTTTAGTAAGGAATTGAGTGAGACTAAGGAACGCCCCCTAATGAGGGACGATATGAACCGAAAGAGGTTAACCAACAAACAGGGTCTTGAGATAACTACTAACTGGAACTTGAGTGAGGAAACCCGGGACCGATCTCCGGTCATGCATGCTAAGGAAAGGGGGTCGTTATCTATAGTAGATTCGACCTCCGCTTAAGGAACTTGTCTTCGGACTTGTTGCCTAGGGCCGGTTGCCGGCTCAGCTACGCTGGACTCCCGTCCAGAGTAGGTGGCATTAAGACGGTGCGGTGGGATCACCTAAATCCCAGGTTCGAATTAGATACAACCAATCCCTTCCAGGAAAGGTTGTATACTGAGATTAAGATTGAGATTGAGATTAAGATTAAGGTAAGATTAAGTTAAGTTACAATCATTCCTTTTTAAAGGATGATTTGTATTATTGAGATTAAGTAAGATAAGATAAGCTACATCCACTCCTTATTAAAGGATGGTTGTTTCTAAGATTAAGATAATAAGAATCAGATTGAGGTAAGATAAGGATGGACTAAGATTAAGAGGGAACATTACTTAAGGAGTTAAATAACTGACTCTCTAATTAAGGGAACGCAATTTAAGTCGTTCATTGTGTGTGAACTTTGATTGTTCATATCTGAGTTGTTGTTTACTGCACTTTCTATTATGTTGTGCATCTAATCAACCTCCATGCTATCGACAATTAGTCGTCGTAGCCACGTTAGCTTGGGGGCCATGAGAGGATCGTACCAGCATTCGTGCTGACCCCCTCGGGGGCTTCTTTTTACTACACAGGTGAACATCAGGAGGCGGCCGTCGCGAGAGTAAGAATGAGTGCAAAGGTTAAGGATTAAGTATGACCTACGAGTTGTGCCTGTACACTCGTATGGCAATGAGTTAGTAAGATGTATAGGTTGTGAGAGGATTGCAAGAAGGATATGTAAATGGTTAAGGTTTGTTAGACTAATGTTCGGTATATTCTGTAGTCAGACCGTGGCAAGGTCCTGGATTGTAAGAATTCCTAGGGTTTGTTGTGACATGTTTGTATATATAGTGTTAAGTTGCGAGACCACATTGGATTGAGTTGGGGTGTTACAGAAGAGCAAGAGGAGAATTGGAAAAGAACTTGGAAAAACTTAAGGTAAGAATTCCACCTTAATGCCATTTTGATTTCCTTAGTTTTTGGGATGGGTTAAATTAAATAATGAACCCAAAATAAGTAAAGCAATGTATTTGGTTAAGGTTAGAGAAAGTTTGTGAATTGTTGTTTGAATTAAAGGCCTTAGAGCCAAGTGATTGGTATATGTATATTGGTATTGTTGTTTTGAGGAGGTTTTGGTAAATTTTGATGGCTTTAAGTGCTGGTAGGACCCTTGTATGGGTGTGGCTAGTTTAGGTTTGATTTTGGTGAGAATGGATGAATTTGGATATGTTAGATTTGTAGGTAAACTATGGAAAAATTTTAGTAGAAATAAGCATTTTTGAAATACCCCGTAATTAAAAACAGTGATTAATTAGGATAATTATAATTTTAAAGGCTTAATTACACTTAAATAAACATGAGGGAACAAATCCCGAAGGAAACAGACCTTTAAAATGGGTTAAAAGCATAAACGAACCTTAAAGCGCGTTTTTCGAGGAAACCGGGAAAACGCGACTTAAAGCGGGTCAAATAGACTCGTAATATTGGTCAACCATATAGTCATTAATAAACATTAATAAAGGTTGGGAACCAATAAAATTAACTAAACGAGAAAATTCCGGAAAACGGGTTCCGGTTAGTGAAAACTGTAACAACCGGGAAGTTGTGGGGTGAGAATACAAATAAACAAAGTTAATGTGTCCACTTTGCAAATAAAAAGCAAAATTTGATTTTGTGTGTGTAAGGGGGGCGGCCCAGCTCTCTCTCACACCCTCTTAAACCCCCTCTTATTTACTAAAAGACAAACAAATAAGTAAAAGCAAAAAAAAAAAGACCCTCTCTCTCCTATCCCCACTCCTCTCTCACGATTTCTCTCACCTCTCTACTCCTCTCCTTCTTCCTCCTGCGACATCCATGGAGAATTGAAGAAACCCCCACAAAACTCACCTTCTCTCTCATTTTTGAAGGCTCAAACCTTGTCCAAAAATTATAAAAACCATACCATTGGAATCCCCTTGCAAAGGAGAACATCTTCCTCCTTTCAAAAATCAAAAACAACCAACTTCATTTCCATGGGTGTGCTGCATTTGGAGCTTGAGCACCACCATTAGAAGCACCTTCACCTCCTTGTTACTTTGAGGTAAAAAGAAATTCGAAAATCCACCATTTCTTGCCCTTGTTTGCATTATAAGAATTTTCAGATTTTGAACTCTTTGTTCCTTATGCTCCAACCGATTTTGGCTTCTCCATTGGGCTAGAAATCTCACTCTCTTGCTAACCAAGGACCTCATTCATTGGTTGGAAGGTAATGCTCTTTTCTAAACCCTAAAACCTAAATTCTAGAGTTAGTTTAAAATGAATGCTAAAACAGTGGTTTGTATTGGTGTGGTGGCTGTAGCATTGTGTATTGTCTGAGGAAGAACAAGGAAGAAGGAAGAAGAAGGCAAGAAAAAAAGAAAAACTAGAAACACAAGGTAATTACCTTTACCTTGAGCTAGTTTTGTATATAGTATTGTAACAGATTTTGAGTAATAAAAATGAGTAATGTATTGAGTAATGAGTAGTAAGTATGTTGTAGTATAATGAGGAATGATAATGTAACAGTTTGGAAGTTTTTAAATGATGTTTAAAAGCTTGGGAAAACATGGGGTGTTGAATGTGTATGTGTAGGAATTTATTGTGTTGTAGTGAAGTTGAAATGTGAGTATAATGCATTGTATAAACAGTTTGTGAGAATGAGCAATTGTGAGCTGAAATAGTGTGTGGGAAAAGTAAGAATTATAGGGGAGACTATGTCAAATTTTATCTAGGAATTTGAGGACTTAAGTGTTTAGGAAGAGGAATGTTTAGGAAGAGGAAATAACCTAGGTAGTGACTAGGTGCATTTGGAGAGTTAAAATGAGTAGTTTAGTGTCTTGGAACAGATTTGGAAAGGAGCTTGTTAATGGGATGGAGCTAGGATGTAAAGTAATGTATTTAGAATGCTAAGAGTGGCATTAGTTGAGGAAGTAATGAGAGGTAGAAGAGAGCTTAAAAATCTGTAGCATTAGAGGAGTAGTAAAAACTGTTGCAAGTGCCGAAATGAAATGAGGAAAATTTGTGTAAGTGTGAGTAGTAGAAGAGAGTGAGTAGCAAGGTTGGTGGATGAATTAAGGTGATTTAAAGCATCTAAATGAGTGGTAAACGTGTAGGGAAGTATTAGTAAAGATTGGGGAAGCAATGAGGAAGTAAAACACTAAGAAACAGATTTTAATTTAAAGTACTGGGTCGGACCGACCTTGGGACCGGACTTGCAAGGTCGGTTGAGCCCATAATTACAAAGACATAAACCTCCTGGAATGGACCGACCTTGGGACCGGACTTGCAAGGTCGGTCGGACCAGAAAATTTTCCCGTCTAAAACCTTCTGGAATGGACCGACCATGGGACCGGACTTGCAAGGTCGGTCGGCCAGAATAAATTCCTGTAATGAAAGCTACTGGAATGGACCGACCTTGCGACCGGACTTGCATGGTCGGCCAGGCTAAAATTTTCACGTAAGAAACTTACTGGAATGGACCGACCTTGGGACCGGACTTGCAAGGTCGGTCGAGCCTGGAATTTTGCCGTTATGTAACACACTGACTTCGACCGACCTTGGGACCGACCTTGGGCAAGGTCGGTCGAGTCAAAACAAAAAAATATATATTTTTATTTATATGATTATGGTAATCATATGTATATATATATGCCTATATACATATATGCATATATATGTAGTAGTACACTTTAAATGAAGTAGTAAAGGTAAGAAAGTAAGTACATGAGTAACAAAGCAAGAATAAGAGGTAATGAGAAAAGAATGGGTTTAATAATCAAGTATGAATGTAAAGGAGTAGTAAATACATTAGGAGTACTAATGAAAGGAATAAGTTGGATCAATAATAGATCATTGATCATACAACTTCATGTATGTATAGGAATCAAATAGTTCAGCTCCAAAGGAACCGGTAGTACGAATACGACGGTGAACGGTATGATATCTTCATGCCCTGTATCCTAACTTGGTTACCCTGATTTGTGTGCTTGTGTGATCACCAATAAGATAAATGCACGAAATCGGACTTATATTGCACTTAATCGTGTTTGAACTATATTGTTCTTGTTGTATGTCTTGAACATTTAGTTTGTATAATTCATGAAATGAATGAATGAGAATGAAGTGTACGTGTACATGATGAGTACTTGTGTATAGTACTGATGTATGGAAAAGAAAGTAATGACTTCTACTAATTCCTAACAATCTAACTCCTAACATGAGTAATGAGTAAAGAGGAATGAGTAGAAGTCCGATATAGTTTCGGCCACGCTTGAGGATAAGGAAACACAAGAGGTTGGATCCGAATCCTGGCTGTAATCTTTTCCATGGACCAATCCCCTTGAATGGGTAGCATCCTGGATTAGTGGGCCACCCTAAAACCCGGTGGTGGGATGTAGTAATCCCTGCCCGGAGGTCAGATCGACTTGACTTGAGTAAGTAAGTAAGAAGTAAGTATTGCCTGTGTAACGGTCTTGACTATTGTAAGTCATTGACCTTGAGTAAAAGAGTATTGAACACCCGATTAACCCGGGTGTGTAATGAAGCTAACAAGACCTGTGTATGAATTGGAGAAGTGTATCTCCGTATTGCTGTGAGCATTCGGTAAGTATAAATGGATGACTTGTAATGTCTTCCTTGCATGTATGTATGAATGTATGCCTTGTGAAATGAATGTATTGAATTGTATTGTGTAAAGCATGTATGAATGAATGAAACGAACCGCATGTATTCGACCAAATAGTTGGTGTACCCTCGCTAGCACGCGGGGTATGCGGTTATCATATGTAGCGTAAGCTGACCCCCTAGGGGGAATGTTTTTATTCTACAGGTACCCCGCGAGGTGTGATGGTCAAGTAAGGACCGGAATGATATATTTTGGGGGTAGTTGGTAGATTGGGATGGTGTACCGAGTTGTACACGGCTAAGGCCTTTTGAGTAGCCGGTGTACCATGTGGTACACCTTTTTGGATAATGAATTCATGATTGGATAGAAAGGAGTGGATGTACAAACTCTTAACTTTGGGGAATAGTCTTGGAATGTAATTCATATTTTGGATACTCGGTAATCAAATGTAAGTAAGTATTTGGCGTTGTAAAGTAAGTATTATGTATTCGGTATATTCTAATCGTCAGAGCGTTACTGTAAATAATAGTAGCCTTGTTAGTCTTGGATGGCTAACGGCGTTGTATCACCCGCAGGAGTAAGTAAGTATTCCGCTGCGAGTAAGGTAATTAACAAAAAGTGGTATCAGAGCGAAGTTTCGCTCTGATGAATAGAATCCAAGTGTAGTAATTACCGAGTTAGGATTCAAACCGTTTTAAAATGGATACTTAGAAACCTAACTAGGAACTACCGTTGCTAACAACGGATACCCTTGACGTCTGCAAAGACGGTACCATTGTTTGAATCAAGACCATGAGGTCATAGTATCACAACATCTAATGTAATCCACATTGTTCAGATGTCAGGACGGGGTCCAGGCCGAACCAGAGGAGGGGCCAATGATGGACCGGGCGTGCAGACGATAGCTGAGATCGTCGCCGCCACGGTAGCACAGATGCTACCGGAAGTAATCACCGCTGTACAAGCAACACAACAAAACCAACAGCAACAACAGCAACAGCAGCAACATCCCGACCCACCTCATCCCCGTGAGACCAATTGGGTAAAGGCAGTCACCGACCTTCGACCTCCATGCTTTAGAGGCGAGAGCGACCCCGCCAAGCTCAAGGCCTATCTCTCCGAGATGGAGACGGCATTCGAGACACTTGAGACTCCCGCTGGAGTTCGAGTGAGGATAGCTGCGTACTACCTCTAGGACGCGGCTATGGACTGGTGGAAGCTCATTAAGGCCGAGCATGTAGCCGACCCGCATTCGGTTGGAGGGAATTCACCTCTCTCCTCCGATCTAAGTACTATCCCGAGCATGTCAAGACCAAGAAACGACTTGAGCTCGATGCCCTAAAGATGACGGAGAAGATGATGGTTGATCAGTATTACCGCACCTTCACCTCTCTTCTCAGACTTCTACCCGACCTTGGGTATACCGGCCAAGTCTTGGTTGACCGCTTCTACGGCGGATTGAGCCATCGACTCTGGTATGGCATGGGATTCGCACGGTTTACCTCCCTTCAGGTAAACAACGTTGAACCCTTAAAAGCCATGAGAAATGTGAATTAGTATTCCCATATGTAAGTGTAACCTAATACCAAGTAATTCAGGAGTGTTACCACGCTGCATCTCGAGTTGAGATCACCTGCCAGCTAAGAGATGAGGAGCAAGCGCTGAAGCGCAAGGTGAGCAGCAAGGGTAACACCTCTGACGACCAAAACCAAACCAAACCTTGGAAGAAGAAGGGGAAGTATTCTCACCAGAAGAGCACCTCAGGAGACGGCGGTGCCCATACTGAGAAGGGCAAGGCGGCTGAGCCATTGCAGCTTGGCTACACCGCACCAGTGGCAGCGAAGCCACTGAGGTCTCAGCCCTACAAGGGTAAGAACCTGAATGTGAATTAGTACACTTGTGAATTAGTATGTATATGGAGTGTTGTAAGTATACCGAACCTCGCTAACCTAGAAGCTATAGGTTCTGGATTTGGCCATGGCAAGAGCCAAAATGATGGCCGCAGCTATGTGTGCCGAAATTACAACAAGGATCATCCCGGCACAGATTGCCAAGGAAGGGAGATCCGCTGCTACAATTGCCAGAAGCCGGGGCACCGTGCCAATGAATTGCCCATAAAACTCTAAGCCCAAGGGCAACTATCAGGGCTACAAGCAGCGTGAAGGCAAGGAGGTTGCATCTGGCGATGCTCATGCCCAGCACACCTCACAGGGACAGGGGTCCCAAGGTCCGCAGAAGGGCGCACCGCAGAGACAGCCGGCCTTGCACATCATTGACCGTGATGGGACCGGGACTAAGTCCGGCCCAGGTAACTACCGTGACCTTTAATCCTTGAAGAGCATGTCTAAGTATTAAAGTAATTGCATGAATGGGAGCATGAATGCGTAAGTACTTGGAGTATGAAATTGAGTATGAGTAAGTAACATGGAAGTATGTATTGAGTATGAAATGAATTAGTGAGCCTAGAACTCACACTAGATGAAATTTACCACCTTAGGGAAATTCCTTATCTGTTACCCAATACCTTCAAACCCACTACATGAAGAGACCGACATCACCACTCACCACTTCAACAATGGGCAGTGTCAGGTCATCCGCCCAGGTATGATCTTAATAAAAGGATACCTGACACCTGAAGCACAAATCTCAATCATCCGACGATGCAACGAATTAGGAATGGGTCCAGGAGGATTTTATACACCCGAATTCCCCGGTGGGGCAACAATGAAGCTAAAGATGATGTGCTTGGGAAAGGATTGGAACCCTTATACCAAGACATACCAAACTACGTGAGCAGGAGACGGAGCCACACCTCCATCAATACCCCCAGAATTCCAAACGCTTGTCACACAAGCTGTAGAAATCGCACAACAGTATGAAGATGAACCAATCCCTGCACTTGAAGCAGACCTCTGTATTGTCAACTTCTATGAGAAAGAAGGACGACTTGGCTTACACCAAGAAAGGACGAGACAACGGAATCTCTTGAACTAGGAGTGCCCGTAGTGTCTTGGTACATTGGTGATGACACCGTATTTTTTTATAGCGAGCAGAAGTGTGTGGACCTCGCAGAGAAATTGGTATTGAGATCAGGAGATGTTCTAATCATGGGTGGAGAATCAAGGTTGCTGTATCACAGGATCCTGAAGATCAAGTTGAATACGGCACCACCGGCGATAATCAATGCCACACACATGAAACCAGGACGCCTGAACCTTACCTTTAGAAAGTATTAATCTTGTAGTAGCATGTAACCTAGTAGTAACGTGTATTAGAGACACAGTATGTATGATGGTTGGTTATTCAATAAAAGCAGTGTTGGCTATTAAATTCCACTTGCGTCCACCATCGTTACTTATAATCTTATGAATCAATAGGTTATGGACTCGGTACCGAAGGTAACCTGGGTATCCTCACCGAAGCACAAGCCGGCAAAAGTGGCACCATTCTAATGGGAACATTCCCAGTAAAAGGCATCGAAGCCTCAGTACTATTCGACTCCGGCGCCTCTCACACCTTCATTTCGCCATCTCTTGCGAAGAAGTTGGGGCTAGATGCGGATGAGCTACCGAACTTCTTGGTTACTCTCCCATCGAAGGAGCGAGTACAGTGTACTAAGTATTACAAATCAGCCACGATCCAAATCAAAGGCGAAGCGTTTCCCATCTCCTTCATTGAATTCAACGGGTTGGGATTCGAATTAATAATTGGAATGAATTGGTTAGAGCGGCACAAGGGACGGATCCTATGCGACGAGCACCGATTGCTGCTCAAGAGTCCATCTAGGGTCACTGTTTTATACCGCCAGAGAGACGAGAGAGCCTTCAACTACAGTCATCTCCACTATGGCAATGTACTGGGAGCTCAGAAAAGGACATGAAGTGTATTTATGCCATGTGCAAGATCTAGAGAGAGATCCAGAATTCAGTGATGATGTATCAGTTGTATCAGAATTCCTCGATGTATTCCCGAAGGAGCTGCCTGGTATGCCACCACAGAGAGCGGTAGAATTTGAGATCGACATCATACCGGGTATTGGTCCCATTGCTAGGGCATCATACCGCATGGCACCTGCAGAAATGACAGAGCTTAAAGAGCAACTACGTGATCTTCTCGACAAAGGGTTTATACGCCCGAGCGTATCACCCTGGGGAGCACCGGTCCTCTTTATTAAGAAGAAGGATGGTAGCCTCCGCCTCTGTATCGACTACCGTGAATTGAATGCGGTAACTGTAAAGAACAAGTATCCATTGCCACGCATCGACGACCTGTTCGATCAGTTGAAGGGAGCTTCGGTCTTTTCTAAGATTGACCTCCGATCCGGATATCTCCAGATTGCCATCAAAGAGCAAGACATTGAGAAAACAGCCTTCCGAACAAGATATGGCCACTATGAATTCACAGTGATGCCATTCGGTTTGTCTAACGCACCAGCCAAATTCATGGACCTAATGAATCGGTTATTCAGTGATCAGCTGGACACTTCAGTAGTAGTATTCATCGACGACATCCTTGTGTATTTGAAGTCAGCAGAAGAGCATGAAAACAATTTGAGAAGAGTACTTGAGACACTGCGCGAGAATCAGCTGTATGTGAAATTCTCCAAATGCGAGTTTTGGCTAGATCAGGTATCATTCCTCGGTCATGTCATCTCGAGCGCGGGCATTTCAGTAGATCCATCCAAAATTAAAGCAGTGCAATCATGGCCTAGACTTAAGACTGTTACCGACATCCGGAGCTTTCTTGGTTTAGCCGGTTATTACCAGAGATTTGTAAAGGACTTCTCAAAAGTCGCTAAGCCCATGACGTCATTGATGAAGAAAGATGCACCGTTTGTATGGATAGACGGGTGCGAGGTATCCTTCCAGAGCCTAAAGGACTCATTGACCACAGCGCCAATTCTCACTCTTCCAGAGGGCACAGAGGGATTTGAGGTGTATTGTAATGCATCGGGCAAGGGAATGGGATGCGTACTCATACAGCATGGCAAGGTAGTAGCCTATGCCTCCCGCCAGCTGAAAAAGCATGAGGAGAATTACCTGACACATGATCTAGAGTTAGGGGCCATCGTCTTTGCCTTGAAGATATGATGACACTATCTCTATGGGATAAGCATCACCACTCTACTCCTGACCACAAAGTTTGCAGTATGTAATCACCCAGAAGAACTGAATTTAAGACAGAGGAGGGGATGGAGTTCCTCTCAGATTACGACATCAACCTCCAGTATAAAGAGGGAAGGCAAAGGTTGTAGCCGACGCCCTGAGTCGTTGAGCACACTCGCTCCATTCGCTACTCGCTTCTTCAAGCTTGGTTGACGAGGTGCGAGACGCTCAGTTGAGCGACCCTTACTTCACAGTGATCAGACAGAAAATCCCAGATGGTACCTTCGAGAGCCGAAAGTACGACTTCAAATTGCATGAAGATGGTCTGATCCGATTGAATAGTAGATTATGCATCCCCTGAAGCAATGCTGAGCTAAGGGATCGCATTCTGTGAGAGTCACATTGTTTCGACATTGCATGTCCATCCGGGAGCCTCTAAAATGTACAAGGACATTAGAGGTACTTCTGGTGGTCAGGGCTGAAATCCGACTGACTGAGTATGTTCTGAGGTGTCTCACTTGCCAGAAAGTGAAGATCGAGCACCGAAGACCGGGAGGAATGGTGCAATCCATGCCCATTCCGGAGTGGAAATTCCATGATATCTCTATGGATTTTGTTGTTGGACTCCCACCTGCTAGGGGAGGACTCAACATGATTTGGGTAGTAGTAGATCGTCTCACCAAGGTTGCCTGATTCATACCGATGAAGGACACCTAGAAGGTGGCGAAGCTCGCGGAGCTATTCGACAGGAGATCATCCGACACCATGGAGTCCCGAAAACCTAGTATCTGACCGCGACACAAAAATTTCTTTCGAGAATTTGGAGAGCAACACGGGAAGCGCTTGGTACTGAGTTGAAGCTTAGCACCGTCTTCCACCCACAGACCGACGGTCAGACGAAAGGACCATCCAGACACTAGAGGATATGCTTAGGGCATGTGCCTTAGACTTCCAGGGGAGCTAGATTGATAAGCTTCATCTTATCGAGTTCTCGTATAACAATAGCAATGAAATACCCAAAATCTAATTAATGCCTTAAACTATTAATAATGAAGAATTGATCTACAAATAGATCATTTTAGTTAAGCATGCTAATTTATACATGCAAACATTACATAAATTAATATTACTACGCGTGCACATGCAAACTCACGCATACAAATGTCACGTAAAAATAGTCATTTTACCATAACGCTAACTGACGTAATTTTACTAAACATATTCACGTACTCGTACAAACATTTATGTATGATTATTAACAAGGATTAAACTCCTTACATAACTATCTCGAAAGAGAGAGCGTCAACAGGAAGATTAATACGAACGTGTGTACAACAGCAACGTAATATTTTACGAATGCCTAAGCATCTATAAAATGCTACAATAAATTGAAATACACATTTAGATAAATGTAACAACTTATGTTACACCTATTGTATGTATATTAAAATATAATAACTCATCAAAGGTCAAAGATGCGCACTAAACATGTTGACAGAAGAAGAACGTTCGTAAAACGCCTTAGGAACATGCGATTAAGCATGACCGTGTATGACCTTCTAAAACTCAAACCAAATGGTCATACCCTCATTATATGACTATACAAACATATTCCCTGTTCTATATTCAGTCAAAAACGCAAAACGGTCGGGAGTGCTCAACGCACGCCCTTAAAGCACAAAAAAGCCCGAGAGGTGCCGAGGTGGCACGAACTCCTATAAATTCATTCCTAGGGTTCCTAACATCATTATTAACCATCCTTATGAGAACCCACGAGCTGGTTTCTCAAAATTCAACAAAAACCTCAGGAGGATTTCTTAACGCTCCTTTTTGCCCCGGGAGTGTCCCGATAGCCCGGAAATTATGTTATGGGTTGATGTAACCCCATATAACTCAATGTAACATCTTATATATCATTATTTACTACTATAATAAATGTTTATAACACTTGGAACTCATGAAGACAACTTATTTCCCAAATATCCTTAGAGCACAAAAACGCACCTTCGGGTGTCACTAAAACGCGTTTACAAATACACAATTACCTTGTAGTTTTTGACATGCCACGAATTATGAATCTTAAACGGGGATGATTGAACCTCAAAATAAATTAAAGCAGTGTCAAAAGGAGCTCTATAGGGGCCGATTGTCTACCTAAAAACTAGTATAAAATTTGCATTTAAAACTTATCAAAGACATAGACATGGTGGCTCACCTTCCCATGTGCTATAATACTTAATGGAAAAGAATATAGGTCTCATTTGACCTCCATGCTTTCGAAATCCTGCAAGAAAACAAGGCCATGTTAGCTAGACAAAAGCAAGAATTATTAAGGCAAAAAGTAGATCTAGACTTACTTTTTGAATTGTTAAATGCAAGTGACAACTCCATGCTTGTCCAAGGCATGTGAATGCCGATTGAAGAGGCTCCAAACAGCCTTGAATTCGTGGGTCTACATGGGAAGAAGAAGACAAGCTTTAACATTGAAAAATCAAAAGAATAAAACCTTACCTAACTTACCTTGTCATTTAGCTTCCATAATTTCTTCTCCCTTGCCTTGCCTTGTAACATGGCCGATTGAGTACCTTAATATAGGGACTTTGGAGCCTAATAAACTAAAGAAAAACATTAAACAAAGACATGACCTAACATGCCAATTATGGGTCCCAAATACAAAACAAAAATTCCTTCCAAACTAGCCTAAGTCTTACGGTTGCACCTCCAATTCTTTCACACATTGCAACCGTTGGGTAAGCTCCTCTCTTCTTCTTTTCATCTTCTTCCTTTGAAGCTTGATAAGTATGAAATATATATACTTTTAACGGATTTATTTTATTTAATATCATAATGAATTTGCTTATATTTCACACTTATCTTATAGTTTTTCTACTATTTCTATTTTGATGCGAACTGATATATTTTATATGTAAATGCAGGAAACTATTGGATTTACATTAAAGATTACAACACAACAAATAATGACATATGTATACATACATATATACATGCACGTGTTGGATTGGATTGTCGCTGGCTTGGATACGAATATTGGGCTGAATTGGATACGAGTATTGGGCTGAAGAAGTCCGCATGCATACACTCATATGGGCTAAGTCATCAATCGAGAGAATGATAATGTAACTGAGCCGACATGGACAGAGGAATAGCAGTTTACCAAACACTTTAGAATAAAAAATGAGAAAAGCCATGCTGGGGGAGGAGATCGATCGCACTACGGGATATTCTCCATCTCCAATACCACGCTGGGACGATCTTTATATCATCGGACCAGACACAACCATCGATGACGATCTTCACCATTCACACCTCACGACAATCATCATCCCACCACCATGCCATCCACCGCATCCCATCGTCGACTTCACCATCACCATCACACCCACACCATCTCCTCCATTCTTTTTTTCCATTCACACATCGATCCACCGATCACGCAGACCACGCCACTCACCACCACACCACATCGACGCCCACCAACATCATCATTTCACCACCGCATTCCATTCGACGCCACAGACCATCACACCCGCACCACGCTCTTACCATCAACCACCATTTCACCCCGCCTTCGCATCACACAGACCTTTGCCACCAATCTCAGAAGACGACTCACACGCCATCACCATCGATCACCTGCACCGCACTCACATCCACGCATCGACCACCGGGGAGAGTTATTCCATTCACGCCCATCTCTGCACCCTCACCCTCATCCTCACGACTACATAGCACACGCACACCCATTCACCGTTCGCTTCGATCGTCTTCGTCGCCATCGACATCGATGCCACAGATCACTACCTCCATCTCCAGAGACACCCGACACCACCGCATTCCATCCATATACTACCGTCACTTCACACCGAAGCCATTCACGCCCCACGCCCCCATCTTCTCTGCTCATTCACGCCGCACTCCAGGCCATCAACGCCTTCACACCGATTCATCGACGACACAACTTCACGTCTCTACACCATTCACGCCGGTAATCAACACCCGCAACCATCTATCACCGGATCATCATCATCCCGCCATCGTTCTCGTCACCTCACCACGTCCATCCTGTGAGCTACGCGTGAGAGGAGAGGTCGGTGAGCTTCAGCACATCGACGAGAAGAACAGAGCTTCGAAAAGAAGAACAGAGAATTCGAGAGGAAGAACGGAACTCACGTCCGAGGAAACAAATCCGGACGTGCTCGGACAGACTCAACCTGGCGGACCGGAAGAAAGAAAAGATAGAATCGGTTTGGGCTAAAGAAATTGAAGAACCGAACCGGTTCAATATATAAGGGTTACACTAAACTCAACTCATTATATTTGTTACATGTTATTTATTTCTTGTTATATTCTAAGATATTACATAACATTTGATATTTCTTTTAATGTTTATTTGTGTTTTTGAATAATGTGTGAGTAGTTTATTTTAGTTTCCCGAGTTGGGAAGTGAACCTAATTCCTGATGATTATGTTTTATTAATTTTTCGTACAACTTTATTATATAGTTAGTTTGATTCTTGTTCGTAATATGTTTTAGTTATCTGGCCAATAATTAGAACAATTCTTGTAGTTTTCTAATCATTATGCGAGAGCTGAGATAGTTAACTAGACATAGGAAGTCGAACCTGATTAATGACTAGAGCGTGATCCCGCCTATAGGTTAATCGGACTCCAAGAGAAACTGTACTTTATGCGATTAATTCTGTCCGGATTAGAGCATTAGTCTGCTGCTAGTTCTAGCAATTAATTAGGGTTTGTTAGACTTAGCCGTTGACGAATTAATTAAAGTTTCTGAGTTAATTATAAAAAGTTAGAAGTAAAATTAATAGTAAAATCTGAGGGATTAGGTGAGCAGAATAACTCGGGAAACGTCTTTTAATTATTATATTTTAAATCTTATTTGTTTTATTTGCTTGTTGTTTATTTATCCTTTTAATTCCTTTATTTATCTATTTTATTTTGTTTGCTTATTATTTTATGTTAGTTTGTTAAATCATTTATTTTTATTAAATTAATTAAAACCCGAAAAAGTGACATTTCCTACTTTTCTTAGTTTAGTTTACCCAGTTAGTAAATAATTGTCAATTAATTGAACGAGGTCCCTGAGATCGACAACCCTTAATCACCATAAATAATCCAATACCGCAACCGATAGGTAACACCCTAGGTCATAACATATTTCTAGCGTCACCGGTATCTGGCCGCCGTTGCCCGGGATATCTCTGCCGGCGGATCTCCGAACGGTTAATTGACATTTTTTTATTTATTCGATTGAGATTTTATTCTAATTTTTCTTCTTTTATTTTCAGATTATTTTAGTTGATTTCTATTTTTTTTAGTTGACTTAGTACGTATACAAATTTTTCCTTTCAAAATTTGATTTCCTTTATTCTTCTATTCTATTTTGCTTTCGGTTACAGTACATAAGTTCTTGAATTGTCGAGTTTGATTTCCCTCTACTAGTTACTCTAGTCCTGCTTTCTAATTTGATTCTATAGTTAATAGTACAATGCGTCTTGCTACAAGTCACTGTAGCCAAGGTGGCTACATTCGTCCGTCCGCGTCGTTTTTTTTTTTTAAGCGCCCATCGCCTACATTTTGTTTTTTCTTTTATTTTAAGATTTTTTTTCTTTTTATACAAGATTTTTAAATTATTATAACTTTTAATATACAAGTCCAAAATGAAAAAAATTATACCATTATTCACCTAAATTCAAGCTCTTTAAACAAGACCAGTCATGGATATATTTGACAACTTTGAAAAATTATTATTACATGTACGGAGCACAGAACGTAAAGGAAAACTTGTACGGATAGTCATACAAACCTGTACAAATGTTCACTAAACATGTACATCCTGACGTAAAAACATGTACATTAAAACAATATAGATAGTCATATAAACCTATACGAATCATTAAATATGTACATCCTTAGATTAAAACCTGTACATATAAGCAAGAACACTTGTACAGATGGTCATACAAACATGTACAGATGTTCATGGAAAACATATACATTCTCATAATTGAACATGTACATTCTCACATTTGAACATGTACATATCACATTAAAACATGTACATTCTCACATTAAAACATCTACATTCTCACATTAAAGTATATAAAAACTTCTAAATAGATTACCCTAACCCCACAACACCCTAGGAGCTAAAAAACGTTGAAGGCATTTTTTGGGTTTGTATGGAGGGTCCGTGACCACAAATCCTAAAACCTGTCGAGATAGTTGCTATAATTAAAGTATACGGTTTCCAAATAGATACCCTACCTCCCAAAACACCCCAAACTAGACCCTGGCAATTTATACCCAACCCGAAACCCCAACCCGAACCCAACCCAGAATTTTACGGGTAGGGTCTTGATTATTGACCCGTTCATTTTTTGGGTGGGTTAGGGTCATAAGCTAAATTTGTGGGTTGGTTAGGGTAGAGATCCAAACCCATGACCCAACCCGAAACCCGAAAATATATTTGTTAATAAAAAAATAAAATATTAATGTACTATATATTACTTCAGACCAAACTTTATGTTAACCTTATGTAAAAAATATTTTCCAATTAGTTTAGTCCATTTGGACTATCCACATTTAAAAAACATTAACATTCATTATGTTAAACATAACGGTCCAACCAACTTGCAAATCAAATCATTATTTGAGAGTTTTGACTTCACATCTTATTTGTTTAGTTTGACTCAACCAGCTTCTACAATTGCTATGTGAAGATGCATACTCTAGATGTTGTTTTTTGTCAATGATTAAGTTTTTGGCTTTTTTGTAACATACCACCAACTGGTTGTTTAGATGGTCTAAAGTATGACAAAAATTATATTATATATGTAGTGAATGCTATATACAACACGATAAGTTTTAATACTTTATGTCTAGTATTCAAGAAGTAGCTACTATCTTTTGAAAAGTGGTCCAAATGCTATCTAGCGGATGAGATTATATCAATTAAATATGTTATTATGTTTTATCCAATCCAAGGGTTTTGAAAAGTATTTTTGTAATTTGAAAAGTGGTCTATTAAAAAGCTATTGTACTAAATGTATACTCAATTCTGTTCTAAATAGACAATTTTCTAGCACAACACTGGAAATTAAGGAGACAATTTGTGGACTAGTTTACCCTTACTTTTCTATGGGGAATAGAAGAGTTGTGGGTGTGAGAAAAAAAGTAAGGGTTAAATGGAAATAGTGGTAAAAATAACAAAACATTTTATATTTTAAAAACAATGACAACACTTACAAATCATCTATTGAAAACGTGGGGAGTACATTTAAATATCTCATATATGTGACTTTATAGTTTTGTTAGATAATATGAGTTATTGTTTGCTTAAAAATGGGTTGGGTGGGTTGGGTTAGGGTTTAATGATTTTAAAACGGGTGGGTTAGGGTTAAGATTTTTTGACCCATCTATTTTGGGTAGGTGTGTTATGATATTTTAATGGGTGGTTTAGGGTTGATGTCAACCCGACATCAACCCTAATTCCCAAAACACCCAAAACCACCCCTAGGATAGCTAAAAACGTGGAAGACATTTTTAGGGTTTGCAGTGGCGGGTTTAGGGTTTAACGACCCTAAACCCGCTACCACAACCCTAAAAACCTGTCGAGTTAGTTGCTACAATATAAAATACGAAACAAATTACAAATAGATTACCCCCCCCCCCCCCAAAACACCCCAAAAACCCACCCTAGGATAGACCCTAAACCCGCTACCACAAACCCTAAAAACCTATCGAGTTAATGCGATGATGTACACGTTTTTACGACGTGTGGATGTACATGTTTTAATGAACATTTGTACAGTTTCTATGACCATCCGTACAATTTTTTTAATGTTTTGTGCATTATACATGTAAAAATAATTTTTTTTAAAAGTTGTCAAACATATCCATGACTGATCTTGTTTTGAAGAGCTCGAATTTAGATGAACAATGATATAATTTATTTTCATTTTGGACTTATATATTAAAAGTTATAACAATTTAAAAGTTTTGTGATAAATAAGAAAAAAATTAAAAAACAAAACAAAAACGTCTCACTATACCCCGTTTAAAAAAAAAAAGAAAACGCGCATGTCTCCTTGGATGTAGCCATCACAGGCTACAGTTGGGGGTAGCCAAGAATTTGCGATAGTACGTAGGTTTCTCTGTTTCGGTTATATTGTTTTATTTTCTTTTTAGATTCATTGTTTTTAATATCTGTAAACTTTATTCTAGCAATTTTTATTACGATCTGCTTCCACAATTTACGAATTATTTTTTTTTGAATTTCTTTTACTTTCCGTCTCTTTAATTTTTGTTTGAAGTTCTTGAGTCCAATTGTTAATTAGTTTGCTTAATTAGTTTAATTTCTCTTAATTAGCATTTAGTGGTTACTTGTTTAGGATTCTCTCACGTTCCGAACTGTTGATTTGTATACCGTGCGTTGAACTCTTACTTTTTATTTATATTTCAGTTTATTCTGTTATGAATTGTCTTTAGTTAGATCTTCACGTACAGATTTTCCATTCAATTTAGTTTGTTATGTACGATTTTGTTTGTTATTTATTTCTTATTTATTTTTATTTTTTTTTCTTTTTGTGTTTGTTATAGTTACTAGCTAGGATCTACCGTATACTTTAGGAATTGATTTCAGGTTGATTTTTATTTTATTTTTCCTTTTATTCTGTTTTATCTTTACTACAAGAAATATGTGACTACTTCTACCTAGGCAGTGTACCTATCGTTTTGTGGTATGGTGATTAAGTGGGTTGTCGATCTCAAGGATCTCGTTCAATTAATTGACAATTTATTTACTAACTAGGTAACTAAACTAAGAAAAATAGGAAATGTCACTTTTTCAGGTTTTATTAATTTAAAAAAAAAATGATTTAACAAACTACATAAAATAATAAAGCAAACAAAAATAAATTAGGTAATAAAGGAATTAAAAGGATAAATAAACAACAAGCAAATAAAACAAATAATGGATTAAAAATATAATAATTAAAAGACGTTTCCCGAGTTGTTCTGCTCACCTAATCCCTCATATTTTACTATTAATTCTTCTTCTAACTTTTTATAATTAACTCAAAAACTTTAATTAATTCGTCAACGGCTAAGTCTAACGAACCCTATTAATTGCTAGAACTAGCAGTAGACTAATGCTCTAATCCGGACACAATTAATCGCTAAAGTACAGTTCTCTTTGAGTCCCGATTAACCTATAGGCAGGATCACGCTTCTAGTCATTAATCAGGTTCGACTTCCTATGTCTAGTTAACTATCTCAGCTCTCGCATGTTGATTAGAAAACTACAAGAATTGTTCTAATTATTGGCCAGATAACTAAAACATATTACGAACAGGAATCAAACTAACTATAATAATAAAGTTGTACGAAAAATTAATAAACAAAATAATCATCAGAATTAGGTTCACTTCCCAACTCGGGAAACTAAAAATAAACTACTCACACATTATTTCAAAAACACAATAACATTAAAAGAAATATCAAATGTTATCTAATAACTTAGAATATAACAAGAAATAAATAACATGTAACAAATATAATGAGTTGAGTTTAGTGTAACCCTTATATATTGAACCGGTCCGGTTCTTCAATTTCTTTAGCCCAAACCGGTTCTATCTTTTTCTTTCTTCCGGTCCACCCATCTTGAGTCTGTCCGAGCCACGTCCGGATTTGTTTCCTCGGACGTGAGTTCCGTTCTTCCTCGCGAATTCCTGTTCTTCTTTTCGAAGCTCTGTTCTTCTTCGTCGATGTGCTGAAGCTCACCGACCTACTCCTCTCACGCGTAGCTCACAGGATGGACGTGGTGAGGTGACGAGAACGATGGTGGTGATGGATGATCCGGTGATAGATGGTTGTGGGTGTTGATTACCGGGCGTGAATGGTGTAGAGACGTGAATTTGTGTCGTCGATGAATCGGTGAAGGCGTTGATGGCCTGGAGTGCGGCGTGAATGAGCAGAGAAGATGGGGGCGTGAATGGCTTCGGTGAAGTGACGGTGGTATATGGATGGAATGCGGTGGTGTCGGGTGTCTCTGGAGATGGAGGTAGTGATCTGTGGCATCGATGTCGATGGCGACGAAGACGATCGAAGTGAACGGTGAATGGCGTGCGTGTGCTATGTAGTCGTGAGGATGGAGGGTGCAGAGACGGGCGTGAATGGAATAACTCTCCCCGGTGGTCGATGCGTGGATGTGAGTGCGGTGCAGGTGATCGATGGTGATGGCGTGAGTCATCTTCTAAGATTGGTGGCGAAGGTCTGTGTGATGCGAAGGCGGGTGAAATGGTGGTTGATGGTAAGAGCGTGGTGCGGGTGTGATGGTCTATGGCGTCGAATGGAATGCGGTGGTGAAATGATGATGTTGGTGGGCGTCGATGGTGGTGTGGTGAGTGGCGTGGTCCGCGTGATCGGTGGATCGATGGTGTGAATGGAAAACAAGAATGGAGGAGATGGTGGTCGGGTGTGATGGTGATGGTGAAGTCGACGATGGGATGCGGTGGATGGCAGTGGTGGTGGGATGATGATTGTCGTGAGGTGTGAATGGTGAAGATCGTCATCGATGGTTGTGTCTGGTCCGATGATATAAAGATCGTCCCAGCGTGGTATTGGAGATGGAGAATATCCCGTAGTGCGATCGATCTCCTCCCCCAGCATGGCTTTTCTCATTTTCTATTCTAAAGTGTTTGGTAAACTGCTATTCCTCTCTGTCCATGTCGGCTCAGTTACATTATCATTCTCTCGATTGATGACTTAGCCCATATGAGTGTATGCATGCGGACTTCTTCTTCAGCCCAATACTCGTATCCAATTCAGCTCGTATCCAATTCAGCCCAATATTCGTATCCAAGCCAGCGACAATCCAATCCACACGTGCATGTATATATGTATGTATACATATGTCATTATTTGTTGTGTTGTAATCTTTAATGTAAATCCAATAGTTTTCCTGCATTTTACATATAAAATATATCAGTTCGCATCAAAATATAATAGTAGAAAAACTATAAGATAAGTGTGAATATAAGCCAATTCATTATGAATATTAAATAAAATAAATCCGTTAAAAGTATATATATTTCATACTTATCAACTTCCTCACACTTAGCTTTTGTTTGTCCTCAAGCAAATACAGAATATGACTACTCTTAAGGACCGTTGTATCGAAACTCAGGATCAAACAACTGCTGATGGAAAACAAGCAAAATGACAATCAAAAGAATAGTTCTGTTACTAGCTGTAGGTTTTCGCAAACAGTGAAAAAGAATGAAGTTAAAAAGCATGGAGAAGTTAGACTATAGAAAATGAAACAGAATAGTTTGGGATCCTCCACCATTTCTTTCCTCTAACCTTTGGATGACAAGGGTGTGAAGTAACACCTTATTCCGTGATACCTTTCAACACCACATACTCATGATCAGAATAAGCAAAAAATGAATTACACATTTAACTTTTCAAAGTTCATTTTCCTTAATCATTTTATTCTGCCATTTGCATATTTAATTCATCCCCTCAGACTTTTCTCTTAAGTCCATTAATGGAGATTTAACTTCTACCTTCATTTCTAAGGTAATTTCCTAGCATTTCTCATCAAGTCTTGAAGCAAAATTCTTCCTAGCATATCCACAAGGTTTCGGCATCAAATAACACTCCAAGGAAGTTGTCTAAATCAACATTAATCCAAGGAGCATCTCAAGGTTACCTTAAGGTATTTTTCATGCTTGAAAATCCTTAAAGCACATTTTTATGTGTAACCAAATTCTACATCTTCTAAGGTTCTTTTCTTCTTCATTTTCATGAAGGAAAGTTTATTCTTCATTCATCCTAGGTGTGCCGAAATTCTAAGGAGAAAAGCTTAAGGTAAATCTTTGGAAAGTACTTACAAATCTACTTAAGATCTTTGTTAAAGATCTAACTCCTAAACCCCATCCTCTCTTGCATAAAAACCAAAGAGGAACACCATTTACCATTGGAGGAAGCTTGGGAATTCAAGAGGAGTTCAAGCACTTAATCATCCTTTATTAAGAGTAAGTTTACTAAGTAAACCTTTATTGTTTTAAGCTTATTTAAGCTCTTAAAAATTGTATAAAATTATGTACACCTTCCTAGGTGTTTAAGACCGAAATCATATGGTAACATATACCAAAAATATAATCTATAACATATATGGAAAATATTTACCTTAAGACACATTTGGTGTCACAAAATTTACCTAAGTTAAATACATATACATGCCGAATGGTCAAGGGCAAATATGCTCTATTTTGAGCTAAAAATCATCTAAGACATTACAATAATTTTGACATGAGTTATATGACTCATGTGAATTTATGTATAATTATTTTGACTTATAAATCTACTTTTATATACTATATGGTATCCTATTAATTATGGCCGAATTGTTTTGGTGAAAATAGGTTTTAATGAGCTACTTATGTATATAAACTTATATTATATAGTTTGGTGAGTTAAAAATATTTTATTAGTGCTTAAATGGCTATTTAATTAAGTTATGTGGTTAATTTGTAAATTTACAAAGTTTGGTGTATATATAATGAAAGCCGAGAGTTAAGGTACCTTTGGAGTAATTATGATATAATATAAGGTTAGGAATTAAGTTTATGAATTTTAGATGATTTAAAGAAGTGTTAAAATAACAATTTATAAGTTTTGGGCTACTATGTAAATTATAAAAGTTGCTATGAAAAGTTGGAGTTTATTATGGGGCGGAATCATAATTAGGAGAAATATAATGTACACTTCCGAAATTTAGAGGAATTAAATAATTAAACTATAGTTTATAAGTTATTAAGCAACTATTATAAAGTTTTGGGGCTAATTTGCAATTTTTGGAAAGAATGGTGTAAAAGCCGTAATTCATATAAAGTTTATGGGTATATTAATGTATTAAGTACAAAATTTGACATTGGTCAAAATATTGGCCGAAAACTTTGGGTTAAAATGATTTATGACATGAAATATTAAGTTTATAAAAGTTTTGGGTGATTATTTAAATTATAAGAGATTAACTATGTAACACCCCCATCCAAACCAGTGGTTATCGCAAACTGAACACTTAATCGAATTCGTCGCAGCGGAAATAATAAACACCTGGACCTTGCCATGGTCTGATCGTTAGAATATACCGGCCTTATCAATTACAACACTTATCCAAAATACATAACCAACCCAAAACATCACCATCCATAATACCAACAACCAACCGAGTACAAGTAACTAAGTCATAATCACAACCTTACATCAGTTTAAATATCAACAGACGGGTGCACAAGCGCAACCCGTACTCAAAATAAGCCTCCCATCCTAAGTCTAACCGCTCCTACTCTCGTAGTGCGTCCTCATGGGTCTCTTACCTGCAAGTGTAAAAACGGCCCCCAAAGGGGGTCAGCACGAATGCTGGTACACCCTCTCATGGCCCCCAAGCTAACGGGCTACGACGACTAATTGTCGATAGCATGAAAATGATTACATACACAAGCATGATATGGAGTGCAATAACAATAATCCACAGATGAACATGCATAGTTCGCAAACAATGAACGACTCAAGCGTTCCCTTATCAAGTGGGTTAGTAACCCCCTCCTTAGTCCTCATTTCCTTAATCTCAGTTCCTTACCTTACCTTAATCTCAACTTATTCTCAGTATACAAACCGTTCCTGGAAGGGAATGGTTGTAGCTTAATTCAAACCTGGGATTTATGTGTTCCCACCGCACCATCTTAATGCCACCTACTCTGGACGGGAGTCCAGCGTAGCTGAGCCGGCAACCGGCCCTAGGCTACAAGTCCGAAGACATGTCCTTAAACGGAGGGCGGATCTGATTCAGATACCGTCCCCCTTTCCTTAGCATGCATGACCGGAGTTCGGTCCCGGGTTTCCTCACTCAAGTTCCAGTTAGTAGAAATCCTAATCACCATGTGCTAGCTAAGCCTTAACGGGCATTAACCAACAACCACCAAAACTTAACTCTTATTCTTAACTCAGTAAGTACTAAACTTAGTTAGTAACAATCTCAAGTCTCGCGGTTTAGTGCAATGATAACACATACACAACGAGAACCAATATAACCGGTTGCATGCTTTTATTTTTTTTAGTCATAGCAATTAACAGATAACACACAAGCCGAGGGACACCTCGTTAGCAAGCAGGTCACAAGAAAGATTGTACCGTTCACCGTCGACGATCGTTTGGTTTTATCTCCTTCCAAGTCCCAATTCACCAATCCTAAAACATTCATTCAGTTTTAGGTTATTATTCAATTCAACTCATTACAATTACTTAGCCTTCCTAGGCATCAACTTTTACTCATTGTTTTTCACTAAGCCTTATGGTTTTTAACTTAACTCCTAAGTGCATCATTTCGTCATTATCTATTACACTTACTCTCCCTCTTAATGACCATTACACCCACCAAACATGTCCTTAATAATCTTATAACACCAATACCTAATTATCCCCATCATTTCCTAACCTTAAACAAGGTTTTTGGCCAAAACAGTAGCATGTCCGAACTTGTGTCCGGACTTCCCAAGTTCGGACGCAAGCCGTGACTTAAAACTGAAAACAGACGCATGTCCGAACATGTGTCCGGAGTTCGGAAGTTCGGACATGGGTCGAGGAAAATTCAAAGCAAAATCTCATGTGTCCGAACCTGTGTCCGGACTTCCGAAGTTCGGACACAGTTCGAGACTCTGAGAATTTTTACGCAACAGGGCCTGTCCGAACGTCCATGTCCGGACGGATGTTCGGACAAGCCAAAACACTCATTTCCTTAGCCTTTAAACACTTAACCAATTTTCACCAAACTTCTCCTAGAGCCTCATAATGTCTTCTAACATCATTTGGTACACTTACACCCTCATACAACAACCATAAAACTCATTTTCTATTTCCTTAAACACTTACTCACTTCATACCAAACTTCCTACACTTATGATATTTTCTCCTTGGTTTTCTAAGTGGTTTTCATACCAATGATAACCACTATGCCAATAATGTTTCCTCACCACTACAACATCATCTCCAAAGCATCTTTTCTTGCACTTTCCAAGGTTTTCCTTAAATTCTAAACTCTAGTTTCTACCTAAACCACTTAAAAGTTTTATGCTCTTTTACCTCAAACTTACTAAAGTTTCCTAGCTTCTTTTATCAACATTTACCTAAGTCCTAAATACCCAAGTACATACTTTTGATTCCTAAATTCTTCATGGTGATACCTATGTTACATCCCTCTCAATAATCACGATATAATCTCTCACGTAGCAATAAATAAAACGTCTCGCAGCGGAAAAACAAATGACAATTACACAACTCACTCGGGTGTCACTGGCCGTTACTGTAACACCCCATCCAACATTATCACACTTACAATAAACTGCAGCGGAAATACAAACCTCATCACATTACTTAACTCGTTGGTGTTACACGCCGTTAGCCACCCACGTGGCTAACAAGGCTAATCCATATACATTGTACCGGTCTGATGGGCTAAATTCCTGAGCAACTACACATTATTATCCCTTTCCATTAACCACAACAACAACATACACCTTTCAACTATACTGAGTATTTATAAACTGATGCCGACAACAATATCGGTCTTACTACACCTACTGTATATATACACTTAAATGAATACCCATGTACAATGACTACCCCGTCCTACTCTCGAACGGCTTCCAGCTCTCTGTACCTGAAATAGGAAAAGAAGAGAAAGGGTGGCCCCCAAGGGGCTCAGCACCTTTGCTGGTATGGTAATCCCGCAGCCCACATGCTACCGGGCCACGCACAACTAATTGTCGTCGTAGCATGCGGTTGATTGTATTTAAATCATGCATGTAACAGTAAACACACAACACATAACATTTCGCCTCAATGGGCTCAACAAACGGATAATATATCCTTACTTAATAAGTCACTCTTGGTATTCATTATCCCTAGAGTGTTCCTCCTCTAATGGAGCTACTTCCTTAATAGACGACACTTACCCTTAATCGGTTATCCTTAAACGCCTCTTTTCTCAAACTGGGATTCATAACCATGATCCACATACTCCACATTATACAACATATAACATACACTACATAACAACACATAACCACACTTTGCACGTTTCCACGTACAACATAACACACGCAATAGATATTGTATCACAACAAAATACATAACATAACGGGAATGGTTCTCTTAGGAACCGACCCAAACATTGCTTATACACTGGTGAGCCTAGAGAATGTTGCCAGTCTCATGATAAGCTCGTTATACAATAACAACAACACTCATTACCGTCCTAATAGTCGGACGAGTAACTTAAGTTAGGCGGTTCGGGTTTGGAGGCCCGAACACACCACACAAACACATGTTCCCCCTAAACCGATCATAAGTCAGAATAGCTAAGCTTTGGAATAAGCTAATGGGAGATCATAACCCGTGAGGGAAACAACCATAACGAAGAGAAGGGTAAGGCTAAGAAGGATACCCTCTCCAAACAACGCGCGACCGGCCTAACCGGATTCCTCACCACTGTTAGTACAAACTTACTATTAAATATTAGTTAGAACCCCATTATGGAGTCTATCACATCCACACAACTTACAGTATTACAACTGAGTTAAACATACAAGAGAGGTCCTTACGTACACACACACAAACATCACTCATTAACTCACGCATAGCCGTGGTTAGAACGTCCCATGGTTCGGGTCGTTTAATCCGAATACCGAACTCTCATGTGATCCTAGACTCAGTTAGCTAAGTTTAACACTTTCGAGGTTAAATGGTATCGGAGTAGAACACGCCACATAAATGAATTACTATAAACTCATTACATGTTTTATCTTACAACGTGGCAAACATACAGAAAAACACATTGGCATACAAGCCGGTGTAATCCGGTAGGACACAGGTTGCAAGAAAACCATACCTGTCACCGGAGTCCACTTTATCACGCCCTTATGTTCCTCGAGCAATTCTCGAACAACTGATAACATTACATGTACTTTTATTAACATCAGGGTAGCATGATTATTTAATGTCTAATGCTTATAACTTATTTTCCCCGTTAACTTAGTTACATAACTTTACATTTTAACTTGTTTTACTTTTACATTTTGCTAAATTTTTCCCTCACCAAATTATCATTATAACTTACTTAACATGTCCTTAACAATCTTATACATCATTACTTAACAATCCCCTCATTACATATCATTTTATAACCTTAACGTTTAAATCATCTTACTTAACTTAATCTCTCAAGTCCATATATATTTATCTTTCTAACCATCAATACTCTCTTAATGGCATACCACTAATACCACTTAACATTCTTAAAATTTTTTTTTTTTTTTTTTTTGGTCCGAACGACCGACCCACCCCCTGGGTAGGTCGGCTGCAGAGAACATCCAACTTCACAGTTTCAGCCCGACCGACCCAGACTGGGGTCGGTCCCCTGGGTAGGTCGGCTGCAGAAACTCTCCTAAAAATGCCTATCTTATTCCAAACTCCTCCACAAGTTCCCTTATATGTTCTAACACCATTTAGCCACTTAAACACCCTCTTAAATCATCCATTAAACTCATTAGTTGACCCACCATCAAGCTCCTTGATCATTCACTCAAATTCTTGCAAAATTCCTAACACTTGTAATGTTTTTCCCTAAGTTCCTAAGTGGTGGTTTATACTTATGATAACAACTAACTAAAATGTTTTCTCACCACCATCACATCTACTCCAAGCGTCATTCCTCACAAACATCTCCATTACACAACTCCTTCTATATCCACAAGTTTACACTTGGACCTTCACAAAGCATTACTTTTCCTTTGTTTACCTAAACTTTACAAGACTTAATACTTCACATATCATAACTTTGGTGTGTATAAAACACTCATTTGATTTCTAAATCCTCCAAGATTGTGCCCAAGGCATCTTAACACTTAAGAACACCTTAATTCACCATCTTCACACTCAACCATTCCTAGCACCTTCTAGGTCATAAAATCTCATTACAACACATGAACTCCTTTGTTCATCAACTAAATTTTGCCATAGCTTCTCTTGTATATTCTCACATCCAAACACTTAGGTTTTTACCTTATTCCATTCAAGAACACCTAAAATCCATCAAACACATTTTATACACAAACTTCACACATTTAGCACTACATCACAATATAGTGCATAAGCTTAAATTGCTTGGCACTTAGGCCCTTAAATAACATGGCTCTTAGGCCCTTAAATTGCATAAACCTTAAACACTGAATTTCCCACATAAGTAATGCCTTTGACCTGCAAATACACCCAACATACATATGCCCTTAATAAACTCCTTGAGAGCATTTCTCTAGGTCATTCACCATTGGCTCCTTAGGTATTTTATTAAGCAAATCAAGCTCATTTTCCTAAGGCATTTAAACTACATTGAGATAGCTTGTTTTTTTTCTCTTTTTCCTCACAAACTTCTTTCTTGTTTCCTTGTAAAACTGTGGGGTGTTTGGTTGTTTGTCAACTTCTAAACAATGTACAAATAATAGAATGAGTATTCAAGCATTATGCTTCATCTCATTGTAAACCCTAGTTACACATATTGTTTTAACACATTAAGGTAATTGTTTTACCTTGGAATTGGAAGAGAACTTGAATAAGTATCAAGAGAGGACTCCTCTTAGCCTTGGAAGATTCAAATGAAGCTAAAATAAGCAAGGTGAAAACACCATTGTGAGGTGAATTTTCGACATCACATAAACATGGAGGAAACATGGATTTTCTTTGAGTTTCCTTACCTTGAAGCAAAGGAGAACAATAATATGTGAAAAGTGAGCTCAAGCTCCTTCAATGGAGAATCTTCATGGCACCAAAATGGAGTTCTTGAAGATTTGAAAAGAGAGAAGTGTAGAGCTTGACCTAACTAAGACAAATATGGTCTTGGAATTTGATTTGTGCATGGAGCTAGAAGTTACAACATTCAAAGATGGAGAATGGTATATGCTGTAGCAAACGAGATGGAGAAGGGAGGAGAGGTTGGAGACGGTGGGAACCAAGAAGAAAGAGAGAAAGTGAGGAAGAGGTTTAGTTTGGAGATATTTATGTTATAAGGCATAAAGTAACTTTTCACTTTATTCTTTCTTCTTTTCTTTTTGCTAGCCAAGTGTGATGACTCACACCTAAAAACCGGCCCCTTCAATATATAAGTACTATGGTCTTTGTTGACCATTTAACTATTAAGTTGACTTAAGTCAAAACTAGCACTATTTGGGCACTATTCACAAACTAAGGCACATATTTGTGAAATTTTTGATTTCCCATTGATATAGACTTCCAAATGTGATACTATATAGTACACATGTTAATTAAAGAGTAATGATGGACATCTAGCCATTCAAAACTCATTTACAAGACAATTTTTCAAAAACGTGCTTTAAGACTCCTTAGAGCACATTTTGTGTTTTAACTTGTTTTCAAGCTTGGTTTTCTTTGGTAATTGATTAATATGTTCATTAACATACTTTTAAGGTATAGGTATGACCATTAGGTCTTATACAAATTTATCCCAGCTTAGAGCACATTTTTGCTCATATTGACTTTAAGGTATTTATTTTGTGTTTGTTTGGTTTCATTGTCTACCAAAGTTTCCTAAGGACTTAATTAGCCTTATTAAATCATACTTGAATATTATTAAGCCTTGGTAGGCTCTTTGGGTCCTAACCAAGTTCGCTCATAGCTTAGAGCATGTTTTTGCTCAAACTGTGTCTTAATGCTTTATTGCATTTTACTATGGTTTAAATTGTACACTGATGTTCCTAAGGCACTTTTAGCCTTTACATACCATAGTTTAATATTTAAACCGCATATCAAGGTTTAGGGTATTTCAATCTACCCCCTTAAAAGAACTTCGTCCTCGAAGTTCACATTTCCCACACATCATTAGATTAGAATACGGGGATTACTTACAGCCATAAAACTTCCATAACCAAACACACTTTACATCACAACCTCGGACTTAATGGTCCGGGCAACACATTCACATCCACACATAACATAACATATCCACATGATAACCTCGGACTCATGGTCCGGGTATCTTAACAACACTTACACATACATAACAACCCCTTTGACTCACTGGTCTTGGGTAACATAACAACATTAGACACATAGGTCCCGATAACATAACAGTCTTTAGACACATAGGTCTATTCAACACAACACATTTAGACTCATAGGTCTTGATAGCATACACTTTAGGAGATCAAAGTCAAAATAACTTTATCACACATACCAACAACATGTCATAGCATGTATTGCAATCAAAAATATCTTTGGTATACACTGTGATCCCGCAGAACCCGCAGAACCGATGGACACCTTCCGTCCCGTGTCCTTGGGAGATCAAAACAATCACTTAAATTAAAATTTCCTTGTGAGGTTAAGTAAGAAACTTTAATTATGTAAAGTATCTATCAACGTTTTATAAATACCAATTGAAAATCCTTTTGAAAACACACACAACTCCAAGTCCAACTTAAGCTCTTTGCTTCTTTTATTAGCGTGGTTATTTGTGACCACTTATAGGGAGCTTCAAGAATCATCCAACCCTGATGTGATCAGCATCAGTGTAGAACTATCCTTCCACTCCAATTTGTGTTCGGCTTCCCTTGATCACATGCAAATCAAGTTCCACTTCCCACTTCATTTTCAAGCATCAATAAATCACTCATTTCCAATTTTCTATCTTTTAAATCATTCTAATCATGATCATAACATCTCCAAGGATAGAACTTCGTCTATCAGTTATTTCCATACACTTTAGTCCTGTTGCCTATGGAATCTTATTCTCATTGGTTTTTATATTGGTCTCATACCCTTTTTATGAATCACTATATAGTATATATATACACATATATTTTATCAAAATACAACACACAATTTCACATTTATACACTGTCGGGGTTTGTTCCCCCGGAGTTTCTCTACTCCCCACACTTGTATTATTAACAAATAAACACACTTATCACAATGGTATTCGCATCTTCTGTGCGTAATTATCACAATTAAACCATGAATGAATGTGTATGTTTACGTAACACACACACCAATCATCAAAACAATAATTTTGTGCTATGCACATATAAGTCACATACACTACGTACTCTTGTACGGTAATATACACTAAGTGGTTTGCGCTCTACCCCCCTTAAAAGGGATTACGCCCACGTAATCAATCACTAAACATTGGCTTAAATGTTCTGCCGTCGTGAAGTGTTTTAACTTCCACGCGGTCTATTACACAATGGATTCTGATTAGAGGATCTTAACCATATTGGCGGTTTAGTTCCTAAACCAAGAATTCTCATTGGAGTTTGTTTAAACTCTTAGTTGGTTTCGATTCTGGCCTGTTAGGCTTCTAGGCGTTAATAATTAGCCATTCACTCATGTTCACCATGTACATTCAACACTTGAATCACTGGTTCACTAGTTTCTGCTGCGAAACTCTAGTAACTGTAGAGCTTAATTGCTCCCTTTTGTTATTCTTACTGTATTGTACATCCCCAATTGTCACCTTCATCTTGGTAACAATGGTTTCTCAACCGACGCGTGGTATCTCTTACCGTTAGCGAATTCGGTGAGTTATACACTTTCTATCCACTTCCATAACAATTTACTGTGTATACCACTATGTATTTCACAATGATTGACTTGTTCCCTTCCGACTTACTGTCGGTTGAGATTGAGCTACTACCTAGTGTGTAGTGCTCTCTCAGCTATTTCCAACATTTGGGGTATATTCCATACCGATATTTGGCAGTTAGTGCTACTGTAGTCACTTACTGTTAATCATGCCTCCACATTTGGTCTTGTACAAGTACTTCTATAGGTGCGGCCTTGCATTTCCTATGCATCGGCCATTATAACATTATTCCTCCATAATTAACATGTTTCCAATTCCTAGCTATCCCACTCGATCATTACTGCGCAAGTGCAATACCAAAACACTCAGTCATACAGAGTGCAGAGGCGTAAACTCTTGACAGTAAATCCCTTATGCGATTCGCCATGGAATTCACACTGAGTTTCCTTATCACATAGTACCGACCATTGGCTTATTGCCCAGTCTGTGTATCATCACTTGCTTGCATGTCCACTGAGTTTAACTCATAACTGGTCTTATCTGCCACATCATTATTCAACAACACTTATACAACGGTCGCTTACTGCGCACCGTGTTTATTGTATAACACTAACTTACATGGTATTTATTGTCACATTAACTTCCACATATACTTACATCATTCGTATTATGGTTCATCACTCATTTGGATGGCTACTGAATGCTCCTTGAGCATCGATCATTCGAGTCATAAGCCGGCATTATTCAGCTCGGTGTTTCACTTTATACACACATGTTACTAAGCTAACTGCTCTCTTTCAATAACAATATGGTCAATCCTTAACATATTTCTTGGGCTTGATCACATAACTACCGCTCCTGCGGTCTCACAATATCGAGAGGTATCCCCACTCTTAATGCAGTGGTTCGTTTACCACTCTATTCACTTATACAACATAAACTTCTACAATCAATTGATTTATATAACATATCTTGCTTATGGCTTATGAGCCTTGTTTGCCTTGAGCTGGGCTCATTGTAGGCTGTCCACACATATGTACTTCTCTGTACAACATTACATGGTTTGGATATTATATTGAGCTCCATGACAAGGTCGTTGCATTCCGTTTCCTTTCATGGGATGCCCCTTAGGTTTGTCAGTCCGTCTCCTGACAACTTATGTCTAAACTGGAGGTGTTAGTTTCAAACCTCGTGTTTCTGTCAGGTTCATTTCCTGCATCAACTGTTGATGCGAGACACCCTTCAAGGATTGCTCCTGGGTGTGCTGAAGTTATGCTTTTACATCTGGTTCACACTTATTGGTACATTCAGTACCACGCCTTTTTGCGTTCTTAAATGGTTATTATCATTATCTTCTTCTGTGAAGATCAACATTTCCTGATAGTGCAGGTACTCATTCTAGGAGTTTCATCCCGTTCATTGCACCTTAATGTGTCCACATTAGGCATCTGCTTTGCCATGTACCGGCTGGGTCCCCATTCCAGCTATAATGTTTATCCCTGAGGATCCTCAAGTCATATCATGTCTTTCATTCGTTAGTGCATTCGCCTCCTGACTCTTAACATTTAGTGCACGCACCTCCGACCCTTAAAAATTCCTTGGAAGGAATTCACTAATTCCTTTAGTCTCGTTAATTTAACTGAGTTCTTAACTTCAACTATTCCTTGTAATCTTAGCTCTTGTTTGATTTATACTGCTGACCGTAGACGGAGTCGACTACTTCCCGTGTTTCGGACTCCACTCGTATACATATGTGGGGTACCATAATGATACATTGCTACCTACCCACTAACCCCATAAGTAGGTCTGTCAGGCCCACAAGCTCCTATCGGAGTGCGGTCGTCCCACAATTCAGTTGGTACACTCGTAGTGCCCGTCACACGCCTAGGTGAAGTATTCTGTTGTCAACTCCCTTATATTGTCCCGTGACAATATTCTTCCTTGCTTCCCGAACTTAATCGAGGGAAAGTTTATCCACTGTTGTATCTTTATCAACTGCCCTTGGGTTTTACTGGTTTGGCGTAAAAGAAGGTTAGAAAGAAGTGTTGGTTTGAAAGAAAATCTGGTTTTGAAAAGAAGAAGGGTTTGAGTAAATCTGAGTTTGAAAGAAAATCTTAATGGTTTCACAGCATCTTCTTACCTTAACCAAGTCTAGCTTCTGCTGACTGGTGTACTTACAGTTACAGAGGTTAGGCTATCAAGCCCTTCCATGGTCATAGTGGTCTCGTTTAACTTCATGGTACTTTACTAAGTACCCTGTGGTGGTTATAAATTTCCGAATAGCCCTGTTATAGCAGCACTTGCTATAGCAAGTGCGCCATGCTAACTGGCTATCGGTTTAACACATACCGGTTGTGGTATTGTTTTACCCGCACTGTCATCAGTGGCCTTGTTGGCCCTCACTGATCTTACTGTCTTGACAATAACTCCTCTAGGTGACTTCTCACTGTCTTCACATGATAATCATCAACTAGGGGTTTCCCATTCTGAGGAGACCCTTTTACTTAGTATTATATCTCCTTCGTAGCCCATTCCACGTATTTGTCGTGGTTACTGAGACTTGTCTCTTGTTTGGGCACTACGTTGTAGTTCCCTGTTGGTTGGTTACCGTTGGTATATTATTTATCAACTGTGGGTGGTCCCGTAGGCACTCGTCTCGGTTTTATAATCCACTTCTTGCCTGTTGCACGGTTGGTGCGTTGCAAACTGGTTATTCTCGACTGCTCGGCATGTCGACCCAGGTTGCCGGAAATTCTATTCTTCTATACACAAAATTCTTCATTCTTCGCTATTGCATGCGGTTAACATTGTTCAGATGGAAACCGTCTACGGGATTCTCAGTTTTCAGGATCTACCGTATGACAGGTTCTCTGTACCCTTAGAGGTATTCAATAACAGCCAGATCGGGTATTCCCGAGTAAGAGAGGACTTCCATCTCTCTGGCGTTGTTTCCCAAGTTATAAAACAGGGATTGTGGAGGGCGGGAAGGATATAGTAGGTTTCCAGTATTCACTGGTAATACCTAACTAGCGTATCTCTCACGCTATCACTCAACCCTTAACCCAAAGTACTTAAATCCTAACTCGGTACTTCCTAAGCACGGTAATTCAGTCATCAGAGCGATACTTCGCTCTGATACCACTTTTTGTAACACCCCATCCAACATTATCACACTTACAATAAACTGCAGCGGAAATACAAACCTCATCACATTACTTAACTCGTTGGTGTTACACGCCGTTAGCCACCCACGTGGCTAACAAGGCTAATCCATATACATTGTACCGGTCTGATGGGCTAAATTCCTGAGCAACTACACATTATTATCCCTTTCCATTAACCACAACAACAACATACACCTTTCAACTATACTGAGTATTTATAACTGATGCCGACAACAATATCGGTCTTACTACACCTACTGTATATATACACTTAAATGAATACCCATGTACAATGACTACCCCGTCCTACTCTCGAACGGCTTCCAGCTCTCTGTACCTGAAATAGGAAAAGAAGAGAAAGGGTGGCCCCCAAGGGGCTCAGCACCTTTGCTGGTATGGTAATCCCGCAGCCCACATGCTACCGGGCCACGCACAACTAATTGTCGTCGTAGCATGCGGTTGATTGTATTTAAATCATGCATGTAACAGTAAACACACAACACATAAATTTCGCCTCAATGGGCTCAACAAACGGATAATATATCCTTACTTAATAAGTCACTCTTGGTATTCATTATCCCTAGAGTGTTCCTCCTCTAATGGAGCTACTTCCTTAATAGACGACACTTACCCTTAAATCGGGTTATCCTTAAACGCCCTCTTTTCTCAAACTGGGATTCATAACCATGATCCACATACTCCACATTATACACATATAACATACACTACATAACAACACATAACCACACTTTGCACGTTTCCACGTGTACAACATAACACCGCAATAGATATTGCATCACAACAAAATACATAACATAACGGGAATGGTTCTCTTAGGAACCGACCCAAACATTGCTTATACACTGGTGAGCCTAGAGAATGTTGCCAGTCTCATGATAAGCTCGTTATACAATAACACAACAACACTCATTACCGTCCTAATAGTCGGACGAGTAACTTAAGTTAAGGCGGTTCGGGTTTGGAGGCCCGAACACACCACACAAACACATGTTCCCCCTAAACCGATCATAAGTCAGAATAGCTAAGCTTTGGAATAAGCTAATGGGAGATCATAAACCGTGAGGGAAACAACCATAACAAAGAGAAGGGTAAGGCTAAGAAGGATACCCTCTCCCAAACAACGCGCGACCGGCCTAACCGGATTCCTCACCACTGTTAGTACAAACTTACTATTAAATATTAGTTAGAACCCCATTATGGAGTCTATCACATCCACACAACTTACAGTATTACAACTGAGTTAAACATACAAGAGAGGTCCTTACGTATACACACACAAACATCACATAATTAACTCACGCATAGCCGTGGTTAGAACGTCCCATGGTTCGGGTCGTTTAATCCGAATACCGAACTCTCATGTGATCCTAGACTCAGTTAGCTAAGGTTTAACACTTTCGAGGTTAAATGGTATCGGAGTAGTAGAACACGCCACATAAATGAATTACTATAAACTCATTACATGTTTTATCTTACAACGTGGCAAACATACAGAAAAACACATTGGCATACAAGCCGGTGTAATCCGGTAGGACACAGGTTGCAAGAAAACCATACCTGTCACCGGAGTCCACTTTATCACGCCCACTTATGTTCCTCGAGCAATTCTCGAACAACTGATAACATTACATGTACTTTTATTAACATCAGGGTAGCATGATTATTTAATGTCTAATGCTTATAACTTTTCCCGTTAACTTAGTTACATAACTTTACATTTTAACTTGTTTTACTTTTACATTTGCTACAATTTTTCCCTCACCAAATTATCATTATAACTTACTTAACATGTCCTTAACAATCTTATAACATCATTACTAACAATCCCCTCATTACATATCATTTTATAACCTTAACGTTTAAATCATCTTACTTAACTTAATCTCTCAAGTCCATATATATTTATCTTTCTAACCATCAATACTCTCTTAATGGCATACCACTAATACCACTTAACATTCTTAAAATTTTTTTTTTTTTTAGGTCCGACCGACCCACCGACCGACCCACCCCCTGGGTAGGTCGGCTGCAGAGAACATCCAACTTCACAGTTTCAGCCCGACCGACCCAGACTGGGGTCGGTCCCCTGGGTAGGTCGGCTGCAGAAACTCTCCTAAAAATGCCTATCTTATTCCAAACTTCTCCACAAGTTCCCTTATATGTTCTAACACCATTTAGCCACTTAAACACCCTCTTAAATCATCCATTAAACTCATTAGTTGACCCACCATCAAGCTCCTTGATCATTCACTCAAATTCTTGCAAAATTCCTAACACTTGTAATGTTTTTCCCTAAGTTCCTAAGTGGTGGTTTATACTTATGATAACAACTAACTAAAATGTTTTCTCACCACCATCACATCTACTCCAAGCGTCATTCCTCACAAACATCTCCATTACACAACTCCTTCTATATCCACAAGTTTACACTTGGACCTTCACAAAGCATTACTTTTCCTTTGTTTACCTAAACTTTAACAAGACTTAATACTTCACATATCATAACTTTGGTGTGTATAAAACACTCATTTGATTTCTAAATCCTCCAAGATTGTGCCCAAGGCATCTTAACACTTAAGAACACCTTAATTCACCATCTTCACACTCAACCATTCCTAGCACCTTCTAGGTCATAAAATCTCATTACAACACATGAACTCCTTTGTTCATCAACTAAATTTTGCCATAGCTTCTCTTGTATATTCTCACATCCAAACACTTAGGTTTTTACCTTATTCCATTCAAGAACACCTAAAATCCATCAAACACATTTTATACACAAACTTCACACATTTAGCACTACATCACAATATAGTGCATAAGCTTAAATTGCTTGGCACTTAGGCCCTTAAATAACATGGCTCTTAGGCCCTTAAATTGCATAAACCTTAAACACTGAATTTCCCACATAAGTAATGCCTTTGACCTGCAAATACACCCAACAATACATATGCCCTTAATAAACTCCTTGAGAGCATTTCTCTAGGTCATTCCATTGGCTCCTTAGGTATTTTATTAAGCAAATCAAGCTCATTTTCCTAAGGCATTTAAACTACATTGAGATAGCTTGTTTACCTCTTTTTCCTCACAAACTTCTTTCTTGTTTCCTTGTAAAACCGGTGGGGTGTTTGGTTGTTTGTCAACTTCTAAACAATGTACAAATAATAGAATGAGTATTCAAGCATTATGCTTCATCTCATTGTAAACCCTAGTTACACATATTGTTTTAACACATTAAGGTAATTGTTTTACCTTGGAATTGGAAGAGAACTTGAATAAGTATCAAGAGAGGACTCCTCTTAGCCCTTGGAAGATTCAAATGAAGCTAAAATAAGCAAGGTGAAAACACCATTGTGAGGTGAATTTTCGGACATCACATAAACATGGAGGAAACATGGATTTTCTTTGAGTTTCCTTACCTTGAAGCAAAGGAGAACAATAATATGTGAAAAAAAGTGAGCTCAAGCTCCTTCAATGGAGAATCTTCATGGCACCAAAATGGAGTTCTTGAAGATTTGAAAAGAGAGAAGTGTAGAGCTTGACCTAACTAAGACAAATATGGTCTTGGAATTTGATTTGGTGCATGGAGCTAGAAGTTACAAGCATTCAAAGATGGAGAATGGTATATGGCTGTAGCAAAACGAGATGGAGAAGGGAGGATGAGGTTGGAGACGGTGGGAACCAAGAAGAAAGAAGAGAAAGTGAGGAGAGAGGTTTAGTTTGGAGATATTTATGTTATAAGGCATAAAGTAACTTTTCACTTTATTCTTTCTTCTTTTCTTTATTTGCTAGCCAAGTGTGATGACTCACACACTAAAAAACCGTGCCCCCTTCAATATATAGATAACTTATGGTCTTTGTTGACCATTTAACTAATTAAAGTTGACTTAAGTCAAATAGCACTATTTGGGCACTATCACAAACTAAGGCACATATTTGTGAAATTTTTGATTTCCCATTGATATAGACTTCCAAATGTGATACTATAATAGTACACGTTAATTAAGATTAATGATGGACATCTAGCCATTCAAAACTCATTTACAAGGCAATTTTTCAAAAACGTGCTTTAAAGACTCCTTAGAGCACATTTTGTGTTTTAACTTGTTTTTCAAGCTGGTTTTCTTTGGTAATTGATTAAATTGTTCATTAACATACTTTTAAGGTATAGGTATGACCATTAGGTCTTATACAAATAATCCCAGGCTTAGAGCAATTTTTTCTCATATTACTTTAAGGTATTTATTTGTGTTTTGTTTGTTTCATTGTCTGCCAAGTTTCCTAAGGACTAATTAGCCTTATTATATCATACTTGAATATTATTAAGCCTTGGTAGGCTCTTTGGGTCCTAACCAAGTTCGCCTCATAGCTTAGAGCATGTTTTTGCTCAAACTGTGTCTTCGGCCTTTATTGCTTTTACTCCTAAGGTTTAATTGTACCTGATGTTCCAAGGCACTTTAGCCTTTACATACCATAAAAGTTTAATATTAATACCGCATATCAAAGGTTAGGGTATTTCAGTTACTCGCCCATGCGAGCAACGTAGCCAAACTACATCCAACTTCCAAAATAAACAAACTGCTAACCGCAGTGATAACGAGAAACTCCTATACATCATACTAAATCCATAAATCATAAACTTCGACAAGTGAGCATCTACCCAATCCTGAAAATACACAACTTACCATAAGACCATACATATCTTCATTACTATACAACATCTCCAATTACCCTGTCCTGCTCTCTTCAGCTCCGACAATGATCAACAACCTGAAATGGTGTAGTATCACGCGATAGACGCTGAGTATGCCGGGCCTGGACCCTAATGGTCACTTGTCACTTTAACCATCTTATTATTAGATTGGTTTCATGCTTTACCATTTTACAGTTATAACAATACTGTAATAAACATGTATAATACACATATCCATCCATCCAAATATTCATAGATATTCAACCCATCCATCCAATCACAATCACTTAATAACACAATCCACAATTATATATCGAACGTATCGAACAATGACAATATAATGTACAATGTACATTCGCCGTAGCGTACAGTGTTCATATTTAATTTACCTTGGCCTTGTAGGCTCCATCCCACCATCATCAACACACAATAAAAAACCACAAGTATAACCAATGAACAACAAAGCGAAACAACGAGAATAATAAACAAGTATTAGTCTCGTCCATGGTATTGTTCGCCACTGTATAAGTCTCAATTGTTTTAGTTGTTCAGTTATACCTAGTGACAATGTCTCGTTAAAACGACATGTCTCTAGTTACCCATATATGGCGGGTCACCCACCGCAGTAGCCACTCCAACGGTAGAGTCTCCGACCAACGAGCCATTCTAGCTCACGGGAAATTTTCTTGATACTTACGGACCCGTACGCGGACATCCTGGTATCGTTTTGTGATCACACACGCGCACCCAAGAGCCACATCCTCTTGGCTTTACTTCCATTCCATTAATTAATTAATTATACCATCGCATCGCATTACCAAATTTTCTAACACAGCAGACTAAGGTCATTAGTCCAATCCGGAGTCTGTAAACTCGGGATCCAGTGTTAGATACGAGAGCGCGTATAGAAAAGGCCAATGCTCCGTACAAAAGTCTCAGATAATATGTATATGTTATTATCATAGTGCTACAACGTTTTACTTACGTTCCTTATATCTCATATAAGATAGCACCATAGCCGCTAGTTCTTTTTATATATAAGGTTCATATATACGAACCAATACTGTTAACTCAACAACAGTAAATAATAAGCAGCTATAATATACAATTCATGCATATTAATTAACACATTCAGACAAACGATCTTATCACAGATCACACAGAAGTCTGAACTGAGGAAGCCCTCAGAGACAATCAGAGACACATAACAACATACAAGTTATATCAACCAAATCCGAGCCCAAGGAGCAGCCTTAGGACAACTCGGATCAAACCCCTTTACATACCGTTCACCCTGACTGTATTACGGTGGAGTATGAATCAGCAAGATCCTACGCTCCGTGTAGTCCGTTAGCTCGCAAGCGTCCTTGTCAGAGTACAATCTAAACGTAATAAACTATAAGTCAGTCTCCATGACTAACTACATCCGGTATCTCCGAATAATAAGTACCCCGACAGTTCACCCCTGTTTTCTACAGTTGTTCGTTACGGGTTTCTCTAAAACAGTCGGTTTTGTTACTTAAAACCGTACGTCAAAACTATTTCAACTGTTAAGTTTAATTCCTTATATTTCTTTTAATCTTATCCACATCTAGTTTAAGTACGTAACCTATAGTTGCATGTATTCATGCATGATTGTAGTATATTATTATTTTTTTGTATTGTATCCAAAACTCATAACTTATAGTTCATGACTATATACATTTTTTTAAAATAATCACCACCACCATTAAATCATATGGTTTCCAACCAAAAGATATATCCACCTTATATACATTATCCTTGTGTATGTATATATTTACCACGTAGGTAATTCCCATGAGTTCATAAACTCTTGTATTTTATGTTACATTTTATCATCTTTTATTGGATGATTATTCCCATTAGTTGTATTGTATTATACAACTTATATTAAGATTGTTATCCTAATATTATGTAACATCTTATGTTGTACATTTACAACTCCTAAGGTTTATTCCATAAATACCTTAGTTTATAGATCCCATTCTTTTATAGTTTGTCACATTATTTTATGTGAGTACCCTTCCTTATATTAATTCCATCTAAACCATATAATTGTTATAACATTTATAACATCATAGACCTTAGTCTAAAATTCATTTTCCAACTCTTATTAACTCGGTATAGCCCTTAACTTCATTTAAATTCCCTTTTTGACCACATAACATTATGTAATGTTATACCAAAATACTAATACCATTTATATGATATTTTTATTTCCTTTAACTTATACCCTTTAGTTTTTTATGCAAAACTATTTATTATTGCCTCTTAGGCAACTTAGGAAAATCTTATTCTTTTCCATAAACCATGATTTCCTTTATTTACAAAATCACCCCCCTATTTATACCATGTTATATATACCATTTAATATAACATTTCTAACTTATAAAAGGTATAACCTATGGTATTTTTTGTAAATTCCGAACAGCCCTTGTGCTATTCTATAATTGCCATTTGGCCCTATTTATAACATATAGTTTTACCATATCATTAAAATCATATCTTATACACATATCTCAATAGATACTCTTATATAATTCTAAAAATCTCCAAATTTTACCAAAGGGGTTATAAATATCCTTATTAACCCATATACTCTTGGTATTTACCATTCCACCATATATAACTCTCCAAAGTGTCATAATGACATAATAACTATATATTATACATATATAGTTTATTTTAATTCCAAAACCCCAAATAAATTCCTAAAAGTTCCTAATAGCCCATGGGTGTTTAAAATACCATTGTACACCCTTTATTTTTGGTAATAACATATTTACCACATATGTCATAAAAATATTACCATAAAATACTTATCTTATATAAGACCTTACATAAGTTATCTAACTTATCTAATTTGGTCAAAACCTAGCATATGGTCAGGGTTGACCACCTAAATTTCCTTGACCACCAATTCCTTATAATTACGGTTTTCACCCAAACTTTCTAGAATCACCATTTAACCCCAAAATTTTATAAAATCTTATAAACTTTATTTTAACTCCTTTTTACCTCTAATTTTCGGCCTTATTATTCTAAAGCCCCCAAATTTATTTAATTACACCTAATACCCCATTTATTTTCGGTAATGCATTTATACTACTTAAACTTAATTAAAAGCTTGTAAATGCATAAATAAAATGGCCTAAAATACATGGCCTTATTACAAACATTGGCTTGCAAAATAAATTACACATAAATGTCCCAAAAACACTTATAGATTTCGGCCTCACCCCACACATTTCCATTTAATTACCAAACTTCCACATAATGTCTTAAATTTGACAATTATGCTTGTTTAATTAGTTATAAAATTTATTAAACCATTCCTTAAACATTTTAAGGTCAAACAAGACCTTGTTTTTCTCCTTCACTCACGGCAATTAATATACACACACTTAAACTTGTTTAACAATGTATCAAGTAAGGTTTTAATGATTTCTACCTTGCTTTTTAGCTTAGGTAAAGCAGTGTTTGAGTTCGCCACCTTAAGGAGAAATATCCCAGCTTGTTTTACATGTTTTCAAAGGAAAACAAGGCCTAGTAGTATCCAAGAAAGATCTAACCATAAGAAGTAATTTAATGTAAGATTTAAGGCAAAAATCACCTTAAAATGCAAGGAGAGTTTAGATGGTTTCGACCTGAATCAAGCACCAACAAGGTTGTTAATCTACCAATTGACATAGGAAATAGCTAGATCTCAACAAGCTACCTTGTTATTAGGTTTTTACCTGGAAAAATGCCTTAAAAGAGGGTATTTCCTTTGGATCTCGGCCACCCTTGCTCCCAATGGCTCACCAACAGATCCACATGAAAAGGAGAATAAGATGAGGCTATGAGCAAAGTTTCACAGCCGAACTTGAAGGGAAGCAAAAGTTATGAGCTTAAAGCACATTTTTACCTTAATGGTCAAGACTTGAACTTTCCTCCTTATATCTGGTTATGTACGAAACAACACTTCCTATAACCTCCAAATCACTCTACATAGATGTATAGAAAAGGTTGGAGTGTAGATCAATCGAAAAAAAGGAAAGAAAGATGAAGAAAATGGGCATTTTATGCCTTTTAGAGTACCTAGAGCTTGAAACCTCATCAATGGTGTGGGAACTTACCACGGTTGGAGGGGAGCCAGAGAGAGCTCATGGGACAGATCAAAACTGCTCAAGAGGAGAAAAATGAGAGGAAATGACCAATTAAGCTTTAAAGCACTTTTTGAATATTTTTAGGTCATTATTGGTTTGATGACTCATCAATGACTTATTGTTGTTGAATAATTGAAGCTAATCAGAGGGGGACACAGCATGGGGCAGCCGGCCATGGTGAGTGGAGAGAGTGGGTGAATCATTTGATTCAAATTGAATAGAAAATGAAGGTAAATGAGTAATATGTACTTTAGTCATTAAATGAACATGTGACTCATCTTGTTTTGTCTTGTACCAGCTTGGAGCCACGAAATACAAGGAGGGAGAGGAGCAAATGGAGGCTCCATTTGGTTGGCTCACATGGGTAAGGTAAGTGGAGCCCACTGTTTTGTTTTATAAGGTAAAGTTTGTCTTTTTTGTTAATTTATGTAAAAGTAAGAGCATATATTTAATTGTCACATGTGCTTGTCTCTTGGTATGTTAAGAGACTTAATTATCTGATTTTATGTAGTCCATTTCGTGGTCAATGGTCAACATTGACCAACTTAGTCAATGTTGACCCAAACGGGCCCCACATTAGGGTTTTATTAATATTTTATATTAAATTTGTAAAAATTCGTAAATTTCTGGAATTAAATTCCTAATATCATATAATATGATATTTTATCATATTTAAAGGTATTTATAACCTTTTAGCTCATTAAAACCAATTTAAAAGACAATTTCACAAAAACGTGCTTTAAGGAGTTTTAGCGCACATTTTGTGTTGCCTGGTGTTTCTGAGCTCTGTTTTCTTTGACGATGGTCTTATTGTGTTCCTTACATGATATTTGATCATGCAATTCAATTTTATATCATTTAGAGGTCATTGATTTTTAAGGTTTTCCTAGAGCACCTTTTTGCCCTTTTGACCTTGAAGCATGTAAATGCTTTTCTTTGTGTTGGAGTATTGTCCAACGGTTATAATATGTTTAATATTATGTTAATATACTTAGGACAAATTTTTAGGTCCTAAGTAGTTCATTTGGGTATTTATTTTTACCCTTAGCAGTCAAAGGGTGCAAATCTTGATTTGTGTTGACCACTGTTGTTCTCAGTTGACTTTTAAGGCATGTTAGGACCTTAATTAATGTGATTAAATATTTAATCCATGCTTTAATAATTTGGGGTATTTCAGTCTACCCCCCTTAAAAAGACTTCGTCCCGAAGTCTCTCAATCAAATAGGTAAGTATATATATAAGTATAACTACCCATTGTTCCCATAATGTATATCTATGTGATATATCATTTACACACATCGTATTGCGCTCATACAGCACATAGCCATCACGTTGTGGCATTAGTTCAATCACATATGGATATAGGTGATCCATCAGCACCATCATTTCCTATCAGTTCTACCAACCCTGACAACCTTCCTGAGGTGTCCATATCATTCCATTGTTCCACATTCCATATCTAATGATTCATTTTGTATCTAGGCGATGCATATGTAATCATTCTATAAAGCAATATGAATACATATCACAATAGCGTAAGGAAAGTGTACACACATGGTGTACATACAATCATTCAAACAAGTATCTCATAAGATACATACATCCAAGTGTACATCACACACAAACAGCCAAACAACGCACGCCTGCGTACCACCATAACCATCAAAACCAGTTCACTGTATGCTATGCATACTAAATAATTCACATACTAACCAAACAAACCTTGTATGCCCGCACACCACCAATTCTCTCTTTTTTTTTGTATGCAATGCATATCAAACAGCCAAAACTTAGTGCACACATGTGCACAACCAAGAGGCTCTACCCCCCTTAAAAAGGGTTACGCCCCCGTACCCCACAAGTATACCACAACCGCTCAACAAGGAGCGCTGGATACTTGGCTCTCAAAGAGTTCACCAATTCGTGGGTCCTTATATCAGAGAGAGAGGTATGACTCTAGCCCTTTGGGCTCCGCAATATATAAAGGGTGAGGCACTAACTATTGTGCTCTCTCTAAGTTCATTCTTATGGGCCCACTCGCTCCGTATGAGTGCAGACCCATGAACATATGCTCAATTTGCCTTTTTTTTTTGCTGGGAATCCACTCGTTTGGATCACTAGCATACATGCGTGTGTCTTTTCTCACTGATATTCAGTTTGAGATGTAATATGACATTGGCTACTGTTAGTACTTAGTGCTCTTTGCACTTGTCTTTGTAATACTAAGACGTACCAGCCTATATGTCCACAAGGATGATGTTTGTCATCCATGTCTCCTGGTGATTTGTTCCAAGTAATACTCTGTTGTAGTTTCTCTTTTTTTTTCCGTTTTTTTTTTACACACTCTTGTTGATATCCACTTTATCTTTCTGCATTCCCATTAGATTAATAACTGCGCGAGTGCAATACCAAAACACTCAGTCATACAGAGTGCAGAGGCGTAAACGCTCAACAGCTAATATCCAATGAGGCAAATAGAAAGAGATGTGCGAATTATCCTGTGAGTGGTACATTCCGAATCCACTGTTCCTTGAGCAAGGTTTCTGCTATCATATAGCTTTATCTTTTCTCCTTGCGTAGTCACTTGTTGTATCTATATCATCTGGTAGATTTCTCTGGATTGTAAGCATTTGCTCGATCCTTATGAGGATTCTACATATTATCCGTCCATAACGGGTTTCCTGTTCTTCTATATTTTTTTGGGTTCCTGTCCTTGAATTGTTTCCCTGTCTTCACTGTACACTGTCTACTGCTTCTTTGTGTTGAAAGTTCCTGATTTCTTTAGCCCGTTGTTTTAACTGCGGCTCTTCTCGTCCATCTTCGAGGTAATCCGTCTTACTGTCCGTAGTATGGAGTTGACTACTTCTCGCGTTCCTAACACTACTTGTCTACTTGCATGGGGTACCGTACTGATACATTACTACTTACCCGACTAACTTATAAATAAGTCTGTCAGGCCCACATGCTCCTAACGGAGTGCGGTCGTCCCATGTCTCGTTTAGTAAACTGGTAATGTCTGTCACACGGTTGTTGTGAAGTATTCTGTTGTCAATCTCCCTTTGATGGATATCCCTTTTTTTGTTCTTTTTTTTTTTGTCTTCTTTTTGCTTCTGCTTTTTTTTTGTCTTTTTTTTTTCTTTGCTTTTTTTGTCTAATAGTTCGTGTTATCGGTTATCCGTAAGAAGTGTTATTGCCTTTGTGGCATCCGTGGTAATTCGTATCATAGACTGGTATTATTCAACTCGGTGTAAATAAAATCCGTGCTATATTAGCAAACTGTTTCTCCCCTTTTTTTTTACTGAGTACATACATATTCCTTTTCTCCCCCCTTTTTTTTCGGTCATATCTCATCCATAGTTCATATTTGTTCCCTCATCCGTTTAATTGGATGTATTGCAGATTGCATAATAGCTTGAGCAACTTGGCTCTTCATTTTCCAATCGTCCTCACTGACGATGGTGCATCTACAAAGAGTATGCTTGTCCATAAGGACTAAACATTCATCACTAGTAGTGACTAGCATCAATGCGGGTATACACTGGTGGTATTTGGCTAATAAGCCCTGTCTGAAAATTCCCAACAATTTAAACTGGTGTGGTTTACAGTCATAGTGGCTGTATAGTTTCCCCAGTTGCAGTGGTTGGACTAACGGTCCTTCCATAGTTGCATAAGTTTCTAATCTCAAGGTTTGTATGAAAAAGTTTGAAATAGTTTTTTTTTTTATAAAAGGTTAAAATGTAGTAGTTGTTGCAGTTGTATTTGCAGTAGTAGCTTTACTGTTGCTGTCGCTGCACTTGCTGTAGCAAGTGCGCAAGGCAGATGGAAATTTCAGTAGTTTATTGTCATAGCGCTTGCAGTAGTAGGTGCGCCATGCAGGTGGAAATTCTGGTTCAGTACTTCCCGGTCTCATTGACTCTTCGTCATTTGAGTATTACTACATTGTGATGTAAGCATTAACATCCTGTTCATATATTATCCGTCAAGGTTTTAAACTTACTGGTACTGAGTACACATAATCTCAAAAGTCATACACAAATGGCGAGTGGTCCCCGACACACTCCCATATACTAATAACATAAGTCTGTTAAACATCCAAGGTAAGTACATAACAAAGTAAGTAAACAAAGTCTTCCACCTGCGGTCTCATGGAGTTAGGGTACTCATGCCCTATCTACTCCCTTGCCTTTATAGGCTCCAGCATCAGTAGATGTCTGGCCATCTTGACCGCCTCGTGGTACTCCAGATCCTCCAGCTGAGGTTCTGAGTATTTTTTTTTTGTGGCCTGTATTACGGCTCTCTGGGTTCATCCAGCATTCGAATTCCCTATGGCCTTCTTTGTGGCAGCACCGACATTCGACTTTTGGCCTTCGCAGTCGACCCCAGGATGGTCTTTCCCACAACGCTTACAGTAAAAATGGCGCTGGGGCTGTCCGGTGCCTGATGATTGTATTAAAGTTTAAGTTAAAATCTGGCGGTATAAAGGTTAAGGTTACAATTTAATTTAAGAGGTAGGTGTTCTCACCCTTAGGAGGTGCGGATCTCAGAGGCTTAGCATCTATAGCTGGGCCGGTCAACCGAAGGACGGGCTCTTTCCCTTTGTTCCCTGGTGACCCTGTTGTCCTGTCCTTTTAAAGAATTTCCTGTTCAGGGTTCCGGGTCGGCATTCTTAAGATATTTAATATGGTAAATAGTTTAGAATGGGATAAGTCCTTACTTTCCCTTCTTTGGCTTTCGCCTGAAGATGCTCCTCCACCCTCAGACTCTCCCTCAGGGTTCTTCCTTTTCTTGGCCCCGAGAGTCTCTTCCCGAGTCTGGAGCATTAGCTCCGTCCTCGAGGCAGCCTCATAACACTCTTGGAATCTCCTTGGTAAGTTCTCACAAAGTTAATTGGTAATGTAGTAAGTAAAGAATTTATGGCTTTCATGTTAGCACTTGGATGGTAGTGTAGAGGGTAGCACCCATCGCCATCTGAATGCGAAATAATAGTCCTCCCCGGAACTTCTCGACCTTCACGGTCTCTGAGTAATCCACCCGGGAATGAAGTCCAGCGGACCAATGAATCGAGCGTAATACTCATCCACGGTCAGACCTCCTTGGGTCAGTGTTTCAAACTCATGGCGCTTCTTCTGCTTGAGGTGCGCCGGGTAGTACTTTCCTCTCAGTAATTCTACAAAGGCAGCCCACAAAAAGTCGGGCGTAGCCAGGTGCTGGCCCTTGACCAACCTCCACCAAGTGTTGGCTGCATCCTTCAGATGGAAAGCAGCAATGGCGACCTTTTTGTCGTCAGGTACTTGTAAAGCTTCAAATGCTTTCTCGTGTTCAACAATGTAACGCTCTAAAGCTACGGGGTCTGGTTCCCCTGAATAAGTAGGTGGTCGGGTCTTTTGTAATTGACTTTAGCCAGTTCGTTTCCCTGGGCTGTGGCGGGTGGGCTGGTGCTCTTCCTATCTGAGTACCCAGCTGTGCAAGAACGGCTGCAACCGTCTCAGCAACTCCTGGAATGTCGAGGTCACCGCCTCCACCTCCCTCTACCAGTACCACGCCCTCTAGTTCCACCAGACATCTGTAGTACAGTATGTCACATAAATACTCGGTAATTACCGTACACAACCAATAGATATTAGTTGCCTTAAGGCTAACCTGTCACGCAATTGCGTTACTAGACACCATATCTTTCTAAGACGAATCGTCCCGTACTTCCCAAATGTTTCCCATAATTTCCCAAGTCCTAAGCTCACTGTCTTAACCTATTATCTCGTCATCAGAGCGGTACTCCGCTCTGATACCACTTTTGTAACACCCCTCTCAATAATCACGATATAATCTCTCACGTAGCAATAAATAAAACGTCTCGCAGCGGAAAAACAAATGACAATTACACAACTCACTCGGGTGTCACTGGCCGTTACTCGCCCATGCGAGCAACGTAGCCAAACTACATCCAACTTCCAAAATAAAAAACTGCTAACCGCAGTGATAACGAGAAACTCCTATACATCATACTAAATCCATAAATCATAAACTTCGACAAGTGAGCATCTACCCAATCCTGAAAATACACAACCTTACCATAAGACCATACAATCTTCATTACTATACAACATCTCCAATTACCCTGCTCCTGCTCTTCAGCTCCGACAATGATCAACAACCTGAAATGGTGTAGTATCAGCGATAGACGCTGAGTATGCCGGGCCTGGACCCTAATGGTCACTTGTCACTTTAACCATCTTATTATTAGATTGGTTTCATGCTTTACCATTTTACAGTTATAAACAATACTGTAATAAACATGTATAATACACATATCCATCCATCCAAATATTCATAGATATTAACCATCCATCCAATCCACAATCACTTAATAACACAATCCACAATTATATATCGAACGTATCGAACAATGACAATATAATGTACAATGTACATTCGCCGTAGCGTACATTGTTCATATTTAATTTACCTTGGCCTTGTAGGCTCCATCCAACCATCAAACACAATAAAATAACCACAAGTATAACCAATGAACAACAAAGCGAAACAACGAGAATAATAAACAAGTATTTAGTCTCGTCCATGGTATTGTTCGCCACTGTATAAGTCTCAATTGTTTTAGTTGTTCAGTTATACCTAGTGACAATGTCTCGTGAAAACGACATGTCTCTAGTTACCCATATATTATGGCGGGTCACCCACGGCAGTAGCCACTCCAACGGTAGAGTCTCCGACCAACGAGCCATTCTAGCTCACGGGAAATTTTCTTGATACTTACGGACCCATACGCGGACATCCTGGTATCGTTTTTGTGATCACAGCGCGCACCAAGAGCCACATCCTCTTGGCTTTACTTCCATTCCATTAATTAATTAATTATACCATCGCATCGCATTACCAAATTTTCTAACACAGCAGACTAAGGTCATTAGTCCAATCCGGAGTCTGTAAACTCGGGATCCAGTGTTAGATACGAGAGCGGCGTATAGAAAAGGCCAATGCTCCGTACAAAAGTCTCAGATAATATGTATATGTTATTATCATAGTGCTACAACGTTTTACTTACGTTCCTTATATCTCATATAAGATAGCACCATAGCCGCTAGTTCGTTTATATATATAGGTTCATATATACGAACCAATACTGTTAACTCACAACAGTAACAGTAATAAAGCAGCTATAAACTACAATTCATGCATATTAATTAACACATTCAGACAAACGATCATATCACAGATCACACAGAAGTCTGAACTGAGGAAGCCCTCAGAGACAATCAGAACACATAACAACATACAAGTTATATCAACCAAATCCGAGCCCAAGGAGCAGCCTTAGGACAACTCGGATCAAACCCCTTTACATACCGTTCACCCTGACTGTATTACGGTGGAGTATGAATCAGCAAGATCCTACGCTCCGTGTAGTCCGTTAGCTCGCCAAGCGTCCTTGTCAGAGGTACAATCTAAACGGTAATAAACTATAAGTCAGTCTCCATGACTAACTACATCCGGTATCTCCGAATAATAAGTAACCCCGACAGTTCACCCCTGTTTTCTACAGTTGTTCGTTACGGGTTTCTCTAAAACAGTCGGTTTTGTTACTTAAAACGCGTACGTCAAACTATTTCAACTGTTAAGTTTAATTCCTTATATTTCTTTTAATCTTATCCACATCTAGTTTAAGTACGTAACCTATAGTTGCATGTATTCATGCATGATTGTAGTATATTATTATTTTTTTGTATTGTATCCAAAACTCATAACTTATAGTTCATGACTATATACATTTTTTAAATAATCACCACCATTAAATCATATGGTTTCCAACCAAAGATATATCCACCTTATATACATTATCCTTGTGTATGTATATATTTACCACGTAGGTAATTCCCATGAGTTTCATAAACTCTTGTATTTTATGTTACATTTTATCATCTTTTATTGGATGATTATTCCCATTAGTTGTATTGTATTATACAACTTATATTAAGATTGTTATCCTAATATTATGTAACATCTTATGTTGTACATTTACAACTCCTAAGGTTTATTCCATGAATACCTTAGTTTATAGATCCCATTCTTTTATAGTTTGTCACATTATTTTATGTGAGTACCCTTCTTATATTAATTCCATCTAAACCATATAATTGTTATAACATTTATAACATCATAGACCTTAGTCTAAAATTCATTTTCCAACTCTTATTAACTCGGTATAGCCCTAACTTCATTTAAATTCCCTTTTTGACCACATACCATTATGTAATGTTATACCAAAATATTAATACCATTTTATATGATATTTTTATTTCCCTTTAACTTATACCCTTTAGTTTTTATGCAAAACTATTTATTATTGCCTCTTAGGCAACTTAGGAAAATCTTATTCTTTTCCATAAACCATGATTTCCTTTATTTACAAAATCACCCCACTATTTATACCATGTTATATATACCATTTAATATAACATTTCTAACTTATAAAAGGGTATAACCTATGGTTATTTTTTGTAAATTCCGAACAGCCCTTGTGCTATTCTATAATTGCCATTTGGCCCTATTTATAACATATAGTTTTACCATATCATTAAAATCATATCTTATACACATATCTCAATGGATACTCTTATATAATTCTAAAAATCTCCAAATTTTACCAAAGGGGTTATAAATATCCTTATTAACCCATATACTCTTGGTATTTACCATTCCACCATATATAACTCTCCAAAGTGTCATAATGACATAATAACTATATATTATACATATATAGTTTATTTTAATTCCAAAAACCACCAAATAAATTCCTAAAAGTTCCTAATAGCCCATGGGTGTTTAAAATACCATTGTACACCCTTTATTTTTGGTAATAACATATTTACCACATATGTCATAAAAATATTACCATAAAATACTTATCTTATTATAAGACCTTACATAAGTTATCTAACTTATCTAATTTGGTCAAAACCTAGCATATGGTCAGGGTTGACCACCTTAATATTTCCTTGACCACCAATTCCTTATAATTACGGTTTTCACCCAAACTTTCTAGAAATCACCATTTAACCCCAAAATTTATAAAATCTTATAAACTTTATTTTAACTCCTTTTTACCTCTAATTTTCGGCCTTATTATTCTAAAGCCCCCAAATTTAATTTAATTACACCTAATACCCCATTTATTTTCGGTAATGCATTTATACTACTTAAACTTAATTAAAAGCTTGTAAATGCATAAATAAAATGGCCTAAAATACATGGCCTTATTACAAACATTGGCTTGCAAATAAATTACACATAAATGTCCCAAAAACACTTATAGATTTCGGCCTCGCCACACACTTTCCATTTAATTACCAAACTTCCACATAATGTCTTAAATTTGACAATTATGCTTGTTTAATTAGTTATAAAATTTATTAAACCATTCCTTAAACATTTTAAGGTCAAACAAGACCTTGTTTTTCTCCTTCACTCACGGCAATTAATATACACACACTTAAACTTGTGTTAATGTATCAAGTTAAGGTTTTAAATGATTTATACCTTGATTTAGCTTAGGTAAAGCCTTGTTTGAGTTCGCCACCTTAAGGAGAAATTCTCCACAGCTTGTTTACATGTTTTCAACAGAAACCAAGGCCTAGTTAGTCTCCAAGAAAGATCTAACCATAAGAAGTAATTTAATGTAAGATTTAAGGCAAAAATCACCTTAAAAATGCAAGGAGAGTTTAAGATGGTTTCGACCTGAATCAAGCACACCACAAGGTGTTATATCTACCATATTGACATAGGAAATAGCTAGATCTCAACAAGCTACCTTGTTATTAGGTTTTACCTTGGAAAAATGCCTTAAAAGAGGGTATTTCCTTTGGATCTCGGCCACCCTTGCTCCAAATGGCTCACCAACAGATTCCACATGAAAAGGAGAATAAGATGAGGCTATGAGAAAAGTTTCACAGCCGAACTTGAAGGGAATCAAAAGTTATGAGCTTAAAGCACATTTTTACCTTAAATGGTCAAGACTTGAACTTTCCTCCTTATATCTGGTTATGTACGAAACCAACACTTCCTATAACCTCCAAATCACTCTACATAGATGTATAGAAAGGTTGGAGTGTAGATCAATCGAAAAAGGAAAGAAAGATGAAGAAAATGGGCATTTTTATGCCTTAAGAGCTTACCTAGAGCTTGAAACCTCATCAATGGTGCTTGGGAACTTACCCACGGTTGGAGGGGAGCCAAAGAGAGCTCATGGACAGAGAAAACTCGGCTCAAGAGGAGAAATGAGAGGAAATGACCTATTATTAAGCTTAAAGCACTTTTTTGAATATTTTAGGTCATTATTGGTTTGATGACTCATCAATGACTTATTGTTGTTGAATAATTGAAGCTAATCAGAGGGGACAACAGCATGGGGCAGCCGGCCATGGTGGAGAGAGTGGGTGAATCATTTGATTCAAATTTGAATAGAAAATGAGGTAATATGTTACTTTAGTCATTAAATGAACATGTGACTCATCTTGTTTTGTCTTGTACCAGCTTGGAGCCACGAAATACAAGGAGGGAGAGGAGCAAATGGAGGCTCCATTTCGGTTGGCTCACATGGGTAAGGTAAGTGGAGCCCACTTGTTTTGTTTTATAAGGTAAAGTTTGTCCTTTTTTGTTAATTTATGTAAAAGTAAGAGCATATATTTAATTGTCACATGTGTCTTGTCTCTTGGTCTGTTAAGAGACTTAATTATCTGATTTTATGTAGTCCATTTCGTGGTCAATGGTCAACATTGACCAACTTAGTCAATGTTGACCCAAACGGGCCCCACATTAGGGTTTTATTAATATTTTAATATTAATTTGTAAAAATTCGTAAATTTCTGGAATTAAATTCCTAATATCATATAATATGATATTTTATCATATTTGAAGGTATTTATAACCTTTTAGCTCATTTAAAACCAATTTAAAAGACAATTTCACAAAAACGTGCTTTAAGGAGTTTTAGCGCACATTTTGTGTTGCCTGGTGTTTCTGAGCTCTGTTTTCTTTGACGATGGTCTTATTGTGTTCCTTACATGATATTTGATCATGCAATTCAATTTTATATCATTTAGAGGTCATTTGATTTTTAAGGTTTTCCTAGAGCACCTTTTTGCCCTTTTTTACCTTGAAGCATGTAAATGCTTTTTCTTTGTGTTGGAGTGTTGTCCAACGGTTATATATGTTTAATATTATGTTAATATACTTAGGACAAATTTTTAGGTCCTAAGTAGTTCATTTGGGTATTTATTTACCCTTAGCAGTCAAAGGGTGCAACATCTTGATTTGTGTTGACCACTGTTGTTCTCAGTTGACTTTTAAGGCATGTTTAGACCTTAATTAATGTGATTAAATATTTAATCCATGCTTTAATAATTTGGGGTATTTCAACCTAAGTCATTATAAGTCATTAGAACACCTTAATCTCACTCTTTTCATCGAGACAACCTCTAGAACTTCCTAGTACTTCCTTAGTCATTAAATCCCCTTAGAATATCTTAAACACTTAAGTTCTCCTTTAAATTTTGCCATGGGTTCTCTAGTATATAGTACATCCTAACACTTGGTTTTTCTCCATCAAACAACCAATACCACTCAAATTCTCATTACAACACCTTAACACACAATTTACACCAAACTACACCACATCATCTTATAGTGCATAAACTTAAATGCTTGGCACTTAGGCCCTTAAATGAAAATAATCTTAACCACTGAATTTCCACATATATTTTGCCTTTAACCTGCGAATACACACACAAGGCTCCCATTGAAATAAAATGCTTCTTGTAATTCACCTTGATATTCTTAAACTATCTCTTTTTCCTCATTTGCTCCTTAGTCACAAGTTCACAATCATGATCATTGTTTCTCCTAGGTCATATATAGCCTTTTTCTAATGTAAACTATACACTAAACTCACCACATATCTAAATCCCATTCCCTTAAACAATAAAACACCTTAAGGTAAGTAATTTACCTTGTTCTTTTGCAAGCTTTAAAAACTTTCTTCCTTAGGTTTTCCCTTCCTCAATCTCGGTCACCAATATATATCTCCTTGCCAATGTTTTAACCAATATCCAATGACTCCAATGAGTACTAGATAATACATTAACCCTAAGGAACAAACCCTAGGTTAAAAATGTGCTTTAAGGTATTAAGGTGATTGTTTTACCTTGGTTTCTCAAGACAAGCTTGGATATGAAGCAAGAAGGACCTCCTCAATCCTTTGAAGAGTAGAAAACAAGCTAGAACAAGGGATTAAAATGAAGCCTCATGAGCATGCATTTTCGGTCAAAAAGAAAAGTGATGGAAACCTAGATTTTCTTACACTTTCTTTACCTTAAGAGAATGGAGAAGCCAATGGAGTCTCCAAACTTGAATTTCCTCCTCTAATGGTGGTTTGGCTTGGCACCAAATCAAAGCTCTTGGAGTTTTGAAAAGATAGAAAGAGAGAGCTTGAGCTAACTAAGAGGAATATGTAATTTGTTTTGGTTTTGGAGCTAAAATGAGTAAGTTGTGTGCAAGAGAAGGTGGAGCTAGCATGGAGATGTGCTTCACGTTAATGGAGAAGGGAGAGAGCTTGAGAAAATCGTGGGAACAAGAGAGAATGAAGAGGTGAGGAGAGAGATGATTAAAGGTAAGATATTTATCTTTGTAAAGTGAATAGTAGTTTTGCTTTATAACTCTTTATTTGCTTAATGACTCATAAAGGTGGTGACTCACCTTATAAAAACCGGCCCCCATTAAGTAACAAGGGTATTAAGTCTTTGTTGACCAAATATCTCACTTATATTGACTTATGTTATAAACTAGCTTAATTAAATTACTATTCACAAAACAAGGCACATTGTTGTGAAATTTTTGATTTCCCATTGATATAGACTTCCAAATGTGATACTATATAGTACACATGTTAATTAAAGAGTAATGATGGACATTTAGCCATTCAAAACTCATTTACAAGACAATTTTTCAAAAATGTGCTTTAAGACTCCTTAAAGCACATTTTGTGTTTTAACTTGTTTTCAAGCTTGGTTTTCTTTGGTAATTGATTTAAAATGACCATTAGGATATTACTAAGGTCTTATAACAATATTTGGGTACTCTCCCAAGTCTCTCCAAGCTTAGAGCACGTTTTTGCTTAAACTGCTCTTTTGGTGTTTCCTTATGTTTTCTTTGATTAGAAATGTTTCTTAATGTTTATAAAGCATTATTTAGCCTCCTTTTATCTTAGTTTATCATTTAAACACCATCTCTAAGTTTGGGGTATTTCAATCTACCCCCCTTAAAAGAACTTTGTCCTCAAAGTTCACATATGTGCTTAACCATTCACGGTACTCAATTCCCTTAATCTTAACACCACATCTTATATTCACATTCACACATCTCAAGACTCAAAGGTCAATCTCAAATACAATACATAAGTATTATACATAACTCAAACTTAACACCAACGTGTAGCAACTTACACAAATTCACATCTTAACCAACCAAACAAACGACAAACATGATCTTTTCCTAACTCAAAAGCGAGGAAGCTTTACCCCCCCTAAAAAGGGGTACGCCCCGTACCCTATACAGACGATCTAGTCAGTAAACAAGGAAGGGTACTTCGCCCTCATCTTATCCTCTAATTCCCACGTGGCCTCTTCGACATCCTGGTTAGACCAGAGAACCTTCACCAGTCGCATTGACTTGTGGCGAGTCCCTAGTCTTACTGTCCAAGATTCTCTGAGGAGTTTCCACGGATCTCATATTCGGTTCTAATGTCAACCTCTCGAAGTGTCCCTAGTCTTACTGTCCCATCATCGAACATCAGCGTACGACTTCTGCCTATCTTGAGCAGCCTTCATGTTCTCCCTGATTTGCTGAACTTCAGCCTTAACTTGCTCTAAGTACTCTGGTCGTATAATGACCGTCTCACTCGACTCATCCCAGCAGAGCGGTGTACGACATGGTCTACCGTACAGCGCTTGAAAAGGTGCCATCTTGATCGAAGCGTGATAGCTGTTGTTGTATGAAAACTCAATCAGATGTAGTTTGTCAATCCAACTGCCCTGGAAGTCTAAGGCACATGCTCTCAGCATGTCCTCGAGTGTCTGAATAGTACACTCAGTCTGACCATCTGTCTGAGGATGGAACGCGGTACTCAGCTTGAGTTCTGTACCCAACGCTTCTCTGGTAGCTCTCCAGTACCTCGAAAGGAATCTGGTATCTCTATCTGACACTATGGTCTTCGGTATCCCGTGATGTCTCATGATTTATTTCTCGAATAACTCAGCTAATCTGGTCACCTTCCAAGTATCCTTCATCGGTATGAATCGGGCAACTTTGGTAAGGCGATCCACCACCACCCATATCATGTTGAGACCTCCCCTAGCAGGTGGAAGCCCAACTACAAAGTCTATGGAGATATCATGGAACTTCCACTCCGGAACTGGCATCGACTGTACCATTCCGCCCGGTCGTCGGTGCTCGAATTTCACCTTCTGGCACGTGAGACACCTCAAGACGAACTCGGTAACATCTGTCTTCATCCCCGACCACCAGAAGTATCTCTTCATGTCTTTATACATTTTAGAGGCTCCCGGATGGATGGAAACTGAAGAACAATGTGATTCTCTAAGTATACGGTCTTTCAGATCCGTGTTGCCCCGTGGTATGCATAGCCGGCCCTTAAGTCTGATCAGATCATCATCATGAAGTCTGAAGTCGTATTTCTGACTCTCAAAGGTACCATTTGTCAGCTTCTGTCTGACCTCTCTCATGTACTCATCTTTCCTCTGAGCCTCTCGCACCTCATCAACCAAGCTGGAGAAAGAAACTAGCGAATGGAGTGAGTGTGCTCGACGGCTCAGGGCATCTGCTACAACATTGGCCTTTCCCTCTTTGTATTGGAGGTCGATGTCATAGTCTTTCAGAAACTCTAACCATCTCCTCTGTCGAAGATTCAACTCCTTCTGAGTGAATATGTATCTCAAACTCTTATGATCGGTGTAGATCGTCACACTAACCCCGTATAAGTAGTGGCGCCATATCTTCAAGGCGAAGACGACAGCTCCCAACTCTAAATCATGTGTGGGGTAGTTCTCCTCATGTTTCTTCAACTGGCGTGAGGCATATGCCACTACCTTGCCATGTTGCATGAGCACGCAACCCAGCCCTCTGCCGGATGCATCACAATAAACCTCAAAGCCCTCTGTACCGTCTGGAATGGTCAGAACCGGTGCAGTGGTCAGTGAGTCCTTCAAGCTCTGAAATGATCTCTCATAGTCAACCGTCCATAAGAACGGTGCATCTTTCTTCATCAGACTGGTCATCGGTTTCGTGACCTTGCTGAAATCCCTAACAAACCTCCTGTAGTAACCTGCCAGACCGAGAAAGCTCCGGATGTCGGTAACAGTCTTCGGCCTTGGCCAAGTATGTACGGCATCAATCTTTTCTAGATCCACTGAGATCCTAGCATCTGAGATGACATGACCTAGGAAAGAGACCTGGTCAAGCCAAAACTCGCACTTGGAGAACTTAGCATATAGCTGGTTCTCCCTCAATATTTCCAATACTCTCCTTAGATGTTCCTCATGTTCAACCTTAGATTTCGAGTATATCAAAATGTCATCAATAAACACCACAACCGACTTGTCCAGCTGCTCCCGGAACAAGCGGTTCATCAGATCCAAAAACTTCACCGGTGCGTTCGACAATCCGAACGACATCACTGTAAACTCATAGTGGCTGTATCGTGTCCAGAATGCCGTCTTCTCAATGTCTCCCTCCTTAATGGCTATCTGATGATACCCCGATATGAGATCAATCTTGGAGAACACAGATGCTCCCTTCAACTGATCGAACAGATCGTCAATGCGGGGTAGTGGGTACTTATTCTTCACTGTCACTGCATTCAGCTCTCTGTAGTCGATGCAGAGGCGGAGACTACCATCCTTCTTCTTCACGAAGAGGACTGGCGCTCCCCATGGTGACACACTTGGTCTTATAAATCCCTTATTTTACAAATCTTTCAATTGTTCCTTTAACTCAGTCATTTCTGCCGGAGCCATACGGTATGGTGCCTTGGCTATTGGTCCGGTACCAGGTAGCAGCTCGATGGTGAACTCTACCTCCCGAGTGGGTGGCATGCCGGGCAGTTCCCGTGGAAATAAGTCGGGGAACTCCGACACTACCGGTAAGTCGGGGTCGAACTCAGGGTCTCTCTCTATGTCCTGTACATAGCAGTGGTACACTTCTTCCTTTCTCCTCAATTCCTTATACATTGCCATGGCGGTGATGATCTTAGTCGAAGGCTCTCTGGGCCTCTGGCGGTATGATATTGTTACCCCAGACGGACTCCTGAGTAGCAATCTATGCTCGGCGCAGAGGATACGTCCCTTGTGCCGCTCCAACCAGTTCATCCCAAGATAACATCAAATCCTAGCTCACTGAACTCAATAAACTGACTGGAAGGTCTTCCCCCTTAATTCTGACAATGGCTCCTCGGTAGTAACGAGTGCAACGAACCTTCTCCTTAGACGGGAGCATAACCGTGAAGTCTGGTAGCTCATCAGCGTCTAGCCCCAACCTGCTCGCGAAAGATGCCGAGACAAAGGTATGCGAGGCCCCTGAGTCGAAGAGAACTGATGCCTCAATCCCATTAATTGGAAAGGTGCCGGTGTGGATAGTACCGCTGGCGTCGGCCTGTGCCTCTGTAAGTATGCTTAATGCACCTTCCGTACCGAGTCCATAACCTAATTGTGTTCACAAGCTTCATGAGTATTGATGGTATAACAAGAGTCGTAACATTTATATGAACAACACTGTTATTTTATTCATAACCATCCTGGTTACAACATGTGCTTCAATCTTACATCTCATTCCTCACTTCATTCTAACATTACATGGCTAATATTGTCTAAAGGTTAGGTTTAATCTTCCTGGTCTCATGTGTGTCGCATTGATTACTGCTGAAGGTGCTGTATTCAGCTTGATTCTCTTAATCCCATGGTATAACATCCTTGATTCCCCCCATAATTAACACATCTCCTGACTTAAGTACCAACTTATTCGTACGGTCCGCACGCTTCTGCTCGCCGTATAAAAACTCTGCATCATCCCCAATGGACCAAGACACTACGGGTATCCCTCTTTCGAGAGACTCCGTTGTCTTGTCCTTATCCTGGTGTAGTCCAAGTCGCCCATCCTTCTCGTAGAAGTTTACAATGCAAATGTCTGCCTGAATGTCTGGAATCGGTTCAGCTTCCAACTGCTGAGCGATTTCCACGACTTGTGTAATAACTGGATGGAACTCTTCGGGTATTTCCGGTGGTGAGACTTCATCTTGCATCCTCGTGGTTTGGTAGTTCTTGGCATACGGATTCCAATCCTTGCCTAAGCTCATCATCTTTAACTTCATTCTTGCTCCCCCTGGGTACTCCGGTGTATAAAAACCTCCCGGTCCCATTCCTAGTTGATTGCATCTTCTGATGATGGCTATTTGTGCTTCGGGTGTCAGGTATCCCCTTAATAAAATCATACCTGGGCGGATAACCTGACATTGTTCGGTTGGAAAGTCTATGGTTTCGATGTCGGTGTGCTCCGGGTTAGGTGTAGATGGTATTGGATAGCAGATGTTGAAGCTTCCTAAGGTGGTAGTAGGTTACATCTTACTTAAGTTCTAATCTTATCTCATTCTTACTTAACTCATCTATTCACCAAACATGCATGATAATGCGGTAAGCAGGTAGTTTTATTACTAAATGGTTATAGCGGTACCTGGCCTCGATGAGGGTTCAGGCTCATCGTCCCGGTCCACCATGTGTAGTGTGGGTCCCGACTTCTGGGTCACCCTTGGGTTCTTGTCTGCCACCTGCTGCACCTTCCTCTGACCGTCAGATCCATCTCCCTGATCGGTCTTGCCCTTGCCCCTGGTATCGGGCCTATAGGCTCTGCTAGCAGGGTTCCGGTAACACTCATATGCCCGGTGTCCGTACACCCCACAAAAGTTGCACTCCACCTTATTCCCCTTGCAATCGAGTCCGGGGTGGTCCTTGTGACACCACCTACAGATGTAGCGTCGCTGGTAGCCACCACCGGCTCCCTTCTCAGTCTCAGATCCTGATAATTCACAATATCAATACTCATATCTCAAACGGTTACTAATTGTTTCTTAACTCATTCAATACCAATTCCTTACCCTTTGGCGCCCTAGAGCGCAGGGGTGTAGCTGCATAAGCATACGCCAACTTCAATGGCTCTTCCGGAGCCTTCTCCTTTTCCTCCTTCCCTTTTGGGTTCTGATTTTTCTGGGCCTGAGGCTGGTACTTTTGTTTCTTGTACCCTCCTTGCCCTTGACTCTCCGAGCTCTTACCAGCATTCTTCCTCTTAGCATTCTCCTCGTCCCTCAGCTGGACGGTTATCTCAACCTTAGCAGCGGCATGATAGCACTCCTGCTTTTCCACAGTATTAGTCACTCTTATTCTTCCATAATCTAAATCTTACTCATTACTTACTCAAATCTCAATCATTCTTATTACCTGCAAGGTAGTGTAACTCGTTGGCCCCATGCCGTAGCGGAGTCGATGGCTAAGCGCGCCATAGAAGCGGTCTACCTGGATCTGGTCTGAATACCCAAGACCTGGCAGAAGACGGAGCAAGGCGGTGAACTCTGAGTAATACTCGTCCACCGTCATCTTCTCTGTCTGCTTAAGCGCATCCAACTGCAAGCGCTTCTTCGTCTGGACATGGGCGGGGTAGTACTTTGCTCGTAGCAAGGCGGTGTACTGCTCCCAGCCGAACTCTGGATTGGCCACATGCTCGGCCCTCACCAGCTTCCACCAATCGCCTGCCGCCCCCTTCAGATAGAAAGCAGCCAGATGCACCTTGATCCCAGCAGGGACGTCAAGGGTCTCGAAGGCGGTCTCCAGCTCGGAGATGTACATCTCAAGCTTGGCGGGATCGGTCTCCCCCTTAAAGTGTGCGGGTCGAAGGTCTGCAAGACTCTTCACCCAATTCGGTTCCCGAGGTTGTGGCGGTGGAGGTGGTGCACCCACACCAGGCTGATAGCCCATATGCCCTAAGGCGGCAGCTACGATCTCTGCGATCGTCTGCCCTTCTGGTATCTCAGTCTCGTCGCCTCGACCACGACCTCGGCTTCTGCTTCCTGACATCTGAACAAGCATAACACACATTAGATTCGTATCCACCAATGTTTCGGTTAACGAATTTATAACGTCCGTAGACGGTAAAGACGATCCACACTTAATAGTGGTCATCTGACTCTACTCACTCTAACTTCTCACACCCTTAACCCATCACTTATTCCTTAACTATATCCTAACTCGGTGGTTACTTATGTCCGGTATTTCTTGATCAGAGCGTAACTACGCACTGATACCACTTTTTGTAACACCCCATCCAAAGCCAATCGTGGTTATCGCAAACTGAACACTTAATCGAATTCGTCGCAGCGGAAATAATAAACACCTGGACCTTGCCACGGTCTGATCGTTAGAATATACCGCCTTATCAATTACAACACTTATCCAAAATACATACCAACCCAAAATATCACCATCCATAATACCAACAACTAACCGAGTACAAGTAACTAAGTCATAATCACAACCTTACATCAGTTTAAATATCAACAGACGGGTGCACAAGCGCAACCCGTACTCAAAATAAACCTCCCATCCTAAGTCTAATCGCTCCTACTCTCGTAGTGCGTCCTCATGGGTCTCTTACCTGCAAGTGTAAAAACAGCCCCCAAAGGGGGTCAGCACGAATGCTGGTACACCCTCTCATGGCCCCCAAGCTAACGGGGCTACGACGACTAATTGTCGATAGCATGGAAATTGATTACATACACAAGCATGATATGGAGTGCAATAACAATAATCCACAGATGAACATGCATAGTTCGCAAACAATGAACGACTCAAGCGTTCCCTTATCAAGTGGGTTAGTAACCCCCTCCTTAGTCCTCATTTCCTTAATCTCAGTTCCTTACCTTACTTTAATCTCAACTTATTCTCAGTATACAAACCGTTCCTGGAAGGGAATGGTTGTAGCTTAATTCAAACCTGGGATTTAGGTGATCCCACCGCACCATCTTAATGCCACCTACTCTGGACGGGAGTCCAGCGTAGCTGAGCCGGCAACCGGCCCTAGGCTACAAGTCCGAAGACAAGTCCTTAAACGGAGGGCGGATCTGATTCAAATACTGTCCCCCTTTCCTTAGCATGCATGACCGGAGTTCGGTCCCGGGTTTCCTCACTCAAGTTCCAGTTAGTAGAAATCCTAATCACCATGTGCTAGCTAAGCCTTAACGGGCATTAACCAACAACCACCAAAACTTAACTCTTATTCTTAACTCAGTAAGTACTAAACTTAGTTAGTAACAATCTCAAGTCTCGCGGGTTAGTGCAAAGATAACACATACACAACGAGAACCAATATAACCGGTTGCATGCTTTATCTTGTTTTAGTCATAGCATTAAACAGATAGCACACAGCCGAGGGACACCTCGTTAGCAAGCAGGTCACAAGAAAGATTGTACCGTTCACCGTCGATGATCGTTTGGTTTTATCTCCTTAAGTCCCAATTCACCAATCCTAAAACATTCATTCAGTTTTAGGTTATTATTCAATTCAACTCATTACAATTACTTAGCCTTCCTAGGCATCAACTTTTACTCATTGTTTTTCACTAAGCCTTATGGTTTTTAACTTAACTCCTAAGTGCATCATTTCCTCATTATCTATTACACTTACTCTCCCTCTTAATGACCATTACACCCACCAAACATGTCCTTAATAATCTTATAACACCAATTCCTAATTACCCCCATCATTTCCTAACCTTAAACAAGGTTTTTGGCCAAAACAGTGGCATGTCCGAACTTGTGTCCGAACTTCCAAGTTCGGACGCAAGCCGTGACTTAAAACTGAAACAGACGCATGTCTGAACATGTGTCCGGACTTCGGAAGTTCGGACATGGGTCGAGGAAAATTCAAAGCAAAATATCATGTGTCCGAACCTGTGTCCGGACTTCCGAAGTTCGGACACAGTTCGAGACTCTGAGAATTTTTACGCAACAGGGCCTGTCCGAACGTCCATGACCGGACGGATGTTCGGACAAGCCAAACACTCATTTCCTTAGCCTTTAAACACTTATCCAATTTTCACCAAACTTCTCCTAGAGCCTCATAATGTCTTCTAACATCATTTGGTACACTTACACCCTCATACAACAACCATAAAACTCATTTTCTATTTCCTTAAACACTTACTCACTTCATACCAAAATTCCTACACTTATGATATTTTCTCCTTGGTTTTCTAAGTGGTGTTTCATACCTATGATAACCACTATGCCAATAATGTTTCCTCACCACTACAACATCATCTCCAAAGCATCTTTTCTTGCACTTTCCAAGGTTTTCCTTAAATTCTAAACTCTAGTTTCTACCTAAACCACTTAAAGTTTTTATGCTCTTTTACCTCAAACTTACTAAAGATTCCTAGCTTCTTTTATCAACATTTACCTAAGTCCTAAATACCCAAGTACATACTTTTGATTCCTAAATTCTTCATGGTGATACCTAAGTCATTATAAGTCATTAGAACACCTTAATCTCACTCTTTTTCATCGAGACAACCTCTAGAACATCCTAGTACTTCCTTAGTCATTAAATCCCCTTAGAATATCTTAAACACTTAAGTTCTCCTTTAAATTTTGCCATGGTTCTCTAGTATATAGTACATCCTAACACTTGGTTTTTCTCCATCAAACAACCAATACCACTCAAATTCTCATCATAACACCTTAACACACAATTTACACCAAAACTACACCACATCATCTTATAGTGCATAAACTTAAATGCTTGGCACTTAGGCCCTTAAATGACAATAATCTTAACCACTGAATTTCCACATATATTTTCCTTCAACCTGCGAATACACACAACAAGGCTCCCATTGAAATAAAATGCTTCTTGTAATTCACTTTGATATTCTTAAACTATCTCTTTTTCCTCATTTGCTCCTTAGTCACAAGTTCACAATCATGATCATTGTTTCTCCTAGGTCATATATAGCCTTTTTCTAATGTAAACTCTACACTAAACTCACCACATATCTAAATCCCATTCCCTTAAACAATAAAACACCTTAAGGTAAGTAATTTACCTTGTTCTTTTGCAAGCTTTAAAAACTTTCTTCCTTAGGTTTTCCCTTCCTCAATCTCGGTCACCAATATATATCTCCTTGCCAATGTTCTAACCAATATCCAATGACTCCAATGTACTAGATAATACATTAACCCTAAGGAACAAACCCTAGGTTAAAATTGTGCTTTAAGGTATTAAGGTGATTGTTTTACCTTGGTTTCTCAAGACAAGCTTGGATATGAAGCAAGAAGGACCTCCTCAATCCTTTGAAGAGTAGAAAACAAGCTAGAACAAGGCATTAAAATGAAGCCTCATGAGCATGCATTTTCGGTCAAGAAGAAAAGTGATGGAAACCTAGATTTTCTTACACTTTCTTTACCTTAAGAGAATGGAGAAGCCAATGGAGTCTCCAAACTTGAATTTCATCCTCTAATGGTGGTTTGGCTTGGCACCAAATCAAAGCTCTTGGAGTTTTGAAAAGATAGAAAGAGAGAGCTTGAGCTAACTAAGAGGAATATGTAATTTGTTTTGGTTTTGGAGCTAAAATGAGTAAGTTGTGTGCAAGAGAAGGTGGAGCTAGCATGGAGATGTGCTTCACGTTAATGGAGAAGGGAGAGAGCTTGAGAAAATCGTGGGAACAAGAGAGAATGAAGAGGTGAGGAGAGAGATGATTAAAGGTAAGATATTTATCTTTGTAAAGTAAAGTAGTTTTGCTTTATAACTCTTTATTTTCTTAATGACACATAAAGGTGGTGACTCACCTTATAAAACCGGCCCCCATTAAGTAACAAGGGTACTTAAGTCTTTGTTGACCAAATATCTCACTTATATTGACTTATGTTATAAACTAGCTTAATTAAATTACTATTCACAAAACAAGGCACATTGTTGTGAAATTTTTTATTTCCCATTGATATAGACTTCCAAATGTGATACTATATAGTACACATGTTAATTAAAGAGAAATGATGGACATTTAGCCATTCAAACGCATTTACAAGACAATTTTTCAAAAATGTGCTTTAAGACTCCTTAAAGCACATTTTGTGTTTTAACTTGTTTTCAAGCTTGGTTTTCTTTGGTAATTGATTTAAAATGACCATTAGAATATTACTAAGGTCTTAGAACAATATTTGGGTACTCTCCCAAGTCTCTCCAAGCTTAGAGCACGTTTTTGCTTAAACTGCTCTTTTGGTGTTTCCTTATGTTTTCTTTGATTAGAAATGTTTCTTAATGTTTATAAGGCATTATTTAGCCTCCTTATATCTTAGTTTATCATTTAAACACTATCTCTAAGTTTGGGGTATTTCAAACTATATAACCGGATCTTATATGGGGCGAAAGCATAATTAGTGGGAATATAAATGCCCACCTGGTAATTAAGGAAATTAAATATTAAAACTATAGTTTATAAGTGAATATATAATTTATATAAACTCTTTGGGGTTAAAATGTAATTATAAGAAATTCTAAGGCAAAGCCGAAAATTAATGTGGCTAGTTGGTGATTTAAAAAAGTTAAAGTGTTCAAATATTAATTACTAAATTTATAGTGGTGGTTTAGTGATTTAATTAATTAAGGAAATGAAACTATGTAATATAAAGTATTTTGGAGTATAATGTAAAGTTTATGAAATAGATGAGGTTATAATATAATAATCGAAAAGCATGATGAATTTATGAGATTAAAATATTTGTAGGTCCTATATGGATATTTAGGAAATTTAGAAAGGAAATTATGATTTAAGGATTTATGGAATTAAAACTATATTATATACAAGTACAAATAATTTACTTGTAAAAGAAATAATATTATTTGGGGTTAGTTTGTGACTAATAAAGATATGGGAATAATATGCCCATACGTAACATGTAAATATAATTTGAAGAATTATTAAGTTGTTATGTTATTTAGGCAATTATATATAAGTATCATAAATAGTACATGTGTATGAATATATATATTTTAGATTTTCAAGTAAATCAAAAGGGAATGAATATAAGGAATTTAATGTGGAAACACCAAATAATATTTGGAGTTATAACATATTTGAAAATAAAGTTAAGAGGAGAATTAATTAACAAATGACCAATAAATGTCATTGATTAAATTATAAATTATTATGTCGTTTGAACAATTGTAAAACATGTAACATAAATGGTACATGAATATATAGTTATATGCATTAAAAGATTTAGAAATAAATCACAAGGAATAAAAATAAGTTATACATCCAATCATAAGGTAATTAAAAGGAATTACCACACAATATAAGTTTTATAAATTAAGACTACATGATTTGGAAATATCTAAATACCTTAAATGATAATAAGGAAAAGAGGTGAAAGGAACTACCTAAGTATAAAGGGATGAACCTCACATGAGATAACAAATATGAAATCGTTTCATGAATCAATAAAATTATCATATGAGAGTTACATAAATTAACACTCTCAGTTAATCCTATTCTAGGACTTTGTTTGACCAGATGTTGACCGGGAACTAAACAAGTACAGTCTACGGTGAACGGTATGAAATTGTTGCAGTCTGCTTTCTACCGGATTACACCGGCTTGTGTGCTATCTGTTGTTTGAATTAACAACCAAGATAATTGTATGTAAAATGTTGTATTACTCTTGTGCACTGTTGTGTTATTTTATGTGCGTGATGTTACTAACTATAACGTGTATGTTCCACGCATACAACACTACATTACCAGTGGATTAAATACCTGCGAATTATTATACCGAGAACTTGTACACAAGTTTCTCACTAACTTCACTTTATAACGAACGTCGTTATCCTAATCGTGATAACTGACAATACACATTACTTTGTGTTCTTTCTTAACGTCCTTGTGTAACATCTAACAATACTCTACTACGAGAAGCGAGGAGCCCAGTTGTTCTGGCCATGCATGCTACAGGAGTTGTACCTGTCTCAGGTCGTCTCCTATTCAAATATACGTCGCGACGGAAGTTTTGGGTGCACTCTTTGTCCACTCACCAGGACCATACCGGAATATTATTAAGTTGGGAGGAAGACTGCATTTCTCTCGAGGGTACGATACCCATCTTTTTAAGTACAGGAGTTAACTACGTTATCTTCTGAGGGAATTATTACCCACCTACTTGTACGAGAGTCCCATCTCGTCTAAGGGTTTATCATACCCGGCCAATTTACTCTATGAAGATAGAGTTTAACGAGGTCACTATACCTCCACTGTTTAATGAACTCTTATGTACATGTTAGTCCCATTGTGTGGATCTGACTACTATCAAGCAATTACAGAACATCTAACTTGACCTTCTGAAGTCTTGTTCTGTGTGACATGATTGTCCTTGTATAAATGCTTGTTATGATTATGTTATGATGCTTATTTACAGCTTTACAAAAATGACTTGCATGTATACGACAAAATAGTTGGTGTGGCCCATTAGCTTGTGGGCTGCACGATTTCATACTGACAAATAATTTTGCTGAGCCGTTTCATGGTTAAACAATTCCAGATACCTGAAGAATGAAGAGATCACCCGACCGAGTGTAGGTGGGGTAGAATTAAGACAGGGATTGTTACTACCGACATCATTTTACAGTACTGTATTTTTATTGGTTTTGTTATTTTAAGCGGTTTGTATTCAGCGCTCAGACCGTATCATTTGTAAGTTGTATTGGAGTTATCCTTGTTAGTCACATGGGTGACTAACGACGTTGTAGCACCACCCGTTAAGTTGTATATATTTTCCGCTGCATTTCCAGTTATCTTTGGGAGCTATCATCGTACAGGTTGTGGAGTTTCGGGTTGGGGTGTTACAAAAAGTGGTATCAGAGCGTAGTTGCGCTATGAGATCTGAATACAACCAAAATTAACCTTGGGATACAGGGTGTGAGATAGTACAGTGAGGACTAGTAAGTTAGTTTTTACTTGGTCCGCCGAACGGCGTTAACTGTCCAAACTTATAGTAACTATAAGTTGTGACCTGCCTAAATAACGAGCAGATGTCATGAAAGGAAATACATTAATTAACGTAAAGTACTTAAGACTACTTGAACTATTGAAAGGATGTATTGAAGACCGTACGGTTCCATCACTACTCACATGAGAAGCTGACGACATTCGACAGTGATGCCATACCAGTGACAACGGGAAAGGCTGACAATACCGCCAAGTATACAATGATGAAGGAGTATATATATATATATCACAATGGACATACACTGCATGATGATCCAACCTGCATGGCGCACTTGCTTCAACAAGTGCTACTCCAGTAAACCAAATAAAGATGGAAACCATAAAGACCTACAAGCTGTGGCTAACTATAAGGACGTCAGATCGTACCTTCCAAGACAGTGATGAAGTAATATCCAGAGTCGAGTAAAGATAGCATAACCTAATAATGCTTGAAGAACGAACGCAAGAGTTAAAGGCACCAGGCAGACGAATGAAGACCTCCTTGGGAAGAGCAAACACTGAATTTATGGGATACCCAGGCACTGAGCTTGCCGCCCAGTGCGGGACTGGAAAAAAAAATCTTACCATCCTTATTAACTTCGCGAGAAGATTATGCGAAACCTTGAAATATGACTATCACTATAGTCCTACAAAAATAACCAATGATAATGTCAAGAGAAACATAATCTCACTATATCTAATGAATACATCCATCATGGATAAGCCCGGGATTTAATACCTGAGCTAATACAGAGGGTCTCAGCTAGTAGCAATATAGTGAAAATGCTGGACTCCTAATTAATAAAGAGAAGAGAACAGACCTCGAATAATTATATTTTGAAGTCAGGAGAACAACCTAATTCGCAATACCAAATGCTACATATATACATATAATTTGGAGATTGTAAACCTAAAACTTTGAGGAGTATTAATATATTTCAGAGGGTTAAGTATCATAAAATATACCTACCCTACTTTAAGGCACATGTCCTACACTATCTTTATGGATTTATACGAGCATATGTCTTCTATGACAGCTCAATTTGTAAATGCAAGTAAAGAGCGCATAAGATCAAATAAAGTTAACTCCTAATGTAATATAAATTTTAAAGCGAACTCAATAATGAAGGAGTGTAAGTATATTAAGAGTGAATTCATATATACTCTAAAAGTGAGTGGAAGTTAAACTAAAAGGAGGAAAACATACCCCTTGACTTGTAACAAGTGTTTTACACGTGAGCTTTTCTAACGCTATACACCAATCTCTATAACTTTAAATACTCTATTTAATACACCTAATCGACCTATTTTTGGAAGCCATTGAGCTGGTGAATTAATCACATTTCAAGACGTAGAAACAAACAATAAGTTTTGACTATCTGGTCACCAAACTGTAGGATTCAGCTGAGAACCCTTAGTTCAAAAAAGGTACTAATGTTAAAAGGTACTTAACCTAGGTTGAACATATAGTTCACCTGATTCATGGAATTTTGAAATACCCCAAACCTTGATATATTGTTTAAATACAAACTATGATATTTAAAGGCTAAAAAGTGCCTTAGAAACATCAGTGTACAATTTAAGCCATAGTAAAACACATAAAGCACTAAGACACAGGTTGAGCAAAAACATGCTCTAAGCTTGGAAGTGAACTTGGTTAGGACCCAAAGAGCCTACCAAGACTTAATAATATTCAATTATGATTTAATAAGGCTAATTAAGTCCTTAGGAAACCTTGGTAGACAATTAAACCAAACAAAACATAAATAAGTACCTTAAAGTCAATATGGGCAAAAATGTGCTCTAAGCTTGGGATAAATTTGTATAAGACCTAAAGGTCATACCTATACCTTATAAATATGTTAATGAACATATTAAATCAATTACTAAAGAAAAACAAGCTCGAAAACAAGTTAAAACACAAAATGTGCTTTAAGGAGCCTTAAAGCACATTTTTGAAAAATTGTCTTGTAAATGAGTTTTGAATGGCTAAATGTCCATAATTACTCTTTAATTAACATGTGTAATACTTAGTATCACATTTGGAGGTCTAAATCAATGGGAAATAAAAAATTCACAAGAATGTGCCTTGTTTTTGTGAATAGTAACAAAAAATGCTAGTTTATGACATAATCAATATAAGTCAAGTAAGTTAATTGGTCAACAAAGACCATGACTTGGCCTAAAACACTAAGGGGCCGGTTTTCCAAGTGTGACTCATCACACTTAACTAATGAATCAAATAAGAAAGAAAAAGCAAGTAAATTCACTATTTACTTAACAACTTTAAATATCTACTAAAGTTACCTCTCACCTCACCTTTCTTCATTCCTTCTCATCCCCACCGATTTCTTCATCTTCTCCCAAGCTCCAACCGGTTTTGCTACAGCAACTACACCATCTCCTTCTTTGAATGCTTGTAACTCCTAGCTCCATGGTCCAAATTCAACTTCAAGACCACCATTCTTCTAGTTTGAGCAAGCTCTACTCTTCTATCTTTTCAAATCTTCAAAAGCCTCATTTCGGTGCCATGGAGATTCACCATGTAAGGAGCTTGAGTTTATATATTTTGTGCCTTGTTGATCACCCTTGCTTCAAGGCAAGGAAAAACCAAAGAAAACTTCATTTCCTTCACTTTTGTTGTTGACCGAAAATTCACCATGTAATGGTGTTTTTCTCTTGCTCATTCATAGCTCATTCCAATCATTCAAGGGCTTGGTGGGAACCCTCTTGTTACATATTCAAGTTCTCTTTCAAATTCAAAGGTAAATATCATTTTAGTGTATTAAAACACTTATGTTAAACTAGGGTTTGTATACGAGTTTAAGTGTGAATTCTTAAGCTCATTACCCTTATATGTGTATTGATTAGAAAGTTGACAAGTGATCAAACTCCTTGCTGATTTTTGGTACAAGGAAACAAGAAAGAAGTTTGAGAGGAAAAGAGGTAAACAAACTATCTCAATATAGTTTAAATGCCTTAGGAAAAATGAGCTTGATTTGCTTAATAAAATACCTAAGGAGCAATGGTGAATGACCTACCTAAAATGCTCTCAAGGAAACTATTAAAGGGCATATGTGTTGTTGTATGTAATTGCAGGTCAAAGGCATTATTTATGTGGGAAATTCAGTGTTTAAGGTTTATGCAATTTAAGGGCCTAAGAGCCATGTTATTTAAGGGCCTAGGTGCCAAGCAATTTGATTATGCACTATATTGTGATGTAGTGTAAATTTGGTGAAGTTTTGTGTATGAGAATATTCTTGATGGGTTTAGGTGTTCTTGAATGTCTAATGGTGGAAAACAATGTGTTTTGGTATGTCAATATGCTAAGAGAACCCATGGAAAAAATTGGAAAATTTATAAGAAGTTCTAAGTGTTTTAAATGAGTTTTAGTGAACTAGGAAGTATTAGGAAGATGGTGAAACAAGTGAAATATGGTGTTCTTAAGTGTTATGATGCCTTGGGCATAGTCTTGGAGGATTTAGAAATCAAATGGGTGTTGTAAACACACCAAAGTTATGTTGTATGAAATGCTAAGTCTTGTGCAAGTTTTGGTGATCAAAGGAAAAATAATGCCTTGTGAAGACTAAGTGTGAACAAGGAAATTTAGTTAGTAAGAAAAGATGCTTGGGAGATGATGTTAAGGTGTAGAGGAAACACCTTGGTATAGTGGTCATTATAGGTGAAATACCACTTAGAAATCCTAAGGAGAAAACATTCCAAGTGCTAGGAAATTTGTAAGAAATTTGTGGAATGATAAAGATGGTTTTGGTGTGTGATTTAAGGAGTTTAGTACATGGCTAAAGGTGTGTTTGAGGTGCCCAAATGAGGTTAGAACATACTAGGATACATGAGGTGAAGTTTGGAGTCAAATGGGAATTTAGAAACAAAGGTCTGGAGCCGACCGACCTTAGGGACCGCACCTGTAAGGTCGGTCGAGCTCAGTTTACACTATCGGAAAGAGTTTCTGGAATGGACCGACCTTGGGGACCGGACTTGCAAGGTCGGTCGGGCTTGTATTTTTGGTACGGATTAAGTTTCTGGAATGGACTGACCTTGGGACCGGACTTGCAAGGTCGGTCATGTCTAAATTTTTGAACGGGAATTGTCTCTGGAATGGACCGACCTTGTGGACCGATTTGCAAGGTCAGTCGAAGTAGAATTTTTGACGGTAATATGTTCTGGAATGGACCGACCTTGTGTAAGGTCGGTCGGTAAGGTCGGTCGGACTAAAAACATTGTTTAAGGTTATAGGATGATGGGGATTATTAAGTAATGATGTTATAAGATTGTTAAGGACATGTTAAGTGAGTTATAATGACAATTAGTGGGGGAAAGTTGTATTTAAATGAAAAATTAAAACAAGTTAAAAGGTGAAGTTATTTAACTAGTTAACGGGGATAAGTTATGAGCATTAGACTTTAAACAATCATGTTACCCCGATGTTAATAAAAGTAAATGTAATGTTACCAGTTGTTCAAAGATGTTACGAGGAACATGTGATGTCACGTTAGAGTGAAACCCCGGTGACAGGTATGGTTTTCTTGCAACCTGTGTCCTACCGGATTACACCGGCTTGTATGCCAATGTGTTTTTCTGTATGCTTGCCACGTTGTAAGATAAAACATGTAAAGAGTTTATAGTAATTCATTTATGTGGCGTGTTCAACTCCGATACCATTTAACCTCGAAAGTGTTAAACCTTAGCTAACTGAGTCTAGGATCACATGAGAGTTCGGTATTCGGATTAAACGACCCGAACCATGGGACGTTCTAACCACGGCTATGCTTGTGTTAATTGTGTGATATTTGTGTGTGTATGTAAGGACCTCCCTCGTATGTTTAACCCAGTTGTAATACTGTATGGTGTGTGGATGTGATAGACTCCATTGTGGGGCTCTAACTAATATCTAAAAGTAAGTATGTACTAACGGGGGTGGTGAAATCCGGTTAGGCCGGTTGCGCGTTGTTTGGGAGTGGGTATCCTTTTTAGCCTTACCCTCCTCTCTGTTATGGTTGTTTCCCTCACGGGTTATGATCTCCCATTAGCTTACTCCAAAGCTTAGCTTTTCTGACTTATGATCGGTTTAGGGGGAACATGTGTTTGTGTGGTGTGTTCGGGTCACTAAATCCGAACCATCTTAACTTAAGTTACTCGTCCGACTATTAGGACGGTAATGAGTGTTGTATAACGAGTTTATCATGAGGGTGACATCATTCTCTAGGCTCACCAGTGAATTAACTATGTTTGGGTCGGTTCCTAAGAGAACCGTTCCCGTTATGTTATTTGTTGTTGTTGTACTGCAATTCCCATTGCGATGTTGTTATGTGCACGTTGAAATGTGGGAAGTGTTGTTATGTGGTGTATGTTATATGTTGTGAAATGTTGAGTATGTGGATCATGGATATGAATCCCAGTTTGTGATAAGAGGCGTTTAAGGATAACCCGATTAATGGGAAAGTGTCGCCTATTAAGGAAGTAGCTCGATTAGAGGAGAACACTCTAGGGTTAATGAACGCAATGAGTGACTTATCAAGTAAGGATGTGTTATCTGTTTGTTGAGCCCATTGAGGTGGAATGTTATGTGATGTGTGTTTATAGTTTACATGCATGATTCAAATATAATCAACCGCATGCTAAGGCGACAATTAGTTGTGCGTGGCCCGGTAGCATGCGGGCTGCGGGATTACCATACCAGCAAAGGTGCTGAGCCCCTGGGGGGGCACCTGAAATACCCCGACCTTAAATATGGCGATTAAATTATCCTAATATGTAATTAAGAGCCTAATAATGCTTAATAATATTGGTAAGCAGAAATAAATCCAAAAGAAATAAAGAAACGCTTAAAAGCGTGAACCGCTAAATAAGCATTAAATAACCATAGGAGGTATGAAACCTCGGTTAGCGTATTATAAGGATTCTAAAGGCTTAATTAAGTCTAAATAAGTATTAGGGAACAAATCCCGAAGAAAACGGATCCTTAAAATGAATTAAAATCACTAATGAACATTAAAGCGCGTTTTTCGAGGTAACCGAGAAAACGTGTCTTAAGCGGGTCAAATAGACTCGTAATAATTTTGGTCAACTAAATATTCATTAATAAATATTAGTGAAGCTTTAGAACCAATAAAATCAAGAAAAACGAGAAATTAGTAAAAACTGTCAAAAACGGGAAGTTGTGGGGTAGAAAATAAATAACACAAACTTATGTGTCCACTTTTAAATAAAAAGTGAAGCTGTGTGTGTGTGTGTATGCCAGCCGATGGCCCCCCCTATCCCTCACACTCTCTCACACACTCACTACTCTCTTATTTACAAAACTACAAAACTAATAAAGTAAAAACACTCACTTTATTCTACTCTCACATACTCTCTCCTACCCATTCTCTATTCTCCCTCACGTGAACACCCCTCACCAGCACTCTCTCTTTTCTTCCTTTCTTCTTCCATGCGATTTCCATGGAGATTTAGCAACCCTCACAAAAACACCAACTTCTCTCCTTTGTAACTCCCTCAATACTCTTCCAAAAATTATAAAAACCCCACCATTGTACTCCTCTCCTCAAGAGCTACATTTTCATCCTTCCAAAATCCAAAAACAAGCATTTTCGATTTTGAGGGTATACCCCATTTGGAGTTTCAAGACCACCATTAGAGCCACCTTGGTCTCCTTGTTCTTTTGAGGTAAAAATCTCTTTTAAACTCCATCGTTTTTCTAGCCTTGTGGGCAAAACGAAAATGTGAACTAAAGCCTTGTTTACTCCTTGTGTGTATAGCCGATTTTGGCATTTTGGTGGTGAGAGAAATCTTGTTCTTGAGCTATCCCAAACAGCTCTTGTGCTCTTGGAAGGTAATAAATTTTCTAAACCCTAAAACCTAGATTAGAACTTGATTAATGGTTAGGGTTAGTTTTAGTATTAAAATGGTGTATTGAAATGTATGTGAATGGGTTGTAGTGTTAGAAAAGGTTTACAAACCGGTGAGAAGAGGAGAGGAAGAGGAAAGAAGAAGCAAGGAAGGAGAGAAAGAAACTAGGAGAGGAAGAAGGTAAATTATGCTCACCTTTGAGTAGCTTTGTAAATGAATGTGTAACAGAGTTTGGGGATGAAATGTGTATGGTAAAATGGAGATGTATTGGTAGCGTAATGTGTAGAAGAAAATAAGTGTTTTGAAACCTTTAAAAGACATTTTGAAACTTGTCAAAACAGATTGGGAATGAGTTATTAAGTGCAGGAATTTTAAGTGTTGTTTTAGTATTGGTAATGTACATGGGAGCTTGTATATTGATGTCTATTGAAACAGGTAAAATGAGTGTTGAGATATGAATTAGAACATGTGGTGAGAGTATAAAATTATAGGGGAGACTATGGCGAAATTTACCTAGGAATGGAACACTTAGTGTGTTAGAAACTAGGTGACTAAGGTGTGTATGTGTAACAGATTTTGATTAAGGAAAATAGAGGGTAAGTTGAGAGAGATGGGAATGTATTCTAAATGCATTAGGAATGTTAGAAATGTCGACAGAAGAGGGAGATATAGAAGAGGAGTGTAAATGGCAAAATCTGTAGCAAAAAGTATCTAAGTGCATTGTGGAAACTAGGAGGAATGAGTGTACAAGATTTGGTGAAATGAAGAGTTGGACTTGGGTGTAGATATTGTAGTGCTTGGAAATGAATTGGAATGGTAGGATGGCATTAGGAGAGGGAACTATGCATGGAGGAAATAAGAACCCAAAATCTGTAGCAAAAACTACTTGGAGAAACTATTGTAAGTGTTGAAAGGAAGTAAGGAATTGGGTAAGTTGTTTGATGGATTTAGTAATGGATTTGGTGAATGAACTAAGGAGTATTAGGAGGTTTAATTGGTGTTATAACGTGTGGGAATGAGTGTAGGAACAATGGGGGAGTAATGGGTGAAAGAGGGGACTGAAAACAGAAATTAAAATGCAAATACTGGGCCGGACCGAACTTGCGACCGGACTTGCAAGTTCGGTCGAGCCCAGATTTACAAAGACGGGTGAGCTACTGGAATCGACCGAACTTGCGACCGGACTTGCAAGTTCGGTCGGACCAGAAATTTTTCCCCGTCTGTAACCTACTGGAATCGACCGAACTTGCGACCGGACTTGCAAGTTCGGTCGGTCCAGAAAAATTTCCCGAGGATAGCTACTGGAATCGACCGAACTTGCGACCGGACTTGCAAGTTCGGTCGGGCCAGAAATTTCCGTGGTGTAGATAGCTACTGGAATGGACCGGACTTGCAAGGTCGGTCGCAAGTCCGGTCCAGTCAAAAAAAAAAAAAATTATTATTTCAATTAAATAATAATTATATATATATATATGTATATATATGTATACTCACATATATATAAATATACATGTATGAAGCATGCTAATAGTAAGTAAGAAAATAAAACTTAAGGTAATGAAATAAGTAAGTAATGTGTAAGTGTAGGAAGCTTAAGGACTTAGTAAGTATGAATTAGTAAACATAGTAAGAGCAATTGAATTAAGTAGTAATAGTTAGATTAATCGTTTGAATGTATGTATATCATAGGATTTGAATTGTGAATACCGGAGGAACATTGGGATACAAGTACAACGGTGAAAGGTATGATTTCTTCATGCCCTGTATCCTAATCTGGTTACCCCGATTTGTGTGCTTATTTGACCACCTAATAAGATAAATGCATGAACCGGATTATATTGCACTTACTTGTGCTTGTTTACATTGTTCTTGATATTTGTCTTGAACAATAGTTTGTATAATTCATAAAACATATGGATGATGATGATGTGTATTGTATTTTGTAGTGTACTTGTATGTTGCACTGTATTTTGTATGGATGTGTATATGAGCTTGTACTGTACTATTGTGGCTTGAATGTTGACTTGTGCTAATTCCTAACTAGCTAACTCCTAACTTAAGTGAGTAAATTGGAATGAGTACAAGTCCGATATAGCTTCGGCCACGCGTGAGGATGAGGTGACACAAGAGGTTGGATCCGATTCCTGGTTCGTAAGCTGGTCCACGGCCCAAATCCCTTAAGTGGGTAGCATCCGGATTAGTGAACCAAGTAAATCCCGGAGGTGGGACGGTAGTCCCAGGGCCGGAGGTCCCGACGACTTAACTTGAGTAAGAGCAAGAGTAAGTAAGTAGTAGAGTATGAGAAGGAGTAAGTATGTGTGCATGGAGTAAATGAGTAAAAGAGTAATCTCCACCCGATTAACCCGGGTGGACCAATATGGGCTAACAAGATATTGGATTGTGTATGAATTGCGTATGTATTGTATATTGTATTGGGTATCTTGGAATCCAGAAAGGTAAGTGTGTATCGTTGGGCTATGTGGATTACTATGTATGAACTAAAGTGTATGCATTGAAGTGTATGTATGTATTCTTGCGTAGAGTATCGTAGTATCTGTATGAAAGCATGTATGCATGTATGTATGAATAAAATGAACCGCATGTATTCGACCAAGTGGTCGGCGTACCCTCACTAGTACGCGGGATATGCGGTTATCATGCTCGGCGAAAGCTGACCCCTTCGGGGGACATTTTTTAGTGTGCAGGTACCCGAAGCGAATATGGTCAAGGAAGAGACCGGAGGCACGCCCTTGTAATTAGAAAGTAAGGTAGTGGTGAGGAATGGGTAGTAAGTAGTCTCTTAGTGAGTATGTAGGAACTTGGATGAGGTATTGTACTTGTATAAGGATTCTAGTAAACTCGGTATGTAGATTATATTGTATTGTATTTGGAGTATTGTATTGAATGGAGAGTGTAGCAGTATTTGGTAAATGGAGAATGTATTGTAGATTTGTAGTACTCGGGATTCCGGTCCATCAGACCGATGCTGTATGTAGCAGTAGTAGCCTTGTTAGTCACGTGGGTGGCTAACGGCATTGTAGCACCCAATGGATGTAAGTAGGTATCCGCTGCGTGTATCTGGTGAGTAAGGGGATTGGACGTTAATGACTGTATTAATAGTAGGGGTGTTACAAAAAGTGGTATCAGAGCGAAGTATCGCTCTGATGACTGGAAATACCGAGCCTAGGAATACCGAGTTAGGAATTAGAAGCTTAGGGCTAAGGGCTGAGTGTTAGCATTAGAGATATGCTAATTAGGAACTACCGGTGAGTACCGGATACCTACAATACCAGTCCCGCCCGCCGCAAACCCCACTGTGTAACTAGGGAAAGGACGCCAGAGAGAAGGAAAGTCCTCTCATACTCGGGGAAACCCGATCTGGCAGTTGTGAAGCAATCACACTGTAAACAAGAACCGACATATAGTAAATTCCAGGGATTGGAAGCCCGGAGATGGATCCCGGTTAAACCGCAATACCCGCACTCCATAGCGGTGGAACGAGCACTCCAACCACGAGGAGGCTGCAACTTACAACAACATGGGGCGACATGCTTAGCAGTCGCGAAACCTAGCTAGTCAACCAACAGCAGGAAAGAAGCACTAACCGTGCAACGGAATGGAAAAAGGAGTAATAACGGAACCCGAGGCACAAGTCTACGGATAGTAACACTTGAATAATACCACCAACGGTATACTAGCTGGCTAAGGACATAGTCGGAGCGGTCTACTCCAAAACTACGACGCCATTAAGGTTGCAATACCTGGCCAACATAGCTCAGACAACTACAAGAACAACCATGGAATGTAATCCAATAGGACTACAAGAGTAGTGCCTAAACAAGGAAGACTCAGTGACCGCCACAGATGTGTGGGAACGAGCCACAAGGAACGACACTAAACCAAATAGAACGGGAACCTCCAAGGAGTGGAGGAGTACCCAGGTCTACGACAGCCATGTCTAGACCACCTAGAAGCTACCTAAAGGAGCGAGTATACCAATTGAAGATCAATAAGATCAAGGAAGAGTCGACAAGACTAACAAACACAAATGGAAACCCTACCAAGATTAGTATAAGATTACCCAAAAACAACCAGTACCACGCACTTGCCACGGCAAGTGCAGTAAAGACAGAGATATGTAAGGGAACACTAACACGTCACAAGTACATAGAAATGTACGGTGACAGTAACGAAACAATCACAGGATCACACATCCTAACAACCAGACGTATAGAACCTTGGAAAGGCCTAACGGCCCGACCGGTATTTAGAACATACCAGTCAGCGAGAGGCTAGACTTGGTCAAGACCTCAAACATGGCTATGCCATGAGAGATTTCTTTTAACACCGAACCATTGTTCTTAAAACCCAAAATTTTCCTTTCAAAACCACCTTCTTTTAAAAACCTTGAATTTTAAAACCGAACCAACATGATTATGGTGAGTATCATAGAATGATACAAGAGGAGTTGGCAACAGAATACTTCACCTAGGCGTGACGAACACTACGAGTGTACCCGTTACGGGATGTGGGACAACCGCACTCCGAAGGAGCTTGCGGGCCCGACATATAGTTGGGTAAGTGGCAACGTATCAACATGGTACCCCACGTATGTGCACGTGTAGTGTACGACACACGGGAAGTAGTCAGCTCCGTTCTACGGACCATCAGTGAGTTCAAACCAGAACAACTGGACACCTCAGACAATTCAGCATAAAGGAACTCAGAAGACCCATCTGAAGATAAGGAGTAAGAACTAGGAAGTGCAAACGGCACAGACTAAACAGTATAGACATTGGATATGTCTCAAATAATCTAAGCAATTACCTGACAGCTGGATGGAATGCCCAGCCTAAACACATGAAGGCGAATGCCTAATGTGAACCTAACAATGCTCAACAAATGGGACAGAACTCCCAAGAGCAACCCCAAGATTACCACAAGTACACTCCATCATTGAAGGGGATATCAAACCTAGTCCTAAGCACTAGGAGCAAGTGTAAACAGTCTACCCAAGAACGGGAGACGTTACAACCCAAAAGGGGACGACTCAGCTACAATACCAAAATGGTATAGAGGACGACACACGTTTATAAACATTAGCCGGATGTAACGGCACAGCCACCAACACCCAGGAGCGATCCTTGAAGGGTCTGCGTTAATAACAGTCGAACAACCGTAACGACATGAGCACGGGAGCTAAAACGAACACTCGGTTAGGACACCGAAGGGATTTCACTTAACAGGAAATGCCCTAAAATACTGAGAGGCACCTATTAACACCTGATTGCCTAAAGGGTCTCCTATGAACGGAAGCGTGATGCCACGACTTACCATGGAGCCCAATAATATCTCCAACCTATGACGGTATACAAGGAGTGGAAACATGTATAAACAGCTTGCAAAAGCATAGCTTGCAGCAATACGACTCAGAAGTCGTAAACCAATACGTTATTAAACTTAAACGGTTGCAAAACCGGCACCAATTGTTAACAAGACCTACAAGAGATATTGCCTCATACGACAAGAAATCAACAACTGGACCATAAATCCAACCCAACATCGTGAGTGGCTTGTAGTAATGGCCAACTCAATGTCACTGTCACTAGAGTATCAGCCTAGTATACAGTTGACGGAGTTAAATACCCCTCATGCCTTCTGTAGCAATGGTACACAGAATAAGAATCATGATAATGCCAACATTGGCTGTCCACACTTGGACACTACGAGAACCCAAGGGAAAGTACCCCTCGTTAACCGAAGACCACCAAGGTGGTGAAGATGTGAATCCTTAGAAAGGTTTCCATCTATTATAACAGTAAAGCCTACGCATATAGATATTGCCAAGAGGCGATGGAATCAGGAAATGAGATTTCCAAACCATTACGACTTAAGGGAGTAAGTATACTCCTCATGCACCCAAGCATGTGGTGAACCATTACATAAATACTCACATGGTAAACCTTGTCATGAGACCTATGAGTGGCAACAACCTCTCAACCAGAACTTCATTTACCAATGATAGAACGGGACCAGGAAACCCTTGAAGTTTCACGGGATGTCCTGGTAAAATACATACAAGCAAAACTACACAGCCAGAGCCTAAACCAATGCTCAGCACCGAAAGGCAATAATTAACAAAGCAGTTAATGTGAACGCACACTGAACACCATGAATGATTAACGCTCAAGAGAGCTTATGACCCGATGAGTTATCTCATCCTTGGTCAACCAAGATACTTGGTGAATTGTATCACAATAATGAAAATGATGTGAGGTAAGCCAACCTACACATGAAACCTAAACTGAAATAAAACATCCCCACTATGGGAAGATAGTAGTAGTGCGGTATGCTACGACAACCGTCATACACACGAACATGGGAAACCCCAGGGTATTCATACCATAAGGGAATGGTGCCAATGACAATGGCAATGAGTAAAGAGAAACTATCACAGTAACGGAAACAGTAAAAACAATGTTGTATAATGAGTAGGAATGCGGTGCGCAACAAGCGACCAATATGAGGAAGTAACAGATAATGACACGGAGTATAAGTACGAAATAACAGGCAGAAATATTCTTTCCCATCACATAAGTGACTTACTGTCAAGCGTTTACGCCTCTGCACTCTGTATGACTGAGTGTTTTGGTATTGCACTTGTGCAGCTAATGATCTAATGGGATGGCTAGGGATATGGAGAATGTAAACCGTAGTAAACCTTTCTTTTCACCAACAAACATGGCACTAGCCAGTTAAGCAAGCTTAGCACTAAACCGTGCAGCCTAAGGCCAAAGAAGCACGAAGAGTGTACAATACACTAACAATCACAAAGTGTGAATTCCAATGGAATGAGGAGTGAAAAGAGACTTGAGAACGTCACTAGGACCGACGCATAGAAAGGCAAGGTCATACAAGTAAAGAACACTTGTACTGAACCAGGGAAACTGGTAGAATTCAGAAGCTAGTGACACCAGAGGAAGCACTACAACTAAGTAGTGACTTAACCTCGCCCGACAATAAGTCGGAGGAGCTTAACGAATAATCGTAGAAGCACGAATAGCATGTGCAGAAGATTACCAGAGAACTGGTTATAAACCTTAAACTCATTGAGCTCAAACACGGTAAAGGAATACCGCATTTGTTTAATAAACCTTATGCCCATAATAGACGGATAAAAGGTGATGCATAGTACATTAAGGATAGCACGAAGGGTAAATAACCCGAGTTATCAGGGTCGCGCAGCAGAAGCTAGTGGGCCCCAGCTAGTAAGTATAGCAAAATGGCTATTAATGCCTTGAAGCCTAATAGGCTAGAACCGAATTAAGGATGAGTTAAATAAACTCATATAGAAATCCTTGGTGCAAAGACTAAACCATTGGCATGGTTAAGACCCTTTGACTAGAGCATATTGTATAGTGTACCGTAGTGAAGCCAAACGCTTCAGATTGCCCAAATTGATTAAAACCAATGTTTAATAATAATAACATATGGTAGATTACGTGGGCGTAATCCCTTTTAAGGGGGGTAGAGCGAAAACCGCTTGATGTAAGTTTTGTGAATAAAACACATAAACCATAATGTGCATAGCACAAACGAGAATCAAATTGATGATTGGCACTATGTTAAACAAACATAAGTACTCATTCATATTGTAATTATGGTAACTAGGCATTAGATATGTAAATACCATAGGTGAATGTACCCATATTGTAACACCAGTGTAAGAGTATTAGTAAAGAAGAGTAATGAGTAGTGGACGGAGCTCCACAAGTGTTGTAACCCTTAAAGAAGTAGTACGAATGGATTATTAGTAGAGGAAAGTAACCAGGAGCAATGTATTCGTAAGTATGTTATTGGAAGTAAATTGAGCACGATTGAATTTCATAAGTACTGTAGTCCGTAGTTAGAATATTGGAGAGTGATAGATGAAAGCAGTGAAGGCTGAGGAAGTGAGCACTTAGGTATTGAACCACGGAGTAAAGCATTTGGGAAGTAGAGTGAGGATGATTGATGGATTGATTCCATCCTTTGGAGATGTATGAATTTGTAATCACGACTAGGAGAGTAAAAAGATAGAAAATGAAAACAACCAAATTATTTGCTTGTTTGAAATTGATGTGGGAAGTCGAACTTGATCCTGATCAGATCAAGGGAAACCGAACACAAATTGGGGTGGAAAGATAGTTCAACACTGATGCTGATCACATCAGGGTCGAACGATTCTTGAAGCTCCCCTCAAGTGGTCACAAGAATCACACCTAGGATAGAAGTAATGAATACAAATTGGAATTTGGAGTTGTATGCTTTAGAAAGATTTCCAATTAGTAGTTGTAAAAGATATTTCTTAGCCTGGAGAGTAAGTAATTGTTGGAAGTTATACCGGAGAAGATAGTAGTGTAGCATGTTATATTATTCTAAGGGCAACAGGACATAGAGGAGTCCTGTGTCGAGATGACCTGAGTGCCTGCGGGACTGTGATGTGCATTGCATTGCTTTGGGGATAGCTTTGCACTGTATGTATGTATGAAGTTTGTAATGAGGAACCGGACGGTTGATAGTAATACGGATGGGAGTAAGTATTGTACATGGGTATGACAGGGAAAGGAGAAACCTTGGGTAATGGATTTAGGAATTAGTAAGGAAGAAGCATGTATGACCGCGGTATTAGACACGTAAGAATGAGTAAGCAGTGTAAACCCATAACCTCGAACAACTTTGAGGACAAAGTTCTTAAGGGGGGTAGATTGAAATACCCCGACCTTAAATATGGCGATTAAATTATCCTAATATGTAATTAAGAGCCTAATAATGCTTAATAATATTGGTAAGCAGAAATAAATCCAAAAGAAATAAAGAAACGCTTAAAAAGCGTGAACCGCTAAATAAGCATTAAATAACCATAGGAGGTATGAAACCTCGGTTAGCGTATTATAAGGATTCTAAAGGCTTAATTAAGTCTAAATAAGTATTAGGGAACAAATCCCGAAGAAAACGGATCCTTAAAATGAATTAAAATCACTAATGAACATTAAAGCGCGTTTTTCGAGGTAACCGAGAAAACGTGTCTTTAAGCGGGTCAAATAGACTCGTAATAATTTTGGTCAACTAAATATTCATTAATAAATATTAGTGAAGCTTTAGAACCAATAAAATCAAGAAAAACGAGAAATTAGTAAAAACTGTCAAAAACGGGAAGTTGTGGGGTAGAAATATAAATAACACAAACTTATGTGTCCACTTTTAAAATAAAAAGTGAAGCTGTGTGTGGTGTGTATGCCAGCCGATGGCCCCCCTATCCCTCACACTCTCTCACACACTCACTCACACTCTCTTATTTACAAAACTACAAAACTAATAAAGTAAAAACACTCACTACTTTATTCTACTCTCACATACTCTCTCTCCTACCCATTCTCTATTCTCCCTCACTGAACACCCTCACCAGCACTCTCTCTTTTCTTCCTTTCTTCTTCCATGCGATTTCCATGGAGATTTAGCAACCCTCACAAAACACCAACTTCTCTCCTTTGTAACTCCTCAATACTCTTCCAAAAATTATAAAAACCCCACCATTGTACTCCTCTCCTCAAGAGCTACATTTTCATCCTTCCAAAATCCAAAACAAGCATTTTCGATTTTGAGGGTATACCCCATTTGGAGTTTCAAGACCACCATTAGAGCCACCTTGGTCTCCTTGTTCTTTTGAGGTAAAAATCTCTTTTAAACTCCATCGTTTTTCTAGCCTTGTGGGCAAAACGAAAATGTGAACTAAAGCCTTGTTTACTCCTTGTGTGTATAGCCGATTTTGGCATTTTGGTGGTGAGAGAAATCTTGTTCTTGAGCTATCCCAAACAGCTCTTGTGCTCTTGGAAGGTAATAAATTTTCTAAACCCTAAAACCTAGATTAGAACTTGATTAATGGTTAGGGTTAGTTTTAGTACTTAAAATGGTGTATTGAAATGTATATGTGAATGGGTTGTAGTGTTAGAAAAGGTTTACAAACCGGTGAGAAGAGGAGAGGAAGAGGAAAGAAGAAGCAAGGAAGGAGAGAAAGAAACTAGGAGAGGAGAAGGTAAATTATGCTCACCTTTGAGTAGCTTTGTAAATGAATGTGTAACAGAGTTTGGGGAATGAAAATGTGTATGGTAAATGGAGATGTATTGGTAGCGTAATGTGTAGAAGAAAATAAGTGTTTTGAAACCTTTAAAAGACATTTTGAAACTTGTCAAAACAGATTGGGAATGAGTTATTAAGTGCAGGAATTTTAAGTGTTGTTTTAGTATTGGTAATGTACATGGGAGCTTGTATATTGATGTCTATTGAAACAGGTAAAATGAGTGTTGAGATATGAATTAGAACATGTGGTGAGAGTATAAAATTATAGGGGAGACTATGGCGAAATTTACCTAGGAATGGAACACTTAGTGTGTTAGAAACTAGGTGACTAAGGTGTGTATGTGTAACAGATTTTGATTAAGGAAAATAGAGGTAAGTTGAGAGAGATGGGTAATGTATTCTAAATGCATTAGGAATGTTAGAAATGTCGACAGAAGAGGGAGATATAGAAGAGGGTTAAATGGCAAAATCTGTAGCAAAAAGTATCTAAGTGCATTGTGGAAACTAGGAGGAATGAGTGTACAAGATTTGGTGAAATGAAGAGTTGGACTTGGGTGTAGATATTGTAGTTGCTTGGAAATGAATTGGAATGGTAGGATGGCATTAGGAGAGGGAACTATGCATGGAGGAAATAAGAACCCAAAATCTGTAGCAAAAACTACTTGGAGAAACTATTGTAAGTGTTGAAAGGAAGTAAGGAATTGTGTAAGTTGTTTGATGGATTTAGTAATGGATTTGGTGAATGAACTAAGGAGTATTAGGAGGTTTAATTGGTGTTATAACGTGTGGGAATGAGTGTAGGAACAATGGGGGAGTAATGGGTGAAAGAGGGGACTGAAAACAGAAATTAAAATGCAAATACTGGGCCGGACCGAACTTGCGACCGGACTTGCAAGTTCGGTCGAGCCCAGATTTACAAAGACGGGTGAGCTACTGGAATCGACCGAACTTGCGACCGGACTTGCAAGTTCGGTCGGACCAGAAATTTTTTCCCCATCTGTAACCTACTGGAATCGACCGAACTTGCGACCGGACTTGCAAGTTCGGTCGGTCCAGAAAAATTTCCCGAGGATAGCTACTGGAATCGACCGACTTGCGACCGGACTTGCAAGTTCGGTCGGGCCAGAAATTTCCGGTGTAGATAGCTACTGGAATGGACCGGACTTGCAAGGTCGGTCGCAAGTCCGGTCCAGTCAAAAAAAAAAAAAATTATTATTTCAATTAAATAATAATTATATATATATATATGTATATATAGTATACTCACATATATATAAATATACATGTATGAAGCATGCTAATAGTAAGTAAGAAAATAAAACTTAAGGTAATGAAAATAAGTAAGTAATGTGTAAGTGTAGGAAGCTTAAGGACTTAGTAAGTATGAATTAGTAAACATAGTAAGAGCAATTGAATTAAGTAGTAATAGTTAGATTAATCGTTTGAATGTATGTATATCATAGGATTTGAATTGTGAATACCGGAGGAACATTGGGATACAAGTACAACGGTGAAGGTATGATTTCTTCATGCCCTGTATCCTAATCTGGTTACCCCGATTTGTGTGCTTATTTGACCACCTAATAAGATAAATGCATGAACCGGATTATATTGCACTTACTTGTGCTTGTTTACATTGTTCTTGATATTTCTTGAACAATAGTTTGTATAATTCATAAACATATGGATGATGATGATGTATTGTATTTGTAGTGTACTTGTATGTTGCACTGTATTTTGTATGGATGTGTATATGAGCTTGTACTGTACTATTGTGGCTTGAATGTTGACTTGTGCTAATTCCTAACTAGCTAACTCCTAACTTAAGTGAGTAAATTGGAATGAGTACAAGTCCGATATAGCTTCGGCCACGCGTGAGGATGAGGTGACACAAGAGGTTGGATCCGATTCCTGGTTCGTAAGCTGGTCCACGGCCCAAATCCCTTAAGTGGGTAGCATCCTGGATTAGTGAACCAAGTAAATCCCAGAGGTGGGACGGAGTAGTCCCCAGGGCCGGAGGTCCCGACGACTTAACTTGAGTAAGAGCAAGAGTAAGTAAGTAAGTATGAGTATGAGAAGGAGTAAGTATGTGTATGCATGGAGTAAATGAGTAAAAGAGTAATCTCCACCCGATTAACCCGGGTGGACCAATATGGGCTAACAAGATATTGGATTGTGTATGAATTGCGTATGTATTGTATATTGTATTGGGTATCTCGGAATCCAGAAAGGTAAGTGTGTATCGTTGGGCTATGTGGATTACTATGTATGAACTAAAGTGTATGCATTGAAGTGTATGTATGTATTCTTGCGTAGAGTATCGTAGTATCTGTATGAAAGCATGTATGCATGTATGTATGAATAAAATGAACCGCATGTATTCGACCAAGTGGTCGGCGTACCCTCACTAGTACGCGGGTATGCGGTTATCATGCTCGGCGAAAGCTGACCCCTTCGGGGACATTTTTTAGTGTGCAGGTACCCGAAGCGAATATGGTCAAGGAAGAGACCGGAGGCACGCCCTTGTAATTAGAAAGTAAGGTAGTGGTGAGGAATGGGTAGTAAGTAGTCTCTTAGTGAGTATGTAGGAACTTGGATGAGGTATTGTACTTGTATAAGGATTCTAGTAAACTCGGTATGTAGATTATATTGTATTGTATTTGGAGTATTGTATTGAATGGAGAGTGTAGCAGTATTTGGTAAATGGAGAACGTATTGTAGATTTAGTACTCGGGATTCCGGTCCATCAGACCGATGCTGTATGTAGCAGTAGTAGCCTTGTTAGTCACGTGGGTGGCTAACATTGCACCCAATGGATGTAAGTAGGTATCCGCTGCGTGTATCTGGTGAGTAAGAGGATTGGACGTTAATGACTGTATTAATAGTAGGGGTGTTACAGCACCCTTTCTCTTATTTTGCTATTTCAGGTACAAGGAGCTGGAAGCCGTCCGAGAGTAGGACGGGGTAGTCGTTTGTACGTGGGTAGCCATTTAAATTGTTTATGTATTGTAGGTGTAGTAAGACCGAGATTGTTATCGGCATTGGTTTGTAAATCGGTACAGTTGGAAGGTATATACGTGTTGTAAATGGAAAGGGATAGAATGTGTAGTCGCTCGGGAATCTAGTCCATCAGACCGATACAATGTATATGTAATAGCCTTGTTAGCCACGTGGGTGGTTAACAGCGTGTAACACCAACGAGTTAGGTAATGTGATGAAGTATGTTTTCCGCTGCAGTTTGTTGTTAAGTGTGTTAATGTTGGATGGGGTGTTACAAAAAGTGGTATTAGAGCGAAGTATCGCTCTGATGACTGAATTACCGAGCTTAGGAAGTACCGAGTTAGGATTTTAGTACTTTGGGTTAAGGGTTAAGTGATATCGTGGAGATACGCTAGTTAGGTATTACCAGTGTGTTCTGGAAACCTACAATCTCCTTCCCGCCCTCCACAATCCCTGTTTTATAACTTGGGAAACAACACCAGAGAGATGGAAGTCCTCTCATACTCGGATACCCGATCTGGCTGTTATTAAATACCTCTAAAGGTACGGAGAACCTGTCATACGGTAGATCCCGAAAACTGGGAATCCCGGAGACGGTTCCCATCTGAACAATGTTAAACCGCATTTAGTAGCGAAGAATGAAGAATCTTGTGTATAGAAGAATAGAATTTCCGGCAACCTGGGTCGACATGCCGAGCAGTCGAGAACAACCAGCTTGCAACGCACCGACCGTGCAACAGACAAGAAGTGTATAATGAAACCCGGGACAAGTGTCTACGGAACCACAGTTGTTAAATGATACACCAACGGTATACCAACCGACAAAGGAACTACAACGTAGTGCCCAAACAGAGACAAGTCTCAGTAACACAATAAATGCGTGGAACGGGCTACGAAGAGGAAACAATACTAAGAAAGGGGTCTCCAGAATGGGAAAACGCCCTAGTTACTGATTATCATGTGAAACAGTGAGAAGTCGCCCAGAGGGTCAATTGTCAAGACTGTAAGATCAAGTGAGGGCCACAAGGCCACTAATGACAGTGCGGGTTAAAATGATGCCGCAACCGGTGCATGTGTTGAACCGATAGCCAGTTAGCATGGCGCACTTGCCATGGCAGGTGCCGCTATAACAGGGCTGTTCGGGAAATTTTAACAAGTACGAAGTACTTAGTGAAGTACCCAGAGGTTAAGTGAGGTAATCATAGCCTTGGGAAGGGCTTGACAGCCTACCTTTGTAATTGGAAGTACACTAGTCAGCAAGAAGCTAGACTTGGTTAGAGAAAAGTCGTTTGAAACCATGAAAATTTTTCTTTCAGCTTAGATTTATTTCAAACTCTTTTCTTTCAAAACCAAATTTTCTTTCAAACCAATACTTCTTTCTAACCTTCTTCTAAACCAAACCAGTAAAACCAAGGGCAGTTGATAAAGATACAACAGTGGATAAACTTTCCCTCAATTAAGTTCAGGATGCACGGAATGCATATTGTCACGGGACAATATAAGGGACTTGACAACAGAATACTTCACCTAGGCGTGTGACGAACACTACGAGTGTACCAACTGTAATGTGGGACGACCGCACTCCGATAGGAGCTTGTGGGCCTGACAGACCTACTTATGGGTTAGTTGGGTAAGTAGTAATGTATCAGTATGGTACCCCACATATGTATACGAGTAGAGTCTGGAGCACGGGAAGTAGTCGACTCCATACTACGGTCAGCAGTAAAAGTCAAGCAAGAACAACGGATTACCAAGAATGGTTAAAGTAAAGGAACTCAGTTAAGTTAACGAGACTAAAGGAATTAGTGAATTCATTTCAAGGAAATGTTTAAGAGTTAGGAGGTGCGAAGTGCACTAACTGTTATGTAAAGACATAGCATATGTCTTAAGAATCCCGAGGGGTAAACGATAGCTGGAATAGTGACCCGCCTGTGCATGGCAAGCAGATGCCTATGTGAACACTTAATGTGCAATGAATGGGATAAACTCCCAGAATGAGTACCTACACTACCAGGAAATGTTGACTTCACAGAAGAGGATAATAAGCCAGTTAAGAACGCAAACGGCGTGGCTAACTGAATATACCAATATGCGAACCAGATGTAAAGGCATAACTTAGCAACACCCAGGAGCAATCCTTGACAGGTGTTCGCATCAACAATTGTTGCACGAAATAACGTGACAGGAACACAAGGGTTGAAACTAACACCCAGTTAGACATAAGTTGTCAGGAGATGGACTGACAATCCTAAGGGGCATCCCATGAAAGGAAACAAATGCAACGACCTTGTCATGGAGCTCAATATAATATCCAAACCATGTAATGTTGTACAGAGAAGTAAATGTGTGTGAACGGCCTACAATGATGCAGCTCAAGATAATAAGGCTTATAAGCCCAAACATGATATGTTATATAAACTTAATCAATTGTAGAAGTTTATGTTGTACAAGTAGACATAGCGGAGAACGACCACTGCTTTAAGTGGGAATACTCCTAAATTGTGAGACCGCAACAGTGGTAGTTAGGTGAACTAACTTCAGGGAATATGTTAAGGGTGGACCAATATGGTTATTACCGGAGGAGGATTTGAATGGGAATGATACAAAAGTAGTGTTTATACCACTGTGGAGACCGGAAGAGTACAAGTCTAATAGCAACCACCATAGATGTGTGACGCTAATGAGTAATGGACAATGCTCAAGGAGCATTAAGACTCAAAAGACTAGAATATTCAACAATCAGCCAAATGAGTGGCGAACCATAATACGAGTGATGTAAGTATATGTGTGGAAGCTAAAATGACAGTGAATACCATATAAGTTGATGTTATACAGTGAGTAAGAGCACGGTGCACAGCAAGCGACCGTTGTATAAGTGTTGTTAAATAATGATATGGCAGATGAGACCAGTTATGAGTTAAACTCAGTGGAGATGCAAGGGAAGTGATGATAAGCAGACTGGGCACTAACCGGCAGCTAGTACTATAAGATAAGAGTCTTAGTGAAACACAGTGTAAATTCCTATTGCAATCGCATAAGAGATTTACTGTCAAGAGTTTACGCCTCTGCACTCTGTATGACTGAGTGTTTTGGTATTGCATTTGCGCAGTAATGATCGAGTGGGATAGCTAGGACTTGGGAAATGTTAATGGTGGTGGAAGAGAAGACACTTATAACGCTTAATGCCAATGCATAGGAAATGCAAGGCCGCACCAATGAAAGAATACATGTACAAAACCAAATGTGGAGGCATGATTACAGTAAGTGACTACAGCACTAACTGCCAACATTGGTATGAATATACCCCAAATGTTGGAAATAACCAAGAGAGCGCTACAACCTTCGGTAGCAGCTCAATCTCAACGACAGTAAGTCGGAAGGAACAAATTAATCATTGTGAAATACGTAGCAGTTTATGCATAAGTTATTAAGAGTGGATGGAAAGTTTTGTAACTCACCAAATTCGCTAACGGTAAGAGATACCCGCGTCGGTTGAAGAAACCATTGTTACCAAGATAAAGGTGATAAATGGGAGATGTACAATACAGTAAGATAACGAGTGGGCAACTAAGCTCTACAGTTATTATAGTTTCGCAGCAGAAACTAGTGCGCCAGTGATTCAAGTGTTGAATGTGCATGGTGAACATGAACAGCTAATTATTAATGCATAACGCCTCACAGGCCAGAACCGAAACCAGTTAAGAGTTAAGCAAACTCCAATGAGAATTCTTGGTTTAAGGACTAAGCCGCCAACATGGTTAAGATCCCTCTAACCAGAACACATTGTATAACAGCCGCGTGAAGTTCAAAACACTTCACGACGACAGAACATTTTAAGCCATTGTTCAGTGATTTATTACGTGGGCGTATCCCTTTTAAGGGGGGTAGAGCGCAAACCACTAATGTGTATTTACCGTACAAGTGTACGTGACTTATGTTGTGCATAGCACAAAATAATTTGTTTTGATGATTGGGTTGTGGTGTCGTTAAACCATACGCATTCATTCATGGTTTAATTGTGGTAATTGTGCACAGAAGATGCGAACCATTGTGATAGTGTGTTTATTTGTTACATTGTGTGTTATTGTACAAGTGTGGGGAGTAAGAAAACTCCCAGGGAACTAAAACCCCGACATTATATGTTCATATGACCACTAAATGTGAAACTGTGTGTTTTTTTGATAAATATATGTGTATATATACTATATAGTGATTCATGAAAGGGTATGAAACCGCATAGAACCTAGTGAGAATAAGATTCCCTAGGTAACACATTAAAGGAATGGAAATAACTGATAGACGAAGTTCTATCCCTTGAGATGTTTTGACATGATTAGAATGATTAAAAAGATAGAAAAATTGGAAATGAGTGTATTACTTGATGCTTGAAAATGAAGTGGGAAGTGGAACTTGATTTGCATATGATCAAGGGAAGCCGAACACAAAATGGGTGTGAAGGATAGTTCGACACTGATGCTGATCACATCAGGGTTGGATGAGTCTTGAAGCTCCCTTAAGTGGTCACATTAACCACGCTAAGAAAAGAAGCGAAGAGCATAAGTTGGACTTGGAGTTGTATTGTTTTCAAAAGGATTTTGAATTGGTATTCCAAAACAGTCGACTAATTTGAAATACAGGATTCTCTTATACTTAACCTAGTAAAGAATATTTTTGTAGTACTTGCTCACGAGCCGGAACGCATGAGCCTTTGTCTTCGGACCGGTGACATGAGAAGTATATAGTTAAAGATTAAGTGATTGTTTTGATCTCCCAAAGGGACGGGGACCAGAAGGTGTCCATCGCGACCGGTTCTGCGGATCACAGTGTATGAAAAAGATATTTTTGGTTGCCATACATGCTAAGACATGTTGTGTGGTATGTGTAATAAAGATTATTTTGACATTGAGTTCCAAAAGTGTATGTTATTAAGACCTAGGAGTCTAAATGTGTTGTGTTACATAGACCTATGTGTCTAAAGGCTGTTATGTTATCAAGACCTATGGGTCTAAATGTTGTTATGTTACCCAGACCCAAGAGTCTAAGGGTTGTTATGTATGTGCAAATGTTGTTAAGATACCCGGACCGTTAAGTCCGAGATTATCATGTAAGTATGTTATGTATGGATGTGAATATGTTACCCGGACCATTAAGCCCGAGGGTGTGATGTAAAGTATGTTTGGTTATGGAATTTTATTTCCAAGTGATTCCTGCGTTCTAATCCAAATGATGAGTGGGAAGTGTAAACTTCGAGGACGAAGTTCTTTTAAGGGGGGTAGATTGAAATACCCCAAACCTTGATATATTGTTTAAATACTAAACTATGATATTTAAAGGCTAAAAAGTGCCTTAGAAACATCAGTATACAATTTAAACCATAGTAAAACACAATAAAGCACTAAGACACAGGTTGAGCAAAAACATGCTCTAAGCTTGGAAGTGAACTTGGTTAGGACCCAAAGAGCCTACCAAGACTTAATAATATTCAATTATGATTTAATAAGGCTAATTAAGTCCTTAGGAAACCTTGGTAGACAATTAAACCAAACAAAACATAAATAAGTACCTTAAAGTCAATATGGGCAAAAATGTGCTCTAAGCTTGGGATAAATTTGTATAAGACCTAAAGGTCATACCTATACCTTATAAATATGTTCATGAACATATTAAATCAATTACTAAAGAAAACCAAGCTCGAAAACAAGTTAGAACACAAAATGTGCTTTAAGGAGCCTTAAAGCACATTTTTGAAAAATTGTCTTGTAAATGAGTTTTGAATGGCTAAATGTCCATCATTACTCTTTAATTAACATGTGTACTACTTAGTATCACATTTGGAGGTCTAAATCAATGGGAAATCAAAAATTTCACAAGAATGTGCCTTGTTTTTGTGAATAGTAACAAAAAATGCTAGTTTATGACATAAGTCAATATAAGTAAGTTAATTGGTCAACAAAGACCATGACTTGGCCTAAAACACTAAGGGGGCCGGTTTTCCAAGTGTGACTCATCACACTTAACTAATGAATCAAATAAGAAAGGAAAAAGCAAGTAAATTCACTATTTACTTTACAACTTTAAATATCTACTAAAGTTACCTCTCACCTCACCTTTCTTCATTCCTTCTCATCCCCACCGATTTCTTCATCTTCTCCCAAGCTCCAACCGGTTTTGCTACAGCAAATACACCATCTCCTTCTTTGAATGCTTGTAACTCCTAGCTCCATGGTCCAAATTCAATTTCAAGACCACCATTCTTCTAGTTTGAGCAAGCTCTACTCTACAATCTTTTCAAATCTTCTAAAGCCTCATTTCGGTACCATGGAGATTCACCATGTAAGGAGCTTGAGTTTATATATTTTGTGCCTTGTTGATCACCCTTGCTTCAAGGTAAGGAAAAACCAAAGAAAACTTCATTTCCTTCACTTTTGTTGTTGACCGAAAATTCACCATGTAATGGTGTTTTCTCTTGCTCATTCATAGCTCATTCCAATCATTCAAGGTCTTGGTGGGAACCTCTCTTGTTACATATTCAAGTTCTCTTTCAAATTCAAAGGTAAATATAATTTTAGTGTATTGAAACACTTATGTTAAACTAAGGTTTGTATATGAGGTTAAGTGTGAATTCTTAAGCTCATTACCCTTATATGTGTATTGATTAGAAAGTTGACAAGTGATCAAACTCCTTGCTGATTTTCGGTACAAGGAAACAAGAAAGAAGTTTGAGAGGAAAAGAGGTAAACAAACTATCTCAATGTAGTTTAAATGCCTTAGGAAAAATGAGCTTGATTTGCTTAATAAAATACCTAAGGAGCCAATGGTGAATGACCTAGTAAAATTCTCTCAAGGAAACTATTAAAGGGCATATGTGTTGTTGTATGTAATTGCAGGTCAAAGGCATTATTTATGTGGGAAATTCAGTGTTTAAGGTTTATGCAATTTAAGGGCCTAAGATCCATGTTATTTAAGGGCCTAGGTGCCAAGCAATTTGATTATGCACTATATTGTGATGTAGTGTAAATTTGGTGATGTTTTGTGTGTGAGAATATTCTTGATGGGTTTAGGTGTTCTTGAATGTCTAATGGAGGAAAACAATGTGTTTTGGTATGTCAATATGCTAAGAGAACCCATGGCAAAATTTGGAAAATGTATAAGAAGTTCTAAGTGTTTTAAATGAGTTTTAGTAAACTAGGAAGTATTAGGAAGATGGTGAAACAAGTGAAATATGGTGTTCTTAAGTGTTATGATGCCTTGGGCATAGTCTTGGAGGATTTAGAAATCAAATGGGTGTTGTAAACACACCAAAGTTATGTTGTATGAAATGCTAAGTCTTGTGCAAGTTTTGGTGATCAAAGGAAAAATAATGCCTTGTGAAGACTAAGTGTGAACAAGGAAATTTAGTTAGTAAGAAAAGATGCTTGGGAGATGATGTTAAGGTGTAGAGGAAACACCTTGGTATAGTGGTCATTATAGGTGAAATACCACTTAGAAATCCTAAGGAGAAAACATTCCAAGTGCTAGGAATTTTGTAAGAAATTTGTGGAATGATAAAGATGGTTTTGGTGTGTGATTTAAGGAGTTTAGTACATGGCTAAAGGTGTGTTTGAGGTGCCCAAATGAGGTTAGAACATACTAGGATACATGAGGTGAAGTTTGGAGTCAAATGGGAATTTAGAAACAAAGGTCCGGAGCTGACCGACCTTAGGGACCGGACCTGTAAGGTCGGTCGAGCTCAGTTTACACTACCGGAAAGAGTTTCTGGAATGGACCGACCTTGGGGACCAAACTTGCAAGGTCGGTCGGGCTTGTATTTTTGGTACGGATTAAGTTTCAGGAACGGACCGACCTTGGGACCGGACTTGCAAGGTCAGTCGTGTCTAAATTTTTGAACGGGAATTGTCTCTGGAATGGACCGACCTTGTGGACCGAACTTGCAAGGTCGGTCGGAGTAGAATTTTTGACGGTAATATGTTCTGGAATGGACCGACCTTGTGTAAGGTCGGTCGGTAAGGTCAGTCGGACCAAAAACATTGTTTAAGGTTATCGGATGATGGGGATTATTAAGTAATGATGTTATAAGATTGTTAAGGACATGTTAAGTGAGTTATAATGACAATTAGTGGGGGAAAGTTGTATTTAAATGAAAAAGTAAAACAAGTTAAAAGGTGAAGTTATTTAACTAGTTAACGGGGATAAGTTATGAGCATTAGACTTTAAACAATCATGTTACCCCGATGTTAATAAAAGTAAATGTAATGTTACCAGTTGTTCAAAGATGTTACGAGGAACATGTGATGGCACGTTAGAGTGAAACCCCGGTGACAGGTATGGTTTTCTTGCAACCTGTGTCCTACCGGATTACACCGGCTTGTATGCCAATGTGTTTTTCTGTATGCTTGCCACGTTGTAAGATAAAACATGTAATGAGTTTATAGTAATTCATTTATGTGGCGTGTTCAACTCCGATACCATTTAACCTCGAAAGTGTTAAACCTTAGCTAACTGAGTCTAGGATCACATGAGAGTTCGGTATTCGGATTAAACAACCCGAACCATGGGACGTTCTAACCACGGCTATGCGTGTGTTAATTGTGTGATATTTGTGTGTGTATTTAAGGACCTCCCTCGTATGTTTAACCCAGTTGTAATACTGTATGGTGTGTGGATGTGATAGACTCCATAGTGGGGCTCTAACTAATATCTAAAAGTAAGTATGTACTAACAGGGGTGAGGAATCCTGTTAGGCCAGTCGCGCGTTGTTTGGGAGTGGGTATCCTTTTTAGCCTTACCCTCCTCTCTGTTATGGTTGTTTCCCTCACTGGGTTATGATCTCCCATTAGCTTACTCCAAAGCTTAGCTATTCTGACTTATGATCGGTTTAGGGGGAACATGTGTTTGTGTGGTGTGTTCGGGTCACGAAACCCGAACCATCTTAACTTAAGTTACTCGTCCGACTATTAGGACAGTAATGAGTGTTGTATAACGAGTTTATCATGAGGGTGACATCATTCTCTAGGCTCACCAGTGAATTAACTATGTTTGGGTCGGTTCCTAAGAGAACCGTTCCCGTTATGTTATGTGTTGTTGTTGTACTGCAATTCCCATTGCGATGTTGTTATGTGCACGTTAAAACGTGGGAAGTGTTGTTATGTGGTGTATGTTATATGTTGTGAAATGTGGAGTATGTGGATCATGGATATGAATCCCAGTTTGTGATAAGAGGCGTTTAAGGATAACACGATTAATGGGAATGTGTCGTCTATTAAGGAAGTAGCTTCATTAGAGGAGAACACTCTAGGGTTAATGAACGCAATGAGTGACTTATCAAGTAAGGATGTGTTATCTGTTTGTTGAGCCCATTGAGGTGGAATGTTATGTGTTGTGTGTTTATAGTTTACATGCATGATTCAAATATAATCAACCGCATGCTAAGATGACAATTAGTTGTGCGTGGCCTGGTAGCATGCGGGCTGCGGGATTAGCATACCAGCAAAGGTGTTGAGCCCCTGGGGGGCCACCCTTTCTCTTCTTTTCCTATTTCAGGTACAAGGAGCTGGAAGCCGTCCGAGAGTAGGACGGGGTAGTCGTTTGTACATGGGTAGCCATTTAAATTGTTTATGTATTGTAGGTGTATTAAGACCGAGATTGTTATCGGCATTGGTTTGTAAATACTCGGTACAGTTGGAAGGTATATGTATGTGTTGTTGTAAATGGAAAGGGATAGAATGTGTAGTCGCTCGGGAATCTAGTCCATCAGACCGATACAATGTATATGTAATAGCCTTGTTAGCCACGTGGGTGGTTAACGGCGTGTAACACCAACGAGTTAGGTAATGTGATGAAGTATGTTTTCCACTGCAGGTTTGTTGTTAAGTGTGTTAATGTTGGATGGGGGGTTACAAATTTACATGGAGTAAGAAAAAGCCAAGCTTTAAGGATCAAGAAATAATACTTTATGAAACCATAATTGATCAAGTTATTAAACTTTTCTTTGGAGTCTTATCCCGGATTTAGTAATAATTATGACTGTCCTTGTTCCAAGTGATGATAACCAAAGTGTAGGCAATGATCAAGCCTTGATAAGTTAAATACTAGATAAAGCCTTTTTAAAGAGAAGAGTCTAATTCAAGGTATCCAAATCCATAAATGAATTTATTGCTTGTATGATGTATTTAAGAGTCAAATGATTGATGAAATAAGTATTAGGCAGTATGTGTCTAGAAATTTTAATAAGAATTTATCTTCTATGCCAAAAGGAAAAACTGGATTCCCTGCTAAATGATTACATCAAAGGAACTTAGTTTCGACTATTAAGAAATACACTAGTTTCAAGTGTAAGTGATAACAGTTATTAAATTAGTTGTATAATAGTCAAGGAAGAATGTTGTAGTCACCACGACACAAAGTCTTGATAAGATAAAATTTGGAAATATGCAATTATGTGGTTGTTTGATATTTGACGTGGGAGGTCGAACTTGATACTGGTCAGATCAAGGGAAAACCAAACACAAAATGGAGTGGAGGGATAGTTCAACACTGACGTTGACCCCGTTAGGGTTGGATGATTCCTGAGACTCCCTACAAGTGGTCACCAAAATCTTTGTGATAAGTAGATATTTGTCCTTAATTCTAATATAAAATCTGTCTAATAAGCATATTAGATGCAGAGAATGTAAGTTAAAAGTCAATTGTCCAGGTTACCCTGAAGAGATTAAATAACTAAAACGACTCCGCGTTTGTTGGAAAAATAGTCAACCATAAAGGAAATACCAATTTTTATTATACCATGAGCCAAGATAATAAATTAAAAATCAGGTCAAGAGACATTTATCTATTGAAATACCCCAAACTTTGGTATGTTGTTTAAATATCAAACTAGAGTATGTAAAGGCTAAAAAGTGCCTTAGAAACATCAGTGGACAATTAAAATATAGTAAAGTGCAATAAAGCATTGAGACACAATTGAGCAAAAACATGCTCTAAGCTATGAGTGAACTTGGTTAGGACCCAAAGAGCCTACCAGACTTGATAACATTTAATTATTTGATTGATAAGGCTAAATAAGTCCTTAAGAAACTTTGGTGGACAGTGAAACCAAATAAAACATAAGAAAATACCTTAAAGTCAATATGAGCAAAAATGTGCTCTAAGCTTGGGATGAATGTGTATAAGACCTAATGGTCATACCTATACCTTATTTATATGTTAATGAACATATTAAATCAATTACCAAAGAAAACCAAGCTTGAAAACAAGTTAAAACACAAAATGTGCTTTAAGGAGTCTTAAAGCACGTTTTTGAAAAATTGTCTTGTAAATGAGTTTGAATGGCTAAATGTCCATCATTACTCTTTAATTAACATGTGTACTATATAGTATCACATTTGGGTGGCCATATTAGTGGGAAATCAAAAATTTCACTTCTATGTGCCTTGTATTTGTGAATAGTAATTTTTACAAGCTAGTATATAACATATGTTATGTTAAGTAATTAAATTGACAAACAAAGACTAAAATACCCTTGTTATATTAAAGGGGCCGGTTTTTGTAGTGAGGAGTCACCAAGTATGTTAACTTGTTAAGTAAATAAATGTGATCATAGTTACTATTTGCTTTAAGACTTAAATATCTTCAAAAAGTAACTTCTATCTTCATTCTCCCTTCCTTTCCTTCATTTCCCACGGTTCCAAACACCACCACCAACCTCTCTTCTTTTGTTCTCTCTCGGTAATATAGCACCATCACCATGGAAGTTCATCTTTGACCACATGTAAAATCTAGCTCACTTAACCAAATCAAAAACAAACACCACCATTCTCTTAGTTAAGCCAAGCTCTACAATCTTGTCTCTTCAAAACTTTAAAACCTCCATTTCGGTGCCAAGAGGAATCACCATGGGAGGAGCTTGAGCTCACCTTTTCACATATTCTTGTTCTCCTTTGCTTCAAGGTAAGGAAACTCAAAGAAAAATGACATTTCCTTCATGTTTTGTCATAACCGAAAATGCACCTTGTAATGGTGTCTTCTCTGTCTTGTTTTAGCTTCATTTGAATCTTCCAAGGGCTAGGAGGAGTCCTCTCTTGATATATATCAAGTTCTCTTTCCATTCCAAGGTAAAACATCATGTTAATACCTTAAGATAATATATGTAACTAGGGTTTACAATGAGATGAAGCTTAAAGCTTATACTCATTACAATGTTGGTATATTGTTAGTTGTTGACAAGGAAGGAAATGCCTACCGGTTTACAAAGGAACAAGAAAGAAATTTGTGAGGAAAAGAGGTAAACAACCTATCTTAATGTGGTTTAATGCCTTAGGAGAAATAAGCTTATAATGCTTGTTAAAACTACCTAAAGAGCAAATGGTAAATGAGCTAGTAAAATGCTCTCAAGGAGTTTATTAAAGGAATATGTATTGTTGGGTGTATTTGCAGGTTAAAGGCATTATTATGTGGGAAATTCAGTGTTTAAGGTTTATGCAACTTAAGGGCCTAAGAGCCATGCATTTAAGGGCCTAAGTGCCAAGCAATTTAAGTTATGCACTATATTGTGATGTAGTGCCTAATGTGTGAAGTTTGTGTATAAAATGTGTTTGATGGATTTTAGGTATTCTTGAATGAATTAAGGTAAAAACCTAAGTGGTTGGATGTGGGTATATACTAGAGAAGCTATGGCCAAATTTGGGAAATGTGTAAGAAGTTCTAAGTGTTGTAAGTGAGTTTTGGTGTACTAGGAAGGATTAAAGGTGAATTAATGTTTACTTGAGAGGGAAACATGTATTAAAGTGATTAAGAGTGATGCAAGGATTTAGGCATTATCTTGGAAAGTTTTAGAAATCTATGGGTGTTCTTGAGATGTACTAAAGTTTGGAGAAGTTGTTTAAGGTTTAGGTAATGTTGATATTCAAGGAATAAATGAGGTTTAGGTAAGGTTTGAGTAAGGAGTTTTAAAGAAGTTGTGAAAAGGAGATTTAGTTAGTAAGAAAAGAAGTTGGGAGATGATGATAAGGTGTAGAGGAAACACCTTGGTATTGTGGTCATTATAGGTGAAATGCCACCTAGAAATCATAAGGAGAAAACATTGTAAGTGTTAGGAATTTTGTGGAGGTATAAGTTAAGGTTTAAGGAATTAGGGAACATAGTTTGTGAGTGCTTAAGAATATATAAGGGTGTGTTTGAAGTGCCAAATGATGTCAGAACACATTAAGAGGCCTTAGGAGAAGTTTGGTGAAGAATTGGCAAGTTTGGGTAAGTTTAGAGAGGGACCGACCAGGGGCGACCCAGTTTTTGGGTCGGTCGAGCCTCTGTTAGATGTTAGAAATGTGTTCGGTAATGGACCGACCAGAATGGTGGGTCGGACATGGGTCGGTCGGTCAAGTTACAAAGGAGGGAAATGTTCGCACATGGACCGACCCAGAATGGTGGGTCGGACGTGGGTCGGACGGGCATGAGTATAAGGAAGTAAAAGGGGTCTGTAATGGACCGACCCAGCTGTGGGTCGGTCGGTGGGTCGGTCGGACCAAAAACATGGTTTGAGGTTATGAAATGATATGTGATGATGGGGATTGGTAGGTAATGATGTTATAAGGATGTTAAGGACATGTTAGGTGAGTTTTAATGACAATAAAATGGGCTAAAAGTTGTATTAAAATGTGAGAGTAAAACAAGTTAAAAATGTAAAGTTATTTAACCAAGTTAACGGGGAAAGTTAAAAGCATTAGACTTTAAAACAAACATGTTACCCCAATGTTATAAAAAAAAACATGTGATGTCAACAGTTGTTCGAGAATTGCTCGAGGAACATAAGTGGACGTGGTAAAGTGGACTCCGGTGACAGGTATGGTTTTCTTGCAACCTGTGTCCTAACGGATTACACCGGCTTGTATGCCAATATGTTTTCTTGAGTGTTGCCACCTTGTAAGATTAAAACATGTAATGAGTTTATAGTAATTCATTTATGCGGCGAATTTGGTATCCGATGCCGTTTAACCTCAAATATGTGTTAAACCTTGGCTAACTAAAACTAGGAACACATGAGTGATCGGTATTCGGAGTTAACGACCCAAACCTTGGGAACGTGCAACCACGGCTATGTGAGTTAGTTGGATATTGTTGTGTAGCAAGTGTGTGAACCTCCCTTGTGTGTTAACTCGGTTATGATACCGTATGGTTGTGGATGTGGTAGGCTCCATAATGGATCTCTAACCACTTAATATTTAATGTTGTATACTAATGGGGGGTGAGGAGTCGTCTGTTCCGGCCACGTGTGTGAGGATGGGGGTTCGTGCCATTATAGGTTCACCCTCTGTGTATGTTAAGGTTGTCTTCCCATGGGTTTCCAACTTTCCCTTAGCTTAACCAAAGCTATATTACTGACTCACGTCGGACCACGGGGGCATACTAATGGTTATGTTATTACGGTGTGCTTGGGATTACTATATCCGACACACCTTTGGTATAAGTTAACCGTTCTATATAACCGGACGGTAACGAGGATGGTAACGAGCTTAACATGGGATTGGCGAAAATCCCTAGGCTCACCTGGTATACTAACTATGGTGGAAGGTTCCTTGTGAGAACCGATTTATGGTGTGTGTAATGTATAATGCTAGCAAATCCTTGCTATGCTTGGTATATAATATATATATATATATTGGATGTTTTAATTGAATGCAACGTTGTCATGTGTACATCGAAGCAAGAAAGGTTTATTATGTTTTGTTATGTGTGGTATGAGTTATGTTGTAGGGTGTGGAATGTGTGGATCATGGAAATGAATCCCAGTTTGCGACAAGAGGCATTTGAGGATAACCCGATTAATGGGTACATGCCGTTCATTAAGGAAGTAGCTCCACTTAGAGGAGAGCCACCCTAGAGTTAAAGGAATCATTGGATGGTTGGTTAAGTGTGAATGTGTTGGTCATTGGTTGAGCCCATTGGGGCGAAATATTATGTGAGATATATTAATGGTTTGTATGCATGATTTAAATATAATCAACTGCATGCTAAGACGACAATTAGTCGTGCGTGGCCCGGTAGCATGCGGGCTGCGGGATTACCATACCAGCAAAGGTGCTGAGCCCCTTGGGGCCACCCCTTTCTCTTCTTTTTCCTATTTCAGGTACGAAGAGCTGGAAGCCGTTCGAGAGTAGGACGGGGCAGATGTTATATATGGGTAGCCATTTAAATGGCATGAACGTGATAGGCGTAGTAAGACCGAAATTGTTATCGGCAGTAGTTGTAAATACTCGGTACAAGGGAAGTGTATGTATATAATAAATGTTGAAGATGGAATGAGTATGTATTGAGTAGTTGCTCGGGAATCTCGTCCATCAGACCGATACAGATGTACATGAATTAGCCTTGTTAGCCACGAAGGTGGTTAACGGCGTGTAACACCATTGGAATAAGTAATGTGATGAGTTGAGTTTCGCTGCAGGTCGTTATTATGTGTTGGTTGTTGGATGGGGTGTTACAAAATCCATCAAACACATTTTATACACAAGACTTCACTAAATTTACACTATATCACAATATAGTGCACAATTTAAATTGCTTGGCACTTAGGCCCTTAAATAACATGGCTCTAAGGCCCTTAAATTGCATAAACCATAAACACTGAATTTCCCACATAAATAATGCCTTTGACCTGCAAATACACCCAACAATACATATGCCCTTAATAAACTCCTTGAGAGCATTTTACTAGGTCATTCACCTTTGGCTCCTTAGATCATTTTAACAAGCAATATAAGCTCACTTCTCCTAAGGTATTAAACCACATTAGGTTAGTATATTTACCTCTTTCCACCCAAACTTCTTTCTTGTTTCCTCATAAAACCGGTAAGGCATTTCACTCCTTGTCGACTACTAAACAATATACCAACATTGATATGAGTATATAAGCTTTATGCTTCATCTCATTGTAAACCCTAGGTTTACATTATTTCAAAAACATTAATGTAGTTGTTTTACCTTGATCTTTGAAGAGAGTTTGAATATCTATGAAGAGAGGACTCCATCAAGTCCTTGAAAGATTCGAATGGAGCTAGAACAAAGCAACACAATGAGCACCATTAATGGTGATTTTCGGACATCACACAAACATGAAGGAAATGTCATTTTTCTTTGAGTTTCCTTACCTTGAAGCAAAGGAGAACAATAATATGTGGAAAGGTGAGCTCAAGCTCCTCCCATGGAGATTCCTCTTGGCACCGAAATGGAGCTCTTGGAATTTTGAAAGGATAGAATTGAAGAGCTTGATGAGACAAAGAGAATGGTGGTGTTTGTTTTTGATTTGGTTAAGTGAGCTAAGAAATATTGGCAATGGAAGATGGCATTTGGTGCTGTTGCTGTAGCATCACCGTGAGAACAGAAAGAAGAGAGGTAGAAGAGAGCTTAGAAGCCGTGTGAAATGAAGGAGGAAGGGAGAAATGAAGATAAGTTCTACTTTTAGAAGATATTAAGTAGTAAAGTAGAATAGTACTTTACTTTATAAGCTTTACTTTACTTATTTGATTTCTTTTACATATTGGTGACTCACACCTTGAAAAACCGACCCCCATATAGTTAGAAGGGTATATAGTCTTTGTTGACCAATTTAATTACTTATAACAATACATGTTACAAACTAGCTTATAAAAGTTACTATTCATGAAAACAAGGCACATTGTTGTGAAATTTTTGATTTCCCATTGATATAGACTTCCAAATGTGATACTATATAGTACACATGTTAATTAAAGAGTAATGATGGACATTTAGCCATTCAAAACTCATTTACAAGACAATTTTTCAAAAACGTGCTTTAAGACTCCTTAAAGCACTTTTTGTGTTTTAACTTGTTTTCAAGCTTGGTTTTCTTTGGTAATTGATTTAATATGTTCATTAACATATTTATAAGGTATAGGCATGACCATTAGTGTAACACCCCTACTCTAAAATCCGGTTTAACTAGCGCGCCTAACATAATAATCAGCCGATTCGCAACGGCAATTAAAAGACGTACACAAAATAAACCGGGTGTTACCCGCCGTTACCCGCCCATGCGAGTAACGAAGCGTTTACCAACTATCCAATCTAAACTACCGCTGTGATGACCGAGATTTAATACAACTAAAATTACAAACCGAATAAATTCCTAAAGAACAGTGAGCCATCTATCTATCCCAATACCGCAATGTTCAAAAACAATAAACGTAAGTAACCGTGTCGCATGTAGGCAGACTGTTGACTATCCCAAACTCCCGTGCTCGCGTTCGACCTTAATCCGCTCCAATCCTGAAAGTGGGGGCCGTATAGGCTCAGCCAACGCTGAGCACGAACTATATAACCTTCATGAACCCTAAGACTACTCAAGTTATTTAGCCCAATTGTTAACATGCTGTTCCAATTTCATGCTGTACCATTTTCATTTACAGTAACAATATAACAATAATCATCACACAATTAAGTTCATACAATAAATTCATACAATCACCATAATAATCCACAACAAGCAATAAGCAAGTATAAAAACAACATCAATTAACAGTGCGAGAGTTACACTCTCTTGAACAATCCTGTTATGTGGCCTTGAGGCCTTCTTGTTTCGTTGTTCAGGGCTAAGAATATTTCCTTGAGTCATTTCGTAACTTTTACTTACTTTGTTCAATTAAGGTGGGCGTCATGTTAGGACAACCCGTATAAACTTCCTCTTCAGGAGCAGTCGCTCTGATGCACTTTAACAGTGCGGTTTGTCAGGAGTCCGCAGAGGCCTGACGGCCGGAGCCATTGCACCAACAGCAGTGCCCTCTGACCAACGATCGTATCCGGCTCGTTGGAGTTTCCATGGCGAGAGAACCCTATCCGGTCGTTCCCTCTCTTCGGTGATCACCCATGCGCAACCATGTAGTCCGTGACTACCCTGGATTTATTTCCTCATCTTAACTGTTTACTTAATTCCACCATATAATTCGGTCTGTGACCTTTACCTAAGGTCTATGCTTAGGTTATGTAGAGTGTATTCTCTATGTAAGGACCTTTAAGGTCGTTAACTTTCGCCTAGACGTCGTCTAGGCTGCGTTCATCCGCAGGTTTATATAATAAGATCACAGTTATTATTATTATTATTTTTCATTTCCATATTATCATCCATAATCCGATCCGAGTTTTCGTATACAATTTCCAGATTGTAATCCGTCGCATACAATAAAGATCACGAAACAATAAACATTTAAACCCACAACCACAACACGTAGCAAACATATCACTCTTGTCATGCATACACACATACCAGAACCCGAGGAAGCCCTCAGGAACACTCGGACCATATAGAACGTACCGTACACCGATGTAATGCTAGCGTGCGGGACCACGATCACCCTCTAATCCTCTGTAATTCGACACTCGCAACCCGGTCTACTGGAAATGTAGTATATCATTAGTATTTACATCCTGAACCTACCTCACCGTATCAAAATAAGTTCTAACCCCTATCCCGTAATAAATTCTTAGTCATTTATTCGTTCGAATTTAGATATTATTGTATGTTACAGTTTGCGAGTACGCATTATTCGGTGATTCGACAATGTTTTTCTGTTGAGAATTAAATCCTTTAATAACTTACATATCACTGGGTCGTTTACGTGTATGTATACATTTTTCGTATACGTGTTTGCATGGGTTTAATTCTCTGATTACATTTATCGTTTCCGTTCCCGTTCTCACATGGGTGTATAGTTGTTAATTACGTATGCATGAGTTTAGTATATAGTTGCTGCTATATTCATTTTAATCGCGTTTCGGTTTTATTTCTAACCGTATAACATCGTACTTGACTTGTGAGTCATATTATATGTCCCCTTCTTCTTAGAAATCATATTCTACGAATTGTAACATTTTCCGTAATGAATATATTCGTCATTTATGTAAATGTTTATGAGGTATGCTTATGCTACAATAATTTCCTTATGACATATCTCGTTATATCCTAACATAATGTCACTCATATCATTGTAAACCTTATTCTTATTTTCAGCCCATATTTCTGAAATTCTCCACCAGCCCACATAGTTTCGGAAATTACATTCCTTCCCATTCCTCTTTAATTATTTGCAAAACCAACAAATATTATTCTCGTCACATTTCTGCTTCTATTTAATTATAACCTAAGGTTTACCAATCTTAATATATACATACACAACACTTACATATATTTACGCTCCAGCCCATTTATATATGCATATGCATTTTTCAGAAATCATTTACCACCACTTAACTTTCTTTTATTCGTAATTCATCCCTCTTTGTTTTATAAACTTACAATTGTAACACTTAACTTTATATTATACATAATAATTATTTAAATCCCGGTTTCAACCTAGATTTTCTTCCCAAATTTCATACATCCCACAATTTACTTTAGTTCCGGTTTACACTCTAATTTTCGGTAGTTTACAACTTAGCCCCACAAGTTTATAAATGTAATATGTTACCATTTAAACTATATGATATATCTTTAATTCGTTAAATCACTAGAATCAACCCCAAATATTTACCTAATTATGAATAGGCTCCACTATTTTCATTATTTTCATTACAGCCCTATAGTTTCCGAAACTTACACAAATTCCCCAATAGTTTTCCAATTTCCCATTTTTAACCCAATGTTCATTAAATCGCTAATTTAATTAAATTTCTTAAATTAATCAAACCTCTATTATAGTTAAGATTAGCCATTGACTTCCCCTCTTTTTCCATATTTATTATTATTATTTACGAAAAGGCCCATTCAATCCCCTATCTTGCATTTAACCCTTTTTTTCCTTTGTAACCTCATAGTTTATGCTCTTAAGATTCCAATAAAATTTCCCCACACTTTTTAATTTATTTGTACCCCAATAATTCTTTTAGTTGGCGGTTTTCACCCCATTAAAATTCCTTGTTCTTTTTAAATGTTTATAGGTTCTATAACTTACTTAAATCTTGGTATGACTTAATAATTCTCACTAGTATTTTCCTGAAGATTTTCATAGGTGATTTTGTCTAATATGATTTCGTTTAACACTAGAAATCTACATAAATCTTTTTCTCACCCCAAAATCAATAACTGCAATTTAAAGTTTCAGATAAATAATATCCCATATCCTAAGAATTGGCCTTAAACATAGCTTACATTTAACTTCAATATATTATCGAAATGTTCCTAAGTTTCCAATACCATTTCCCATATTTTTAATTCATTTATACTCCACAATTCTTTTAATTAACGCCTTTTTTTTTCTCATTATGATTTTCTTGTTCTTTTAAATGTTTGTAAGTTTTATAAGTTATTAGAATCAAGCCAAACTTAATACTTCTCTTCAATGTTTTCCTTAGGATGTTTGTTGGTAGTTACGCCTAGCATAACCCCATTTAATACCAAAATTCTATATAATTCTTCTCCTCACTTCTAAATTCAATAATTACATCCTAAGGCTCAAATAATTAATATGCTATGCCTAACAAATCGGCCATAAATAGAATGTAATTTTAACCTCAAAAATAGCAACAAATGTTAAAAATAAAAATCTGCTACACTCTCGGTTGTTCAAGTTATTACTAGTTGTTGTTTTGTATATATATTTTTTTTGTATTTTTTTTTTTTACCAAGCCCAAGCTTGACCATGGTGGGCAATAATTGTTTAGTTAACATTATACAAAATCTCCAGCCCATATTTCACGTTTAGTATTACTAATTTACACCCTTGTTAATCGGTAAAGATTACATCGACATGTAAACTCCCCATACTCCCTTACGGTTTAGGTTCTGTTTTTTTTTTCTTAGTTCCATTTACCCAACATTACCCATCCACCTTCTTTACATGTTTACAGATTAATATCACCCATAGCCATCCCTCAACTCTCGGTGTTTACCGTAGCTTACAGCAGCCTGAATTTTTAATATTTCAAGGTGTAGATTAGGTAGTTACTTACCTTATTTGTTCACCAGAATTTTCCTTCCAGCCCAACCACCTCTTGGCACTCAAGTGATCAGTCTCTGTTTCCTTGGACCACACTTCTTTACCGTGGCATATTCATGGGCAAAGTCAGCATGTTTATCACCGCATGCACAAGAAAACAACAGCTTATTTAGCGCCTTACTTTGATAATTAATCAAGGGGTGCAAACAAGGATTTTCTTTTTTAAGTTTACAGAGGATGATTTCACCTTGTAGAATCTATGTAACTTGGCTATATTCTGGGCTACCTAGAGGGGAAGAGAGGGCTCAGTATACATGGCAAAACAAGGAAGAAAAGAGCTGGAAACCATACTGTTAACATTACCGATTTTTGCTTCAGTTTGAGGGAGTTTCTTGCTGGCTCACGGCTGAGTTTGTGCCCATCGAAAGAGGGCCTGAACCCCTCTGAAAGTATGTTCAATATGGTGCAGATGGAGTGTTGATAGTGGCTGTTTTCGGACAGAAGAGGAGAGGAAGAAAACAAGGTTTAGAAGTTGATATGTCCATCGGTGAAACAGAGAGGAAAAAGGGAATGTTTCAGCATCTCTTCTTACCCTTCTTTTCCTTGGTTATGCAGGTTGCTTCGGTGGTAGTTTGGTTCCAAGAAAGGCTGGGAGAAACTACTTCGGTTGGTGTACATAGAGGGTTTAGAAGGGATGTTAAGGGTGGTGCATTTTTTTTCTGGACAAATACCGTGGAGGAGAAGGAGGAGTGATATGCATTCTCTTACCTTATTTTGCTTGCTATTTTTACTTGTTGTTGCAGGTTGGCAATGGTGGTTTTTGTTTGCTCAAGGGGAAGCTGGAAGTCTCCTACAACTGACGCCAAGAGAGGGAGGAAAGGAACATGTTAGCAGCAGTACATATATTTTTTTTCTTCCTTCTGCACATTACCGAGAAGGAGAGGGTTGTTCATACCCTTTTCTCACCTTATACTCTCTTGTTGATGTTGGCTGTTTCCTAACCGTTTCTTGCCCAGGTAAGGACTGGAAGGAAGCTCCTTCCATAACACACAAGCAGAGTTTAAAGATGTGAAAAATTACAGTTTTTTGTTTGGAAAGAAACCGAGAAGGAGATAAGGTTCCCAACTTTGTTTACCTCCTCTGTTAGCATATTTCTGAATGGCCCATATTCCAGCTTGTTTATCGGTTAAATGTGGAGGAAGGATGGTGGAATTTTCTGGTGTATTAAGGGGTAGAATCTGGCCTATATTGTCATGGAGTTAAAGGCTTGAAGTGTAGCAAAGTAGTGCAGTGGTGAGCTGGTTTAGTTTCTGTTGTTGTTGTCGGTAGAAGAGAAGAAATATTTGGTGTTGCTGCTTGGCTGAGAGGAGCAGGACTCGTCCAGGAATGGAACATGGGCAGAGAGGGAGGAGTGGCATGTGCAAGTATTTGTATAAGAATTGTTTCCTTTCCTTCTTTTCCAGCTTCACAAGTCGGTGGTGATGGGAAGGGTTGGTGGCTCTGTCAGCCGAGTTGCAGGAGGAGCATGCTGCAGATTGTACTTCCTCTTGTCATCCTTGCATAGGTAATCGGAAGTGGTATGGAGTTAGAATTTGCCAGCCGAGATGAAGCATGTAAGGGAGCTAGGAAATGATGCCTCTATGCTAGTTTTTTTTTCTCATTTTAGACTCTAGTTGTACTTGCCTTATGCTTGTCTAGTCTTGTTTTGTTTCTTGTTCTTTTCTGTAGCAGCAACCGAGACAAGAGGGTTGGACTTGGAGTGCTGGAGCAATTCAGTCGAATTGCAAGAGGATGGAAGAGAAGAATAGGTTGCTAGTTTTTTTTTTTTTACCTTAATTAAATAGGTGTACTAGTCTTACATTTTCCTTGTTTTCTAGCATTATTATTTTCTTGCATTTCTTTCCCTCTTCTTACTTGTGATCGGTAGTATAAATGAGGGGGAAAATATTTCATTTGACTTTGGTGTATTAATAGCACACATTAATGGTACATGATGTGTTATTAATGTTTTGTATGTTAGTATATGATGTTCCTTGTCTTGGTGCATATAAATAGGTGGTTTTGTCTTTAAAATCTTGGTTTGTATATGTAAATCATTCCATGACATTTTATCACTTTATTTGTGATCTTGGTACATTTATTAAAATATTACATATATCATTAGTTTTAGGAGTTATTTCTCCTTAATGTTGTTCCCTCTTTGATTAGAGGTTACATGTATAAATTGGTGTTCGTTTTGAACTATGTATTTATATACTTTTATTTATGATAAGTGATGATCACTAGATGAATAATTGTTGGTCATCTAGTTTCATTTGATTTAAATCCTCACTAAGTAAGGTAATTAGTGTTTGGGGTATTTCAATCTACCCCCCTTAAAAAGACTTTGTCCCGAAGTCTCACTTTAGATCAATTGTTCCTAGGAGAATCTAGTTCCATGACTAACTTCAATCCTAGGGATCAAGTCCCGTATCTTCATAACTCAAAGTGCAACAGGTGCATAAGCCAACTCATCCAAGTGCAATAATAATATGCATCTCATAGCTTAGTTGTATCATACAATTACACACATCTACACAAGGTGCAACACAAGTGCACAATACCAATACATAAATCCCCACATAGACATTGATAACCCTCCAAGTATCACATTGGAAACCTAGATATACCACCGAGTGCAATCATGCACAACCAAATCAGATATACAACAGTATGTCTTGCATACGTTACAATAAAGACAACACCACCAACATAAACTCATCCAAGTTCTTAAACCACGTAAATTCCATAACACATCAAGTATGCCCGCATACGCACAACAAATGACACAAACAACATAGAATCTTGGTATACACCAAGATGCTCTACCCCCCTTAAAAAGGGTTACGCCCCGTGACCCCCAAAGTATCGAACAGCTGCTATGAGAAGAGCGTTGGATACTTGGTCTCCCTCCTTCTCGTATCGGAAATGAGGAGTGGAGTCGTCTCTTATCTGAGACATGGGTCTAACTCTAGTCTTTTGGGCTTTAAAATATATGAATGGTGAGTCACGTACTTCTTCAGCTAAAAAGCATGAGGTACTTGTGCGCTCTTCAAATGCGTTCTAATGGGCCCACTCGCTCCGTAGTGAGGTGCAGACCCATGAACATAGGGCTTGATTTACCCTTTCGTTCTTATCGATGCTTTATAGATTATTTATTTATTAGTAGTAACTTATTGAGTTTCCCATTTCAATGTGACTGTGTCATGCACGGTCTTTCATGCTTTAGGAAACATGGTATCTTACTAGTACGAACGTAGATTTAGATCGCCTATCCCGGTATCCTGGATTAGTAGCGCACATGAGCGTACTATATCGTCAAGTGTTCTTTGTATTTACTCACTGACTTTTAGTTGAGGTGAAATGTGGCATTGATTACTGTTAATACTTAGTGCTCTTGCACTTTTGTCAGCCATCTTGGGACATACAAGTCTATATATTCACGAAGGTAATCCTTGTCATCCCGTGTCTCCGGATTGTTTTGTTCCGGAGTAATATGTTAGTTGTTGTATTTGTTAGGTATTCTCGATGATGTATGTTGTATTTTTTTTTGTATAACGGCCTAATAACCATGTTTGTGTGGTTCACCTTGCTCTTTGCTAGGGAAATTAATTTGTTGTTCTCATATTTTATGTTCTGCTTCTTTTAGCATCCCGTGTGGGTATGCTCCCTGACAGTTGAGGTGTTTGCCTCCTGGTATATTTAATATCCTCTTCTGTTTTTCATGTTTTTTCCATCTGAAGTGTAATTTTATCTTTGTGTGTTTCTTATCATTGAGTTTTGAGGGGAGTTTCATTCGTCTGATCTTTGCCAACTTACTTATTCCCAATGGCTACTTATAATGGTCGCTTTTGTGTGCACCATATCATGACCAATTTGATAGTTATTGGTGGTTGTTACATTTTCTTTAAGCATAGGGCATCCACTAGTGTACTAGCTCTGCCTTTCTTTTATTTCATGGTGATGTGTTTATGTTTAACTCGTTTTGAGTGGAAACGTATTATTGCAATTAATTTAGGCATACGGTGGTTGTTATGTCGTACAATATTATTTTGTGTCTTTAGTTTGAGAATAATTCTCCTAATGCCCCTCTTTCGGGTGGCAGTTATCATCCCTTGTCTTTATAAGTGTCCACCTATTCGCTTGCTCATTCAATGAGTTTTCATGTCTTGTCATTTAGTTGACTATTGGCTCTCTTGCTCTCTCATCTTTTGGGGGATTTCCCTTTATATTATTGTGTGTTCAGCACTCCCTTGTGGAGTTACGACTTGGTCGTATTGTATTCAAGGTTTTGGTTTCTTTAGTCTCGTTGTTTTAGATGAGGCTCTTCCCGTTAATTTATTCGAGGTTGTTATTTGTACTGGTTTAGGTTTGTGTCACTGGCCTTGGCACGGAGTTGACTACTTCTTGTGTTCCTTTCGTCATTGGGTTACATGTGTGGGGTATCCTACTGATACATTGCTACTTACCTGACTAGCTCGTAATTAAGCCTGTCAAGTCCACAAGCTCCTATGGAGTGTGGTTGTCCCACGTCTCATTTTTGTATACCCGTGGTGTCCGTCACACGTTTATAATTGGTGATGTATTCTTTTGTCAATCTCCTTCTCAAACGATATTAGGGTGTGTCCTGAGCCAATTGTTTTGTTTCTCCGGGTCCCCTGTTCGATGGGCATGATTATGTATTTATGTTCTGTGAATGTTCACGACACTGTGCCTTGATGGGGAGGTTTATATTGTAATATTACGAGGTAGTTTTCTCCTTTGTCATTGGTTTCGTTACTGACATAATTTCACTGATGTTTGAAGGGTTCTACGATCATTTGTATAGACAAGTATTTGTTGGCCTATTGTTTAATGAGTTGTTCATTGAAGTGATTGTGCATTGACTCCCAGTCATCGTTATCTGGTTCTTATATGCGCGGTTTAGCGCTTGTTCGTTGTTTCGCGCTTTTGTATTTATAAGTTATTCATGTTATTTGAGGTACGTATTATAGTTCTCACTTCCCATTATTTTCTGGGTTACATCTTTTGTTGTAATTTCGGACCCCATGGCGAGGGTTCATGTTTCCATCTTTTATGGGAGTTATTGTTTTAGTTGACTTGGAACAGTTTTCCGTTATTATTCACTTCGTTTTAGCTGTTGGTGCCCATTTTTGGCATATGTTAGAAAGGTAGTGGAGGCGGTAATTTCGCTCTCCTGGACTCATGTCCTTCTAGTTGTACATTAAGATGTCTTTATTTAGGCTTGTCTCTTGTATTATGAAATTGTTTAATTTACATACTTATTATCCCTCACAGTCGTCGTGTTAGCAGGCGACATATCTTGAACACGTACTCCTTTCTTGTCCCCTATTGTATGGTGTAATACCGGCGGTAGTAGCCGCTCTCTTTATGTGGGGAACCCATCCAAAATGATCAGTGTGATCAAATAGAATAACAATGTTACCATCGCAAGGGTATAAACTTAATGAATTGCAATGAAATTTCTTGTATAACCACTCTATTTAATCCTACCTGTTGTATAGAATTCTATGATGGGAGTTTCATGTTATATACATAGGTACCGTCACGAGTATATTGAGTACAAAATCTTTAATGCCCTTACATTAGTTATGGGGATGTTTATGGATGAAGGAAGTCAATGTTCCGTGTTCACTTTGTGTAGGAAGTTTGAATTCAAAGTATGGTATATAAACTCCTATCTCGACATATGTTCGTTCACATTGATTATGGTACTCTTTTGTAAACGTGGTACTTTAGGTGTTAGGTGTTGAAGTATTCGACACTGGTTCGCATCTACGGTGTGATCGGTTTATGTAATGACTGTGTTGTGGTATAATATTTTTGATCTTGATCCTATTGAGGGTTAACATATTTTTCTTTTTCGGTATTCATTGTATGTTCGTGTGTGCCATTGTGGGCATAATACCAACCCCGATACTACGTGATCGTACTTCATTTACAACTCTGACATATAAGGGAATGAGTCGTTATTTTGAGTATTCATATTCGTTGATTTGAATGTACTCTAGTTGTTTACAGCTGGTGTATTACGGTCCCTTGGTTTTCCTACCATTGTTACGGATAGTGATGCATTTTAGGAAGTGTCATAACATGTGTGTAGGGTCGTGGTCGTCCTAAGGACTCGACGCTCGTCGTTGATAGCGGTCGGCATCCAATGCCGGTATACGTCTATGGCGTTTGGCTCTCAAGCCGATATTAATGGTTTGTTAATGTCTAACCGGTGTAATTGTTACGGGCTGTTGTATGCCCTCTTGTTATGAGGGTCGGACTCTTTGGGTCCTTCTGGTGTTTGTAGGTCTCATGTTTGAGGGTCTTTGTGTTTCTACTAGTGTCAAGTTGTATTTATGGGATTGATACTAAAGTTGTATGAATATTTGGTAATTTCGGTAGTCATGTTATCATTCACTGTGGTCTTCACGGTCTCGTAGGATTTAATTGTAGATGCAGCACTTGCGGTGGCACCGCAAGTGCGTGAGGTAGGAAGGATTGTTAATATATTGGTCTTCATGGCGCTTGCTGTAACAAGCGCGCCATGCAGGTTGAGTTATTGGTTTGGTAGTGGTTGGCCTCGTGGACGCTTCGATTGGTTGAGTACGGCTTAGATAATTTATCTTGGAAAGGGTAGTATTGTGGTTACTACAGTTCGTTAAGGTATGATAGGTTCTCTAGGGCAGTCCTCTTTCTAAGTACTTTAGGTTGAGCTTTTCTCTACGTTCGTCGTGAGATTCATCGTGATGGAAAGAGGGCGTTTGATGAATGCGTTCATGTAGTTAATTTATTTGGTTAAGGGCATACGGCTTCCTAGAATGCGCTGAGTACTAGTACCAGCGCCTAAGGTTCCCGCAAAGTTTGGGGTATTTTGCCCCTCGATGACTCCTTTCCCCTTCTAATTGCTCGTACCAGCTGGGGTCTGCCCCACGTGGCTACCATGTGGTGCTTCGGTTCCGGTAGATGGAGTACTCCGGTTGCCTACGCCATGACATTCTTTTATTGGGGGTTGCGTTGTAGCAATCTTGGTTAACTGAACAGGGTTCTGTGTTTAATTATGAGTCGACTCGATAGTCTTTATGGATTCATTGTATTGTAAACTTTCTCATCTATCTTGGTATCGTAACACACATGGCAGCCATGTCGGTTTTCCCGACCAGGAGGAATTCTCCGTCTCCGGGAGCCTTTCATCGCTTTGCCTCTATGTCGATATTCGAAGTGTGGGCAGTGGCGGGTGGGGTACCACTGCTGATTCCCGGGAGGTTCTCTCATCAAGCTAGTATGGTTCTATGTTATTCGGGATCGCAGGACCTCCAATACCCTAGTCATGCCTCGCTCTAAGTGGTCTCCACTTCTTCTCGACGTCGGTAACACAACATGTTGTGTCTTTAAACGGTAGTTCGCCGTGTAGCAATCTATAATGTTGAAATGCCATTAAGGTTGATATTGTTGCGCATTCGCGTTACTAAGACATTGGTTCGCTTAAGACCAGATGTCTCGTACCTCACAAACATTCCCCGTATTCCCATAATCCTATGCTCACTGTCTTAACCCTAATTATCTCGTCATCAGAGCGGTACTCCGCTCTGATACCACTTTTGTAACACCCCTACTCTAAAATCCGGTTTAACTAGCGCGCCTAACATAATAATCAGTCGATTCGCAACGGCAATTAAAAGACGTACACAAAATAAACCGGGTGTTACCCGCCGTTACCCGCCCATGCGAGTAACGAAGCGTTTACCAACTATCCAATCTAAACTACCGCTGTGATGACCGAGATTTAATACAACTAAAATTACAAACCGAATAAATTCCTAAAGAACAGTGAGCCATCTATCTATCCCAATACCGCAATGTTCGAAAACAATAAACGTAAGTAACCGTGTCGCATGTAGGCAGACTGTCGACTATCCCAAACTCCCGTGCTCGCGTTCGACCTTAATCCGCTCCAATCCTGAAAGTGGGGGCCGTATAGGCTCAGCCAACGCTGAGCACGAACTATATAACCTTCATGAACCCTAAGACTACTCAAGTTATTTAGCCCAATTGTTAACATGCTGTTCCAATTTCATGCTGTACCATTTTCATTTACAGTAACAATATAACAATAATCATCACACAATTAAGTTCATACAATAAATTCATACAATCACCATAATAATCCACAACAAGCAATAAGCAAGTATAAAAACAACATCAATTAACAGTGCGAGAGTTACACTCTTGAACAATCCTGTTATGTGGCCTTGAGGCCTTCTTGTTTCGTTTGTTCAGGGCTAAGAATATTTCCTTGAGTCATTTCGTAACTTTTACTTACTTTGTTCAATTAAGGTGGGCGTCATGTTAGGACAACCCGTATAAACTTCCTCTTCAGGAGCAGTCGCTCTGATGCACTTTAACAGTGCGGTTTGTCAGGAGTCCGCAGAGGCCTGACGGCCGGAGCCATTGCACCAACAGCAGTGCCCTCTGACCAACGATCGTATCCGGCTCGTTGGAGTTTCCATGGCGAGAGAACCCTATCCGGTCGTTCCCTCTCTTCGGTGATCACCCATGCGCAACCATGTAGTCCGTGACTACCCTGGATTTATTTCCTCATCTTAACTGTTTACTTAATTCCACCAATAATTCGGTCGTGACCTTTACCTAAGGTCTATGCTTAGGTTATGTAGAGTGTATTCTCTATGTAAGGACCTTTAAGGTCGTTAACTTTCGCCTAGACGTCGTCTAGGCTGCGTTCATCCGCAAGGTTTATATAATAAGATCACAGTTATTATTATTATTATTTTTCATTTCCATATTATCATCCATAATCCGATCCGAGTTTTCGTATCAATTTCCAGATTGTAATCCGTCGCATACAATAAAGATCACGAAACAATAAACATTTAAATCCACAACCACCACACATAGCAAACATATCACTCTTGTCATGCATACACACATACCAGAACCCGAGGAAGCCCTCAGGAACACTCGGACCATATAGAACGTACCGTACACCGATGTAATGCTAGCGTGCGGGACCACGATCACCCTCTAATCCTCTGTAATTCGACACTCGCAACCCGGTCTACTGGAAATGTAGTATATCATTAGTATTTACATCCTGAACCTACCTCACCGTATCAAAATAAGTTCTAACCCCTATCCCGTAATAAATTCTTAGTCATTTATTCGTTCGAATTTAGATATTATTGTATGTTACAGTTTGCGAGTACGCATTATTCGGTGATTCGACAATGTTTTTCTGTTGAGAATTAAATCCTTTAATAACTTACATATCACTGGGTCGTTTACGTGTATGTATACATTTTCGTATACGTGTTTGCATGGGTTTAATTCTCTGATTACATTTATCGTTTCCGTTCCGTTCTCACATGGGTGTATAGTTGTTAATTACGTATGCATGAGTTTAGTATATAGTTGCTGCTATATTCATTTTAATCGCGTTTCGGTTTTATTTCTAACCTATAACATCGTACTTGACTTGTGAGTCATATTATATGTCCCCTTCTTCTTAGAAATCATATTCTACGAATTGTAACATTTTCCGTAATGAATATATTCGTCAATTTATGTAAATGTTTATGAGGTATGCTTATGCTACAATAATTTCCTTATGACATATCTCGTTATATCCTAACATAATGTCACTCATATCATTGTAAACCTTATTCTTATTTTCAGCCCATATTTCTGAAATTCTCCACCAGCCCACATAGTTTCGGAAATTACATTCCTTCCCATTCCTCTTTAATTATTTGCAAAACCAACAAATATTATTCTCGTCACATTTCTGCTTCTATTAATTATAACCTAAGGTTTACCAATCTTAATATAACATACACAACACTTACATATATTTACGCTCCAGCCCATTTATATATGCATATGCATTTTTCAGAAATCATTTACCACCATTAACTTTCTTTTATTCGTAATTCATCCCTCTTTGTTTTATAAACTTACAATTGTAACACTTAACTTTATATTATACATAATAATTATTTAAATCCCGGTTTCAACCTAGATTTTCTTCCCAAATTTCATACATCCCACAATTTACTTTAGTTCGGTTTACACTCTATTTTCGGTAGTTTACAACTTAGCCCCACAAGTTATAAATGTAATATGTTACCATTTAAACTATATGATATATCTTAATTCGTTAAATCACTAGAATCAACCCCAAATATTTACCTAATTATGAATAGGCTCCACTATTTTCATTATTTTCATTACAGCCCTATAGTTCCGAAACTTACACAAATTCCCCATAGTTTTCCAATTTCCCATTTTTAAACCAATGTTCATTAAATCGCTAATTAATTAAATTTCTTAAATTAATCAAACCTCTTATAGTTAGATTAGCCATTGACTCCCCTTTTCCATATTTATTATTATTATTTACGAAAAGGCCCATTCAATCCCTATCTTGCATTTAACCCTTTTTTTCCTTTGTAACCTCTAGTTATGCTCTTAAGATTCCAATAAATTTCCC